>VZRV01008780.1:1271520-1439384 GCA_013398115.1 Falcunculus frontatus
CCCCCCCAGCCCTCAGATTACTGGTTACTGATGTTCTGCCCACCCCTGGCATCCCTCGGGGTAAAACCGTGCATATGCGATTGTTCGAGGTTCTTTGTCTCTGCTTCCCTTCGGGTGCGTTTGTTGTTTGGTCCATGGTGCGGACCCAATAAACGTCTCGGAACTGCACACAAAGAATCCCTCTTGCCTCTTCATCTCCGGAACACGCAGAGGCTTTGTGTGTGAGTGACTGCTTGCTTTCACCAGCAAGGGTGAGACTGGCTGCTTGTGTGGGTGCTAGCGAGGGACCGCCAAAGTGGCTCCATGAGGCACTCTGGGGGAAAAACGCGGCATCGGTCCATCAACCCCACACACCGCGTTAGACATGTGCACAAGCAAAGCAAAACAAGAAATTAATTCACCACTTCCTGTGGGCAGGCAGGTGTTCAGCCATCTCCAGGAGACAAGGGAGCATTTATGTGCAGCCATTAGCTGGGAAGACAGACACCATCACTACAAATGTCCTCCCCTTCCTTCTTCCCTACAGCTTAGATGCTAAGCATGACCCATATGGTGTGGGATATCCCCTTGGTCTGTGGGGGTCAGGTGTCCTGATTGTGACCCCTTCCAGATCCTTGTGCACCCCCAGACTCCTTGCTGGTGGGATGGTGTGAGGAGCAGAAAAGTCTTTGGCTCTGTGCAATCACTGCTCAGCAGTAACAAAAACATCCCTGGGTTATCAACACTATTTCCAGCACAAATCCAAAACACAGCCCTGTACTAGCTACTCTGAAGGAAATGAACCCTATCCCAGCCAAAACCAGCGTACACTTACAGATGGAGGATCTGCTTGGCAGTTTCCTCCCATGATTGATGCTCTGTGCTTTCCTTCTTAGCCTCTGCCTGGCACTATGAGCCACTGGTTCTTGTTACACATATCCTTGCTGAATGTCATATTTTCTGGAAAAGGAAAAACACACCCTTGGAAGGGTGCTATCCTCTGCAGTATCTTTCCTGTGATAAGTTAATAAGTGAAAGCTGTAAAGTTCATATGATGAGGACTTTTCCAGTTTTCAAATCAATTTTGTCATTCTTTTTAAGTATTTGCTAATTTTTAAAGCTGTCTAGAAGCATCCAGTCTTAGCTTCCTCAGTGCATGTGAGCTATCTATTCACCAGCTGCTTATGCATCTTGGAACCATATCAGAGCTCTTTACTATTGCAGTGCCCTTGGGGATGAGGAAATCATATTCTGCTTCAAGATCACCACTTCCCAAGACTCACCTAACTTCCTTGTCCTTCAAGATGTAATTTTAAAAACAAACTTCTGCACTTTTTGGGTTCACTAGAATAACAATGTACCCAGTTTACCGATCATTGAATGACCTGCTTTTACCATTACTTCTCTTCTCACTGTCCCCTTTGCAATTAGCACTAATATAGTAGCACACTGCTTCCAGAGAGATATTTCACACCGACACTTGTTTTTTGGAGACCTGTCAGTCATGTAGTTTAAACCCGTACATTATTGGCACCTTGTATTGCGTCAGGTTCTTCAGTTAGATAAAAGGAGGTAGACACTTGTCCACGTTATCAGGATAAACATATATACCATTTTCAAACACAATTAAAAGGTTATCACATAAATAATTTTATTTTATGAGACCAGTTATCTAAAACCACAATGTTGACTACATTAATTATGTTCTTAGTTTTAAGTACTTTTGAACTAAATCCTACTTAAACTTTTCCATTATTTTTGTGCACATGGTGACACATTAATTTTGCATTCACACAGTATCAACAATCTCAGATATTCAAAATCTTTCAAGGATTCCTATATTTAGTAAATATGGATACTGTCAGTCCTTGGACATCCTTAGAAATGCGGACATCTTTAAAATATTCCTTTTCAGCTAAAGAGCTAGAAAACAAGTCTTCTATATTGTGCTTGTTTCATTACAAACACTTAGATTTATTGAACACTTCTGTCTTCTCTGTCTCCTTACTAGTAATTTTGTTATTTATTTTAAGAATAGGATACGTTTGTTTCTTCCTCTTGAACAGCTTCTTTCTTTTCCTGCTATTGCTCTGGATACCTGTATTCCTGATATATATTTTTGAACTTGACTACAGCTATTTCATTTAGAAAAGCTGTTTCTTCAGTGTCTTTATCTTCATTTATTAATTTTCTCCATAAATTTTCACAATTTTTGTTTAATATTACTCTTTTGGACTATAATCTTTTTAGATAATACACAGAGGTTATATAGAAGTATGTACCTGCTGTTATTAGCCAGAGTGGCTCTAATATTAGCCACTTCCTTTCATTACACCAACCATCATTGGTGTAATGAAAGGAAGTGACAAAGCCTTTGTAGGACCAGTTGTGTGTCCTCACAGCTTGGAGCAATTATCAGTGATGGGAGAAAAGTTGTAGAGACAAGAAACAACATTTCTCTTTTTCATCCAGTTCCTTCACGTGCATACTTTCCTCTGAGTCTGGGAGAGAACTTCTCAAGGAACCAGATTCCTCTGGGGTTTTGAATTTTTCAGGTCCCTGTAGGCCTAGGGAAACTTCTCTTTCCTTCTTCATCAGAGACTAGCATCTTTTTCTGCCTGAACGTAGTACAAGTCTTACTTGAGTTCTCAAGCTGAAATTTTGTGAACTCCAAAACCAAATCAAGTGCTAAATTGTGGGTCATACCTTTTATAGCAAAAAAATATTTTACCAGAGTTCAGCTGCCCAACAGGACATTTCCACAAAAAGCTTGCAGTTTGGTCACATGGATAAATTATCAATCTTTGTTTCATCTGTATGCAGCTGCAATCTAGTCCAAGCCTCTCTTATTACATCCATTACATCAGGAAACTTTTGTTTTCCTTCTTAACTGGAAATTACCCAGTAATGATGGTTAAATTCTGTGTAACCATCTTCTCTTAGGAACAATCAGTGTTTTCAAACCATTTCCCTACTTGTAGAACCATGAGAAAATAATTCAAACATCTATAAATATCCTATTGGTTTTGATTTGCTGTCTTTTTTGGCAGAAAGAATGGGTGTTCATGCCACAGATGCTCAGGACAATATTAATAATGCATTTCAGGATTTCTGCTTGTGAACATTTGCCTTTGTTCAAGAAAAGAGTTCAAGAATCACCACATACTTCTGGATAAATAGTCACTTTATCTAGAGCTGATATACAAATCTCTTTTATGATATCTGTCTAAATACTGGTCAAATTTACTAAGTTTGAAGAGTGTAGATCACTTGAGAAAGTCTTGCTTAAAATGGAAAAGTACTAAAATATTTAAAAGAATCATAACTTGATGTCTTCATGACATTACATAAAATTGCATCTGGATAATATTTTATAGTAGCTGAATTGCAATATTCTGACTCTGTGTGCATAATTTAGTACTGTAATATGGCATACAACACATAGGCACACAACCATCCTAAATTATTCTTGACATTCACTACTGTTGTTCAATCTCTGCCTGCCACATCTATCCTGGCTTTGACAGGTTCTGCTTTGAGGTTACAACGAACTTAGAGATTGGTAGGACATAGCAAATTCAGAACATCACCAGATTGTCTAACCTAAGGACATGTCAGTATGGAACACAGGGTGAAATATGTATAATACAGAGTATGAAAGCCTGCAGATATCCTTTCTGAATTTAGAAAACACACTTAAAACAATACAGCTATAAGATTTTGCGTGTCTGTGACTGTTCAAGTGCTTCTCAAATGAATGTTCTGTATATGCTGTCCCCAGTGTGATACTACAGGATGCTGGAATATTAAAGTGCCTGTATTTAAATTTAATTCTGCAGACCTCTTCAATTACTCTGCATTGGGACTGGGAACCGATTACAGTTCCTGTTAGTGAATTTCCTTCTTAGCTGGCATTACAAAGGAGGATGGAAGCCTCAAGATATTTTGACACTGTAGTTTCAAGGGTTTTGACAGCTAGTCTTATCATTTTAGCAACACTGACTGGAGTTGGATATAAACTTCAGTGGGAATATCAGAGAGCTCCAGAGATGATTTGCCACTTGCTAAGAAAGGCAATTTGTACAACGAGAGAAACATTTCATATAATAATAAAAACAATTTCACAAAAAGACTTTGTGCTATCAAGCAATGTCTTCATTTTAGCAGTTCCATTAGCAACAAGTGAGTTAATCAATGTCCTTTTGAACATCCCATAGCTGTTTAAGAGAGTGTCAGGTTGGAAAAGTCAGTAACATATCTGAAGCAAAACTACTGGGATAAGGCCTTTCTTTCTGAAGCCCTCTTAGACACCAACCTTTCTGTGGAACTGTGGAGCTGAGGACAACTCTTGCTCTGCTCTAAACTCCAAACTGGGCACAATTCCTCGTAGTATTGCTTCCTTACTGATGACCTCTGTCAAGGCTTTTATTCACTGCCTTCTGCACCAGTTGAGGTAATTTTGAGAGAGCTTGAATTCAAGAGAAAAAATCATCTCTACAACTATAATATTTTTTAAAATAGCATTTATTTTACTGATGCAATGAATACAAAAAAAAAAAAAGATAAAAAATTTGCCGATTACCAGAGTAAAAGCGCATCAATTCCCATTATTCAGTGTGTGAGAGTTCACAGAGGACTCAAAATGTCTTTCCAGACTTTTTTTATTGAAAATCTCTCAGGCATCCTTGAGAAAGACACTAATTTCTGTAGGTTCAACTCCCACTACCTAGGTCCCCACCTTTGATGCATTCCCTTGTACTTTTATGCCTTATAAAAATTGTAAGCACCTTGGGACACAAATAAGTCAGTTTAATTTATCTATATAGCACCATTCTTTCCTAAGGCATTGAATGAATAATATATGGTAATTTATAATGAAGGTATTTGCAAGTCAGAGGGCTTGACAGCAAGCCAGTGAATTGAAAAGCAAGAAAAGTTAAATAAACCTTTTAAACAGGATGGTCTTAGTGGCCAAGATAGATTTTTTATTTATAAATATTTGGTATGAGGATGCTGTCCCTTGGCAAACTACTTGCTCCAAAGATGGGGAAGCTGGCTGCACCATCTGAGCTTACATGGAGCTTCCCACGTGCACTGTAGAACACAACTAGACCAGCAAGTGCATCTCTCAGAGCAATGTCTAAAACTGTGTCACACTTAATCTCCAGAACTGGAAAGAAAACAGAAACAACAATAGAATGGTATCAAATATTTTTGCTTACCTTTACTAGGAGAAATTTTAGGATCAGAGAGTGGCCTGAGTTGGAAGGGACTTTAAAGATTATCTAGTTCCAAGCCCCCTGCCATGGGCAGAAACACCTTCCACTAGACCAGGTTGCTCAGAGCTGCATCCAACCTGCTCTTGAACACTTCCTGCAATGGGGCAACTAAAATCTTCCCTGCACAACCTGTTCTAGTGCCTCCCCACCCCCACAGTAAAGAATTCTTTCCTAATATCTGTTCTAAATTTACTCTCAGTCTAAAACCATTCCCCCTTGTCCTGTTACTACAAGTACTTGTAAATAGTCTCTCTCCATCTTTATCGTAGGCTCCCTTCAGGTACTGGAAGGCTGCAATTAGATCACTCTGAAGCCTTCTCTTTTCCAGGCTGAACAATCCCAGTGCTCTCCATCTTTCTTCATAAGAGATGTGCTCTATCTCTCTGATCAACTTTGTGGCCTGCTCTGGACTCAGTCTGACAGATCGATGTCCTTCCTGTGCTGGGACCCCAGAGCTGGATGCAGTGTTCCAGGTGGGGTCTCAGCAGAGCAGAGCAGAGGGGCAGAATCACCTCCCTGGCCCTGCTGCCCACGCTGCTTTGGATGCAGCCCAGGACTCATTTGGCTTTCTGGGCTGTGAGTGCACATTGTGGAGTCATGTCCAGCCTCTCATTCACCATCACCCCCAAGTCCTTCTTGGCAGGGCTGGTCTCTATCTGTTCATCCCCCAACCTATAACATTTACACAGGTAACATGATGCATATTAAAAACTCCTTGAACATTTATTTATCAAACCTGTGTTCCAAACAATCTGCTGAAATACATTTACTCAGCAGTGTATCAATATTAACATGCCTCTTTCAGACTTTCTTCCTATTTTTTCGGACTATATTTCACCAGACAACTTTTGTTTTAAAGCATGACAAGACAAAGTTCCCGACTTTCCATTGAAAAAGCACTAGATTTGTTGCAGAGGCCCTGTGTACAGTTCATGCTCAAAAACTCCCATGTATCCAGAAAGCATGTCCCATAGAACTGATGAGCCATGTGAAGGGGCCATTTGTCCTGGATTTTCGGACACCAAATAGCCTAGTCAGACCCATAAATTTTGATTTTAAGTACTTCAGGGCAAAAATCTGTCATTTTAATTTGTAGAGAAACCACCATTCTTTCCTAAGGCAAGGTGTGAATAATACATGACAATTTAAAAAGGAGCTGTTTGCTACTGTTATTGCTCCTGCAAAACCTCTAGATTCTCAGACAAATGACTGAAGTATTCTTAATGCACTCAGGCTGTATTTTTAGGTACAAGAAGAGGATATATCCTTTAAAATCTGAGCTTGGTACAAGCTACATATTCAGTGTTATCAACTGAAAATTCAGGCTCAGGTTATTTGCTACTCTATTTAAAGTTATGGTTTGTATGGGCAAAGAGTTGCAGTTTTCCCTTTAATTTCTTATAAAGTGCCTAAATCCTATCAAAAGCAAGGTGTTATGTATCTAAGTGTTTCCATAATTAATTTTCCTAGTTACAAAGAAAACCCTGAAAAACAATTTCAAAAAAACCCAAAGAAGCTAAGAAGACTGAGAAAAAAACAGAGACAAAAAAACTCCCAACCCCCCCCCAAAAAACCAAATCGAAGCCTGAAAATAGGAAGTATATTAAGTTAATCAAATAAAAACTAGAATAGTATACTGGCTTCTTAAATTTCTTCAATTTTCATATTTCTTCAGAAACTATCACCTTATTATGTAAAGGTACATTGCCAAACCAAGGCATTAATGTGGCATGTTGTAGAAATTTTCATAATGCACCAATGATAATGCTGTAACTTGTAGATTTGGTAAAAAACAGGTTATTAGAACGAGTTGGATCTACGGCTCTGTATACATGTGTCTCTTCTAGAACATTGCTGGTTTTGTAAAAAGAGTTATTAATCATTCTTATTGTTATTGTTGTTGTTACGATGATGATGATGTTAACGATTAATTAATCATTATTAGTAATATGGTTGTAATTTGGAATTGCAGAATAAGGAGTACTGCATATTGGAATATGTATAAAAATGCAAACAGCCCCCAGAGTGAGCAGAAGGAAATCATCACCACTAACATCTTTCCCCTTCTGGCAAAGAGGAGGAAGAACCCCCAGCAATTAACCTAGTTCTCCTGGCCAGGAGCTTTAAATAGTGATTGCTCATCATGAAACTTTCTTTTCTTTTTCTTAAGGAGCATGGGAAGAACAACAGAACAACACCAGAGAAAGAGAAAATTACTGAGAAGTTTTTGTACGTTAGTTTTACCTTTATTACTACATTAGAGACCATAGAAATGGGATAATTCAGATTGTGTATGCTAATACCATTGCATTTAGATTAAGAATAAATTTTTGACTAACCACTAAAGTTTTAATTTAAGTTATGACTTCATCTAGACAGTGCATTTCTTTAGCCCAAATAAATTGCACAGGTGTCTGTATTGACTGTTAAATATGGAGGCACCAACATTCACATCAACTCTGTTTATGAACAGCACCTAATTTCATTATAACCACCATAAAGTCTTGGATGTTTTGTGTAATGCCTGGGGTTCTTACCAATATTCTGAGATCTGGAAGTATCAGTATTTCTATGAAACACATGAGTATAATTAGGATCCATTTCACGAAGAGACTTCTTTATTTATCTTTCTTTTAGAAGTGGACTGTCAGACATCCATTTTCTACATGTTCTGATCCAAGCCTTTGTAAACCTCCCATTGAATCACTACAAGATAATAAACCCATTGTTCAGACAAATGAAAAGAAAAATTGGTGCTTTATTTACTTCACACAGTTCTCCAGAAGCTCCAAAGCACAGAACTTCTAAAGAAAAAGACATGTCCATCTCCATTGTTAGAAAGCAGTATCTCCAGTTATACCTTCACTCAGTCTCTACCCACATCCTGATTTCAGCTGGGATAGAGTTCATTTTCTTTCTAGTAACTGGTACAGTGCTGTATTTTTTGGATTTTGTTGTTGCTAATTAGTGCTTAACCTGGGTCAAGGGCTTTTCAGTTTCCTATGCACTGCCAAAAGCAGGTGCGCAGGAAGCTGGGAGGGAGCACTGCCTGTACAGATGACCTAAACTGGCCCAAGAGGTATTCCATACCCAGCATCATGCCCAGTGTATTAACTGGGGGCAGCTGGCTGTGAGAGACTGTTTGCTACTGAGGAACAGACTGGGCATTAGTCAACAGGTGGTGAGGAGTTGTATTTTGCATCAATTGTCTTTCTTGGGCTTTATTTCTCTCTCTCATTTACTTGCCTTCCTTTTTATTATACTTATTTTTATTATTATATTTTACTTTATTTCATTTGTTAAACTGTTCTTATCTCAGCCCACAGGTCTGGGGTTTTTTTTAATCCAATTCTCCTCCACGTCTCACAGAGGTGGGCAATGAGTGAGTGCCTGCATGGTACTTAGTTGCCAGCTGTTGTTAAGTCACTACAACCAGGAACACTTGGAATAGCAGTGATCTGAAAGAAACAGGTTGTAAGAAATTGAAGAGGATTGAAAAGCAAGCCTACTTTTAGGAAAGATGTTAAGTTTGGAAAGGATATAGAACATGTAGGTTTCTATTCTACCTCTGTACTCTTTTATACAAGACAGCCCATACAAAGGGGTTTTTTGAAGCTGCGATTGGCAGAAGCAGGAAAAAATGAGGAGCAAGATAGAATGTACAAACCTGTTAAATAAAGTTCAAATCACCCTAGCTAGGTTAAGCAGTGGAGCCTCTGAACTGGACCAAAAAGCACTTGTAGGAGATGGCACACAGGCCTGCCCACCATCACAGCTCACCCTTACAGCTAGCAAAACAGGAAAAGGAAAGCAATGAGAAAATAAACCTTCACAAGCTGGGTAACGCCAGTAGGCTGAGAACCGGGTTAGCAAACTGTCACCAAAGTCACTGTCCAGAGAATGCTTTAACACAGTTCCTAGTGATACATTTCTGAGATATGTTACCAAACTCCTCTGCTTAATAATTATTTCATTGCTTCTTGTGAAGATTCAAAAATTGTGGCTGGACAAATAAGGCAAATATCTAAGGAACATGTTCAGTATTTCTGGGCAGAGACTTGAGGATTGTCAGTTGTTTGCCAACACTAAACCTTGTTAATAGCAAATGGGTTACAGTTTGAGGGTGTTCCATCATGCTGATACAGAAGTTTATATTTCAATTTCACAATTGGGCTGTACGAGTATATTAACATTCTTATTAAAATTCTGTATTTTCACACATATATACACCT
This sequence comes from Falcunculus frontatus, assembly GCA_013398115.1. Taxonomy (NCBI): domain Eukaryota; kingdom Metazoa; phylum Chordata; class Aves; order Passeriformes; genus Falcunculus; species Falcunculus frontatus. Next base: position 1,281,011 of record VZRV01008780.1, read on the forward strand.
AGATGGAAAGTTCTGCTTTTTTACTCAGATTTTCTACACCCAAAGGCAAATATTTTTAATTTATTTTATTTTTGGTAAATGTGAGCATAGTCAACTCATTTCCTTTACCTATGCAAGGATTAAAAAATGCTTAACATGAAGGAGTTATATGCTCAGTTTATGCAGGAAGCATCTGAACTTTAAAAGCTGGAACTTAACAGGTTGATACAGAGGATTAGTCTCCAGGCCAATGTGCAAAAATCAAGCATTCAAAAAATAAGAGTAAAAATGTACTAAAATTAATTATGCAATGTGTTACTTTGCTACTTGTAGCAAATTCATTTCTTAATTCTGACTTTCCCAATTATCTTATAATTTTATTTCTCTTTATTTCTATTCAGAATCACATGTATGACGCTGATCTTGCATAGCAGTGCAGGTCTCCTTGGTGCATTGTTTCACTGAAGTATTTTCTGCTTCATAATTATGGTACATGTTCCTAAGTAAACTGTGAATTCCAGCAATAGAGTTTGTGTTCTAACTTTAATTATCTTTCCTCCTTGAGAAGAGCAAATCTGAGATTTGGAAGGCTTTGCATCCCTTAGAGCTGGTTGACAGTTACTTCTGGGCACAACTGTGGCCTTTCATCATAAGTAGAATTATTAGATTCCACCACACCACTGCAGGCTTGGGAAACTGTACAAATCCAAAGAAATATTTGATAGTGCAGAGGGAAAATTAGCTTCTTATTCAAATGGGAAAGTAAGGATTTAAAAGACATGATTCTCACCATCTTCCCTAAACACAGAATTAAGACATAAAGCAGATCAGTGTCATCTGAAATGCTGAGACTCTTTTGTAGCCACTGGGGCACAGAAGTTTGACATATATATTTAAAACAGATGAATAACTGACAGACAGAGAGCACCTTGTCCAACAACAACTTGTGCAAGGACATGGCCAGTGACACATGAGATGTTTGTGGCCGACAGAAATCTGAGCTCCTGCAGTTTAGCCTAAGGACTGTTCTTTTACCCATTGCCCTAAGCACTGGCTTCTTCCCCGGCTCTTTAAGATGTCCACATAGGCTGCCATTCCTTCCCCATAAGATTCGTAGTAACCATGGCCTCAGACAGATGGACCTTTCCCTCACCATGTAAAGGGTATTCTCACCTTCTGTTCTCTTTCATTACACTTCCCATTTCTCTGAAATAGATTGGCCCCTGAATGTTGCTGCAAGTAATGGTCCTCTATGCAGAGGTCGTGTGCATACTGGGTTGTTTCTTATGTTATATCCGAAGTGTACCATATGCTGGCTGTCAGGATACCATTCTTAAAAATGCCATCTATGCCTGTGTCTCCACACAGAAAGTGTCTTGCCTGAAATGTACACTTTATCCCTAACATGTAACTTCAGATCTGTCCTCTTACCTTTTACAGGAGAAGTCTTTACAGGAGTGAACAAACTTACTGGGGCAAAAAGGCAAGTGTTAGGAGATAAACTGAACTGTCCAGGAGGTTTAGACAGATAAACAAGGAAACAAGTCTATGCTTGTGTCAACATCGCAAAGCAAGTTTTAGGTGATGCTAAAAATGACCCCACCATTTTTTCCAAAACTGTCCTGCCTCACAATCATCTGTTAATTCAGTCTTGAGTGTCTTCATTTAATTTACATAACACAGGCCTTGTCACAGTGTGAAGTTCCCTAAAATAGTTATTGTGTCTTTGGGCAAATAAAAAGCCAGACAATAGCAGAAAGAAAAAACTGTAAGCGTTTAGATCTCCAGCTGAGATAGAGATTATGTGTCTGGTTTCCTAAATATCCAAAGTGAGACTAGACTAAAGCAGTGGTGTTTTGAGACCTTCCTAATTTTGCTTGATGCCTTCCAACTTACTTGACTGATATCAATACAGAGTTTACCCCACTGGGTTTAATTTTGCTGATTGTCACCTTTCTTAGTGGAAGTAGGCTGAAGCATTCACATTCTTGACTCTATTTCTGACTTACTGATTCTTCCAAGGGTATGCATTTCAAGTGGTTTCAGAAAATTATTTTGATTCTGCATGCCATGATTTAATGTTGTTCGTACAAGGGTCTGCAGGCAGATGCATGACATTCAGCCCACCCATAATTCCATAACTATGTACTACACATATAAATAATAAAAAAATATTCACATTTTAGAGGAAGATGGCTTTAGTCATTCTCTTTTTCCAGAAGGGATATCTATTAAGTCTTGCCTTTTCAACAAAGGTATTGCAAGACTTAATTGACTAATGTTTGTAAAATGCTGTGAGCTCCCTGTATTTTTAGGTGTCCTGTAGCTCACTTCTCTTAACAACTCAGTATTGCCGTAAGCTGTATATCTTGCCAATTGCCAACAGACATGCAGACTAAAGAGCTGTGGCAGATACAGAACCTGTACTGGGAAGTCTGGAATAACAAAACTTACTGAAGTAAATAGTCCAGAGAGAGGTTCAGGAAGGGAAAGAAGACTAAACTGATGATGAGACAAGAGATATGCTCATCCTCTATCCTCTTTCACTCTATAGATGGACTTTTTCTCCACCACCTTTCTCCTCTTGCTTGTCATTTTTCTCTGAGATTTATTGGAACATTTTAATCCCTTTTCTTCAACCTACTGCCTCAGAATGCCATCAGGGTCCCTTTTGGCAAGCTAAGTAGGATGCTATTACTTAGATTCACTGGCATCTAAATCCCATCTTTGCCACTTGCTTGCTGGAAGGGCTGTTTTTCTTTCCTAGGCCGTATTCATCTAGGCCAAATCCAAAGCTCATTGAAGTCACTGACAATCTATCCCTCGATCACAGAGGATTAGGCCTCTGTGCACTCCGTGGTGTTGCTAAAATTAACTCAGTAGTGCCCGTAGAACCCTCTGGAAAAAAACAGAAATAAAATGCTATCCAAGGAGAAAGCAGCATTTACTATTTGCTGGAGAGCTGATTGAAGATTTGTGGGTTTTGTCACCAAACTCGGCACACAACTGCAATGCCAGTGCAGAGCATTGTGCCAGGCCCAAGGCCGTGGAGGAGGAGCTCTGATCTCATTTCAATTAACAGAGTTTACAATTTGTTTCATCAAAAGTGCCTTGACAAAGGCATTACTGTTTATGGACCACTGATTACATGTCCCAGAGTAGACAAGACAGGTAGTAAGACAGGACTTATCTCTCAGCACATACTAATGAGGCTGTTCTGCCTGCAGCTCCCTGTGGCCAGATGCCGTACCTGAATGGAATCCCACTGGGATTCTTTGTGGGTCCAGTCACAAACAGTCAGTTGCAAAAATCATAGTTTAACCATCATTTCTGGAGAAAGCCAGGAGTGAATATCAAAGTTAAATGATACATTACTTTGCTGATGATGAAGGATTCCACATCCCCCTCTTGCTTTTGCCTAAACTCTAAAAATTTGATTTTTTGGTACAGTTACATGGTAAGGTGTGTTCAACTACCTCAAAAAGCAGTTTCAAAAGGTTACTGAGACTGCAAAATTTCAGAGACCATGCCCACACACTTGTGGCAACAGCAGGCATCACGGCAGGGCCTCAGATCTATCTTAGCCAGTAGACTTCATTCATACAGGGGCAACATCGCCTCTCTCTGCAAAACAGACGCGAGCATTGCATTGAACTGGTGCCACTCCTTGAAACATTTTAAAGGCTGTCAGGAAGCAGACTGGCAAAGGCTTTCGCCTGTCCATTTCCCCAGGAAAGTGAGCAGCATGGGTTCCCCTGCAGGTTTGGACTTGTCCAGAGAAAGGACAAGTGATCGTCACCTCCTCTAAATGCTTCAAACATTATAGCATGGATTACTCAGTCTCAGCAGAGTTCAAAAAACCTTTGTCATCCATCAGAAGTGGCTTCGTCCTTCCCTATGTGCCAAGCAGTGCCGTTGTTTTGTAATGAACAACTTCTATCAGAGCGCACAATTTCTTATCCTGTCTGACTCTGCTGATCATTCTTGTAATTAAGTCTCCTTTGATTTTCTTTGGCAGCACACCATCTGCACAAGAAGGCACACCTGGAAAGCAGTTTTCCTCTGTTTTTTCTATCCTTGATTAAACTCTGTTTTAAAGCAGAGAGCCTTAATCAAAAGAAGTGCCTGAGTGGAGGTATCTGTGCCTGTCTCACTTTTGTCACAGATTCCCTCTGAAGTCTGGAGGATTTGGATTTGCATAACAATTTCCAGAAAGGTGTCCACCATAGAGGGGTAATATTTTCAGAGGATTTTGCTTTGCAGAGAAAAATCCAATGGTATGAATTGTAGAGGAAAATAACAGGGTAGACATTTAATTGGTATCAGTATTAATTACTATAAATTCCTATGGAATCAGTCATAAAAAATATTTACTATTTGTAGTATTATCTTATGACTCACACGAATGTCATTTCTGAGTGAGTTCAAGAAAATGTGAAAGGAATATTAATCTTTTAATGAAAAAACAAGTTTAAAATGCTACCCCCATAATTTTAGGAACCAGAGGCCAGGTCAGTGCTGCACCTCATATGAGGCACAAAGTAGCTAAGCAGCATGAGAAAAAAAAGAGAGATATCTTTTGATCTGCTGTGTTTGACAGGTGTGGGGGTCTTGGGGGGTGAAGATCAACAAAGCTTTTATGTTTATTCTGTGTTGAATCAAATATCAAAAGGAAGATCCACATGGACTCAGATGCATGTATGAAAACACACATGTATATTCCAAACAGGTGCCAGTGCATTCTTCCTGTCTATTCCTGAACAAAACTACACCTCATTGCCAGCCTAAAATCAAGCCCCATGCTGGTGCTCCTAGCTTATTACAGGTCTCTAATGGCTTCTGGTAGAGTGTAACAAAGCTCTGAGTCCCTGTACCTGTTCACAAAATGATAAGCTGCTTCCTGTCTTTGATCTCCCATCATGACCTCTGCACCATGCAGAAAAGACAAGAAACTTTATCTTTTTCATGCGAAAACTTTTTCCCTGGTCATTTACTGCACTCAAAAGCAACTAGATAGAAAAGATGAGACAGGAGCCAACAGGTATAAAAATAAAAACTGAAGTTTCTGAAGTGAGCAAATTGCATTAGAAAGGGTGTTTTCTAAGTTTGATCATAGTTGGTGCCAACAAATTTGAGCTGCTTAACAGCAGTGACACAGCTTTAAAAAGCAACAGTAAAAAAACACTTAGTTTACTAAATAATACACCTTTTTACCCTCAATGAAAGGCTGCTTCTTATCACACACATATCAAGGAAAGCCACCTAATGGCACTAATTTCAAACCCTGCTGCTGTAGTGCTTAGTGCATGGGATACAAATTACAATGGATTCAAAACAGTTAGTGGTACGTACAATTGATGAATAATAATGAAATGTCATTTTATTAGCTTCTGAAATATGTGTGTGAATTTTCATAAAATGTCTGCTAAGAACTAGCTAGAATCTGTAGCACTGATAGCTGGGGCTGGGCAAAGCTTAGAAATAAAAGTGAGTGCCTGAAAGACTTGACACATTCTCAGTGGGAATTATGCTATTTACATGGCTTGTAGTTCACATTTATAGCAGTGTGGGTTGCTCTATTTCTCTCACTTTACATCCTTTCACTGCAGTTATCTGCTCGTTCAGCAAACACGTTTCAACTGTAGCTTGCTTGACCTGATTTATATCTTAGAAAATGCACCTGTAACAAGCACAACCGAATGCTCAACTCACACTGAGATCATTCTTTTCTTCACTCTTCCTGGACAAGTCTCAATGCATTCTTTCGCTTGCAAACTCACATAAGCAGAATGACATTCTCACTAATAAATGGCTTTTTGTAGTATCTTATTCCTGTGAAGGGGAGGAAGTAACTACAGATCAGAATGATATGCTTACTAATAAATTGCTTTTTAAAATATCTTTCTTCTGTAGACAAAAAGAAAGTAAATACAGATCCGCTGCTTTTGCAATACTGACTTGCACAGCTAATTTTTTTGCTAGGACCCGCACAAGCTGACTAAGTTCTGCAGTGTATCAGTATTTCACTTCCACCAAAATCATCACATTGACAATTCTAGTACCACATCTTCTAAATCTGCTGTGAACTGGGTGGTACTCAAACGACCAATTCCTTCTCTGTGATATTACTGTTGTGCAAACAACTGTGCTATGGTGTCAGGAAAAAATGTGGCAGGCACATTTATTTTGCCCAAAGGTAATGGAAAATGCTTCATGTGCCTACAGCTGTTGCAAATCTTTCATGGAAAATTGTTTAAGGACTTAAGTAAGCTGTATAAAGATGGTCTCTTCATTTGGTTTACTTACTATAGCAGGAATGCTTATAAATAGATATCTGAAGCTTTGTTTGCATACATTGCTAACTAGCAACTGTGAAAATCATCCTGTATAAATAAGACTTTACATAGGGTATATTATTGAAACATAAATAATGAAGCAAACAGAAATCAGTTTCTGGAAGGCCTTTCATCAAAAAATGTTGCTAAAAAGTCCGTATCCTGAGAGTTGTTCTCCCCAGCAGAAGGCTTCTGCTAACATGGGACACATGCTTAGAAGTATGTTTCTACCTGTAATCCAGCAGTCTTAACTTCATAACAGAGGAAAGAGATCTAGAAATTACATTCGCCAAGTTCTAGATAACAGTCAGTTCACTCCCAGGTAGTCAGCAAGTTCTCAGTTCAGTTGCTGAGTTCACTGTGCTGTCTGACATGTCCTAGGATATGAGAGAGATCCAAGTGGGGATAGCAAATATAAGGAGATAGAAATGCTTCTGACACATTGAGACTCACCTGGAGATCAGAGTGTGCTGAGCTCTCCCGTACAGGGTTCTTGTTGTACCATTAGTTTGTGGAATTGACTCAGAGAACTGAAGACAGACAGGCACTGTGTTCACCCGCACAATAATGCGTTTGAAACAAATACGAGGAAAGAGTTGTAATTGATCCCCACAAAACAAAAAGCGTGTATCAGCGGAAATAGTTCAACACCATAGTTTTACCTGAAAACTCGAACATTATTTTCCTTTGTTCAACTACTTTTATTTTCATAGCATAGTAGTTCTCTGCTTGACATTTGCTGCATGATCACTTGATTCAGAGTTAAAATACAGCTTAGCAAGGGGAAGAGATATACAAAATTAAAGGTTATTTATATCATCACTGGCAAAGACACTTAGATGCTCAAAAGACTGTTAAAACTGATCTGAATCTCAAAACTTTTTAATGCTACAATCAAAAATATGGCTAGAGCCTTGCTTCATTAGAGAAGCATAACTTACTTTAGTAATTTAAGGCCTGAAAAAACCAGCAGATAAAAGTGCTGTTGACAGGGGGAAGAAGGAAGGGCAGAAAATAGTTAATTATTTCAGAAACTCCTAATCCTCCAGTGCACCCAGGGAACCCGATCACAAACACAGCCCAGAGGAAACCCATCCTACTAAGTCTACTGTTCTTTGCTCTATTGCAGCAAATGACACTGCAAGTGATTGTCTCCTTTCGACATTTCTTGCTAGTCATATTGGGATGAACAGAAATTCATCAGCTGTGGAAGTACTAAGGTACCAGTGGGAACTCACCAGAGAGTTAACTTCTTCATTCTGCATGAAATCAGATTATCAGGCAAGGATAATAAGAATTAAACAATATGGCACAGAGCACCATCTAGAGAAATACAGACTTAGGAATACTAACCCTGCCATGCTTTTTCCTCCAAATGAAATGGCACATGACAAGGGCAGAAAATGAAAAACGAACATATTTTTCCCAAAGCAGGACTATTAATAAGATGAATTAAAGGAAAAAAGGGTTGGAGATTCAGATACATATTTAAAATTGTGAAAATTTATCCCAAAGCTATGAACATTTAGAAGATTTATGTCGATATAAAGCAACATCAGAATTTTCAGAAGAATATTACAGTTAATAAGCTGCACTGGTGGCAGTCAAATCAGGAGGTTTTTTAACTTTCTCCTGTTGATGTGACATAGATGGGTGACTGACCCACAAGCTGATGACTGTGCCCTTCAAAACATACTTTGGCCTCACCCTTACAGAGGGGAAAAAAGTGGAAAATGGGTGATTAAATTGCACTTTTCTTGCCCTGAGGTACTGATCCAGTAATGCTAGAACCAAATATGTTCTAATACATAATGCTCAGACTTTTAAAAAGGTTAATCTTAATGGTAGTGGCCATTTAATTGGCCTAGCTTGCCTGCTGTGTCCACTGTCGTTCTAATAGAAGACATGAGAACTAACTCTGCCCTGCAGTCAAATGGTCAGGCAAGATATAAAACAATTTCCTGCAAATAGCCATTCATACTGAAAAGAAAATGAGAGAAAAGCTAGGAAGACAGGCTGACAGCTCAAAGGCTCATCACAGAATGAACTTTTAACATATGGCAAGAAGCTGAAGAAGGCCGTGAGGTAAAATAGTAAAGATGGCTATCAGTTCTGGGGTTGCTTTAACATATTTTGTCATTGTTATTATTTCCTACAGTAAATAGAAGCTGGTGTTTTCTTCTTGGCAGATTTCACCTTCATTGGTAATTCAATGTAAGTAACATTATAAAGCCATAATTTGAAACAATGCCAACATGCATTAATGGTTTAAACATCAAAAAAGATCATTAATAACCTAAGTAATCCTTGAATTAATGAACTGGGTCTGCAGACACTTTTTGCTGTTTCTTGTCCTGTCCCTTAATGCTGAATTTTTGGACAAGAAAGATTTGTTTTCTGAGTGCAAATCACATCAAATGACTTTATCATGCTTCATCCTCCCCAGTGTAGTTGAAGCTAATGTCTTCTTCCACATTCTGTTTATATTTGATAGGGAAAAAATTGCACAAGAGTTGAAAATACCATCTAAATATATACTTAATGTTAAAGTTCTTTAATTATAAGTTTAATTAGAATGAAGTAAAGATAAATAAATTCAGTCAAAAATATTTTTAAACAAGGTTTTCAATACGAAGGAGAGCAATTCCATCTAAATTTCAGTAATTATATAGTTTGTGTAACAGCATCTCTAAAACCATCCTGTAACAATGGGGCAGCCAAAATTTTTAATATGTTACTTTAAACTTCAAGTTGCATCCGATGGTGATGTCGTTTCAGATATGAGATTAGAGTCATATTCTATTTACAGAATAATTATACTGCAGGTAACATACACCTATAAAAGAATTATAACTGAAAATGTATTGAACACTGATACCCCACTGTTTTGTTGGCAGGTCTCAGTTTTATTATTTGTCTTCCGGATAGAACATATATTTTCCAATTCCTTGTGCAACACAAAAAAAAAAAAAACAAAAACAAAAAAAGGAAGGGCCATCTTTTTTTATTTAAATATTATCTAACAAAGCACAAATACAAGTAAAGCAAAGGACTGTAAAAAGATTATTTTTATTTCGTTGATCCAATGAAAAATAAGGTTTTCTCCCTTGTCTTCCAAGAAATTCAGAAGGAAGTATTTGCTGCAACTGTTCAGAAAGGGAAAGCATTTTCCCCTCACTGTAGCAGCTGCCACCTTTTCAGCCTAACAGTGAAACCAGCACTGAAGCTGCAGGTTTGATGCCTTGAGACTCCTGAATGGACAGAGTAAATTGACTCGATAGGGTTTATTAGCAGCAGTGAAGCAGCACAGTAAGCATTCATTCTATTCAGCACAGTGATAAGTTTTTTACATTTATTTGGTGGACATATTATTTAAATCTCTCACTTACAGTGGTTTTTCCGCAGTGACTACAAATGCTTTTGTGGGAAATTCCAAATACTTGAACAAGGATGAAATACTGGCAGGGTATACAAAGAATATAAACATCAGGCCAGGAAGATGGCAACATTTACTCATTTGGGGTTCAGACTGAAGCAAGTTATCTGACATGCTACAATTTTCACTGTGGCTTTTTTTTCCTGTGTGACAAGTGTGCAGAAAAATAAGCAGGATATTGGCAATATATCTCAGTATTCAGGAGAACAGCTAGTCCTTTCTATTGTCATTAAAATTTGACTTTGGTGGGGTTACACTGATTTATGCCAACTGACAATACAGTCCTTTAGACTTTAACAGTTGTTATAGGTGTACATTTCCAAGCTAGAAACTGCCAGTGCTGGTTGGCTGGACATGGATAGGTGGCATTTCTTAACACTTCACGGATTTTTGACGGGTCCTTTATTTTTTCTTTAAAGTAAAGGTAGACTTTGATGTTTTTCTTAGGGCTCGTTTAATGCTGTTATACTGATTGCAGTTCAGTAAACAAAGATGGAAAGAGGACAAAGTGAGTTCTAGCTATGCTGTGACACAGTATGGCAGAAGCAGTTTTTGTTCCTATGTCTCTACAGACTGGAGATGATTACAAAACTGCCATTCTGTCCTTTCATCTGCCTCACTGTCTCCCAAACACTGGAAGATTAATATTTTGGAGTGTCTTCAAAACTTTTGTACTTTCTTGCACTACCATTATAAAATTCTGAAATTCACAACCAAATTTTCAGTTTCCAGAATATGAGATCCAAAAACCTTTTAACACGCCTGAAGATTTTTACAGAGATAGATTTCTTTGTTCTCAATTTGAATCAAGATATAAAGCCACATTGTAATATAAGCATACATGAGTGTACTATGGATCTGTGTTCATGTGTGCTTGTATATATATGCATACATAGCAAACATCTGACTATCTGTGACATGAAAATTATAGTAAATAAGATACCACAGTTGCAAGCAAACAGTAGGAAAAGCCATGTTGCATTACATATCTGGATTCATAATCATAAATCCATGGGAAAAAACATGGAAGCATTCAGTTGGAATAAAACTCATAAGGTCATCTGGTCCAGCTCTTCCTCTCCAAGCTTGAAAGTTAGATGGAGCTTCAGAAATTAGGTGAGGTTGGTCCAAGTTACATTCTCTTAACATCATGTACTGGAATACAAAGCTAAACATAGCAAAATTAAAGAAGTCCCCTACACCATCCCCTTGTGCTGAAGGAGCATTAGCTCTACCACTTCAGAACCATGCTTCTCACAGGTTTTTTGGAGAGTGCCCATAAAAAGATTTCTATTGCTTGTCCACCTTTTTTTAATATTTGACATTCCATACACTTAGAATGAAAAAAAATCCTGTTACTCAAAATTTGGATTTAGAGCTTTAGTTTAGAGCTCTTTAGTTTAGAGCTTTGTTGCCTTATTCTTGTCCTTCCTTAGTATTCAAGCGTAAGAAATTCATGCTGTCATTCTTAAACAGATCTTAGTTGTACTATTTTCAGTAGGGATCCAAAACCCGCCTCTTCAGGCTATTTACAAGTGTAGCTGAGTATACTAAAATAACAGTAACTGGAAAATCCAGCTGCAAAAATATCAGAAATAATGCTATTTTCTGAACTCAGGAATTGTTTTTCTGACTTAAACCATCTACATTTTCATTACAACTTGTAATAGTCACCAAAGCTGTCAGTTGGCCTTTGACCCAAGAATTCCGAAAAGAGCAGCTGAAAGACTAAAAGAAGAGTTAAAAACTACATTTACCTCTATGATTCTTCCATCTTATTTATAAAGAAGAAAGATCATTTGAAAGAATAACTAGTTCACATCTTAGAGGATAAAAGGGGCTGAAATGGAGTCTGGTAAATGGTTTTCAGCTCTGAATCAACCCCCCTTTCTTTCAGATTCTAAATGAGAGTAGTGGAGCCAATTAAAAAAAAAACAAACCCCAAACCTGTACATTCATTAAAAAAAAAAAAAAAAGAAAATTAAAATAAGAATTGGGAAATTCTTAAAATTTACAGGGAAAATAATATTTGAAAATGGAAGACTAAAAGGATATTAACAACAAGAGGATTTTTACTGTGTAACATTATGTTTAGCAGTCTGAAGAAAAATTTCTTGCTACTATTCAGCCAGTAAGTAGAAGTGCTACAGCTGCATCTTATAGTGGCCTGCAAAAGGATTACTCTGTTAGTTTTGTGCAGGCACCTTTTTTCTACATGCAGAAACCAAATTATTGTGGCCCTGTAAGTTTGCTGAGTCTTACTACATGAATAGCAGAGGATGGATTTTAAAGTCCCATTTAAAAAAAAAGATAACCCAAGATGGTATGAAAATATATCTCAAAACCCGGAAAATAATTCCTCCCTTCACCTATCCAAAGTAATACTCATTACCAGTCCAAATGGTTTTTTCCGTATCAGTGAATTCTAACTTTTAAAAGAAAAACATTTTTGAAAAAAACCCCCACTATATTTGCAGTTTTCATACACAACACTTGGTCTTTTATTGGCCCTGTTTTAGGACTTTGCCAACGTATATTCTTCTTTATACCTTAAACTGGTCTTAATCCTTCAACAGTCCCTCAACAAAACTTTCCCTTGCTAATTCTCAGTTGAATCCACAGACTCTGGTCACATATCTGTGGAATTTTAGTTCCACTGAAGCAGACCCTAAGTGCTGTGACTACCAGACATCTTCACATTCATGAGGCCAGAATAGGAGTATAGTCCTTCTCCACCACTGGCATCCTTTTCCTTGCTGCATTATGTCATAACACCCTGTTTTACAGAGTGCTCACAGCTCAGCTCTGTATTAAGACTGTGAGGATATATTTCATTCTAAGGAAAATTCTAAGCAAGATAGCCCCAAACTACGCTACGTTCCCCAGCCTTTGTAGATTATGTACAAAATCCCTCCAGTTTTGTTTGAGAGTGAAAGGGGTGTAGAACACCATCACAAATAAAGATGATGAATCTCTCATAAATGATCTAAAGTAACCAGGAGTGCAAGGCCTTGCATTCTCCCCACTATATTTCAGCACCAGAAGAGGATCTGCATCTTAATTCCTTGGCCTTCACATAAAGACTGTTAATACACTGGAGTTTGTAGATACCCTATCATCTACTCCCAACACATATAAACACACACAATTTAGGGAAATCCTCAAGTCAGCCTTACACTGCATATTAAAGAGGAAGATTTTTCATTGTCTGTATCTTCTCAATTATTTCAAACTCCATAGGTTTGAGTTTGAACGTCACATTCCTTCCAGATCTTTTTCAATGTTTTCTACTCCGTAGCTCGCCCGCTGAAGCTTTGTGCTGTGCTTTTACTCCCTCACCTGCTCTTTCAGTTCATTGCAGGTTGCTCATTTCTTAACATCTCCTGGTTAAACCACGGTATGTCTATCAATGAAAGTCTAACACATTCACAGAACATTCACATTTCTGTGACCACAAAAAACAAGCCAAACTGCTTCCAAATCATACATGGACATTCTATTTGGAGTTTTAAAGGAAAAACAAGTTATTAATGAAGCTTTCAGAAGAATCAGAACCATGTTGAGCAGATGTCTGCTGCTTATATAAAGATTTACATGTAAAGCTGCTTGAACATATTTGATTTGCCTTAAGTAGCTTTTAAAAATCCAAAAAGTATTTTTCAAATGTTCTCAGATTTCTAAGCAATACTGAAACATCAAAGAGAGTTTGGGGGCTTCGTTGGGTTTCTTTGCAAACAAAAAAAAAGAGCTTGAAAAAAAGGCAACGAAAATTTCAAAGACTTTATTCTCCAGTTTTTGTCAACAAATTTCATGGAAATTAAAGTAATTTCTGAAAGGTCTATTCATAAGAAACCAGGTGCTCACATTTTTTAAAATATATTTTTTTAATTATCATATGTATTACCGTATTACATTTATTCATAAAATCACTGCATGATCTGAGGAATGAAAGCTGCTTAGCCCTTTGAAGAGTTTCAAGTAATAAGATATTTAATGAAAAAGCAAAGTATCAGCAGTCTGACATTCAGTGCAAACACATACCAGACATATACTCCTCCAAGGCATATTTGGGTTAAAGGGACCCTAGAATATTACAGCAGTTCTTTGCCAGTTACATTAGTACAAAGTGAGTGAGGTTATATTTATTTTGGCTATCACACTCTAGAAACAAATGTTTTGTGATTTTCCTGAAATGGTGATTTACCAGTAGCACAGTAATCCCACACCACTGAAGGCAGGACTGGAGTTAGCACAGACTTGCAAGTGTTATTAAAAGCTGCACTTTTGTTCCTTAATCCTGTATTCAGGGAATACTGCAAGTTCTGATAATCAGTCTGCTATTTCCTCAGACTTTGTTGTTATAAATGTATTAACTTTTTCATAAAGCAATCTGTATTTGCAATTAATCAAGTGAGTTGTCTCTTTAAGATAGTAGCCTAGCAACTTCCCTGGAGTCAGGGGAAGTCCCAGTTGGTGCCGCAGACCGACACAGTTATTATCACAAGGCTAATCTAACTCGTCAGAGTGTTTCAAAGCATCTCGCTGATTAAAAGTGAGGAGAGAAAAAATTTGGTGAAAGCTCGAAAACAGTTACATGTAGGTATGTGTTCTTTATGTGAACGTGAGCTAAAGAATTTTTCAGGGGACAACAAATGTTTTTATTTGACTAGAAGTTAATACAATTTTTTTTCTCAAAATTTAATACAAATTTCCAAACAGGCCCAGTGATGAAAAAGGTTTCTTCTTATTGTTTTATTTCCTCTCCAAACTAACCACTTATTCAAATGGAGCAAAAGTAGGATTTTGGAAACATGAAAATTCTCAGTGAGCTGAACTGAGTGTGAACCCACCTAAGTGGATTATATTGAATTCATCACAAGGTGTCTAGATTCCCAGTTCCATGTCAGACTAAAGACCTGATGATTTTGGTTTTGACTTAGCCTTTCACAGCTTTATGGCATAGTCCGGAAATACTGGATCTCTGTGACTTCAAGGTTCCTCAATACCATTCCTCAATCTGAGCTGCAGGCTTTAGCTTTGGCTAAAAATGGCCACAGGGCCACCCTTGTATCAACAATAGACAGATCTTTCAACAGGAGCAAAGGAAACCTCATGGACAGAGCTTTATCACCATTTCATTTTTGCACACACACTGTGCACCAGTATATTATTTGTAATGTCTTCTGTTAAATCTAAAACAAAATTCTTCCTTTCCCCTTTGTAGTAACAGGAAATATTGTAGGGTAAAATAAGCAACAGTAAATATGCTTCTCTCTTCTAGGAAAACAATTCTTGCTACCAGGCAATGGGCAACAACTTACAAGACAAGGCCTCTCTGCCTGTGCCTTCTCTGAATGAGAGTCTAAAGCCTTTTGGCATGTTCAACAAGATGGACATAATCTATGCCTGTGCAGAAAATTCAAAGTATCATGGTAGGGAAAAGTTTTCCTAATTGTTCTGTTTGCTTTCTCTGAGCATCGTACAAGGATCAAAAGCCTCAAGCTATGCAGGGCTAATTTCAAACTTTGAATTTATTTTCGGTTTACAGGGACTAACCTGAAGACGAGTTTGTCCCTCGTGTAACATCATTTTTGTTGTTCTCCTAAATATTCAATCAAGCAGCAGATGTAACTCCTTTTCCAAAATCTCCTTGTATTCATTACCAGAGAAGCAGAACAGTTCTGATTCAAATTGCTGAAAGGATTTCATTTAAATCAATATATATTGCTTTGGGGCTTTCTGTATGGGATTGGGGATGAAGATTGTTGCAAGCAATAGTAACTCTCTACCAAAGACAGACACACTTAATGTCGGGAGGCCTAGACAACTGGTTTGTATAATCACCTAAATTTACATACTTGATATGAAGCCAAGTATGTTTTTCTTCTTTCAGTTCAACTTGATTATGAAAGTGTCTTCCTACTCCACAACTCTTTGAACTTAGTTTCAGAGGCAGTAAGCGACCAAGTGCTTACATGATTCTTGGAAATAATTAAGTTTAAATTATTTTCTTTTAAAAATTACTCCCTTCATTAACTTTTTGTTTAAACATTCAAATTTGATTATCCCAGTTTGACCATCTGTGGATTAATATCATTACTACATCTTGCTTCTTAACTCCTCCTTCCAATGTGTTTTACTGCTAAAGACCAATGGACTTTTAACTGAGACAAAAAACAGATATTTTATGTAATTTTTTAAATGTTTCTTCAGAAAATAAGGATAAGACTCAGAGTTCTTTGCACAGCAAACACAGTTCTCTCAAACTGCAAATAATAAGCAACTGATGCAGATCCTAAAGCATGAACTTTTATAAGAGATATGAATCAATAGGATGCAGTTGAATGGAGTGGGAGCAATAAGGAGTTAAACTTAAGAGACAGAGTGAAGTCACAGAGGATGTTTGCCTACCTGCTGACTTCACCTTTGCAATTCATTTCTCAGCCTAAACCTAGAGAGTACTGAAGTTAAAAGGCTTTTAGGCTTGTACTCAGATGTATGGGAAGTCAGCAGATAACTGCACAGAGATGAGCATACACGATGTAGAAGAATCTGGCCAAACTTGGCATGTTTAGATTCTTATCTGTTTATATGCTATAAAATAAGCTGAAATTTATTCTATGGAATTAAACTAAATACTAAAGAAAAGCATGGTCTACTCTGTATAGCCAAAAGAAATGTGGATATTGGGACAGTAATACAAAGTTCTATTACTTCTTAAATATCACCCTAGCCTGTGAATCTCAATGATACCTACTAGAAGGCTGCTGTGGTCCCATGAGTAGCGTAAGTTAAATATGCTTCATGGGTATGAACAGGGAAGAATTTTGTTTCATCAGTTTTGAGTACCTGTCATTTAGTTGCAGATTTAGAGTTTTGTTTTCTAAGACAGGATATACAGTAGCTTTAAGAGAACAAAGAATCTCATCCATGTGCTATGAATAGCACAGAACCTCTCACCTTTGAATTGAGTTATCAGGGACACAAGACAGCTTCTGTCCTTGCAAGCTAGGAGATATTCCAACAACTTCTGCATAGTTGCTCTGTTTAATGGTAACTTTCTTCGGGAGACCAAGGGGCTGTGTCCTATCTTGGTATCATCTGCTGTGACATGACACAAATTTTCTCATCATTTTACGCAAGATATTAAGCTGTCAGATTCCAGATATACAGCAGGCCACACTGCCATGAGTCTGGAAATCTCAAAGAAGTAAATACAGTGAGTCAAGTCACCACTAGTCTGTATCACAAGAAGTTAACTGTCTTTACCAAAGCTTCTAAGGGATGTCGTCTGAACAATTCTTCCATACGAAGATAATGTCATTATAGGAACATAGTCTTCATTGCTTGGATCTCCATTCAGATGAGACTAGAAGAAGATCATGTACTGAAGAAGAGCCCAAAATTGTAGGCTACGTGGCCATTTACCATTTGAAAGGACATATCAGCCTAATTTAGCTACATTGTTTCCCAAATTAATTAGAGAAACCAATGTTTAAAAGAATGTTAGAAATGGTTGGTTGGCTGTGGCTTGCAATGCTATTCTAAGAAGTCCATGGATAGCCCACCTATAATATATACAATTAAAATTTTGATAACTAAGAATTCGCAACAGTCTCAAGGACTAGCAGGGAGCCACGGCTCTTTGGCTGTAGTTCCAGTCGAGAAATCACTAGTTTGGAAACTGAGATAATTCGTGATATAGAAATACTGCTTTTCAGATTAGGTTTAAAACATTGATAGGTCAGCAATGGTAAGCTTTCACCCCCTATTCTATAGATAATTAGAAGAGTTTCATCTGATGGAGGCTGACGTTTTAGTACTTTGTGAGAACACTGTGTTCTACAGGCGTACTTCTAAAAAGCTGTTTTACATTTTAAGTGCAGTGTTAAGAGCAAAACATGTTCCTTGGGTTGTCAGGAGGGGAAATGTTATAAGCTAATGCATGGCTGGGCTAATAAAAAATTTTTAAAGTCTACAGAATCTGGATTTTTATTATTCCTTTTTCTTTTTACCTTCTTTATTTCAGAACTAGACTACTATTGATTCATAGTTAAAATAAGTGTACACTTGTGTTTTCGCATCCACTGACTCAAGCAGTGATAAGGATTGTTTAATGGAGTTGGTACTGGTATTGATTGCTCATTGCTTAAAAAAGAACTTGCAGGTTAATCAGATCTGCAAGTGTCTTTCTCATTATTTACATTGCTGAAGAGGATTAAATATTAGGGGGAAAGACCAAGGTTTGCTCTGCCAGATAAATAAAAATCAATTTGTTGTCGTTAGCAAATGTGTTAAATGTAGGAAGGTAACAAATCCTGCAGCCCTCTAGAGGATGATTTTTCAAGACAGAATAGCCTCTAAAAGGCAGTAAAGACATGGTGGTGAACATGGTACTATGCAGGAGGTATTGCTCACTCCCTCTTCTGGTTAATTCTTCTGTTAACCTCATTTCAAAATCTGATTTTTCATGTAATGTGTGATATTAATCTCTACAGGGGATGGACAATTATACACAGCTGTTTCTTCTTTTAATCTTGTCTCCAATTCATAGCTTGAACATTTCTTATGCAAATTGTTTATGTTCATGACATTCAGGTTCTCCAACAGATCTGGAGACAGCTAATGAGACTGGAAGTAGATCTTGATGAGTTTCTATAATGCAGAACACCTTCACCGCATATTGTTTTGCAGCTGTACTTGCAAATTCCATATCCTTGTGTCTTTCCATCTTTCTGACTACTTGCCACACAAGGTGTATTGCTAACAGCCAAGGTTCTTGGCAAACTCTTTTGCTAAATTCCAGCAGATGTGGTACCAAGTACTTTTTCAGTAGTAATATCTCCCATATTTGTATAAGGTTACAAATTACATGGATTTATAGATTAGGGACAGTTGAACTTGATGTGAGGCAAAGTTATAAGCAAAATTATATTCAAGTTTAAGTCTACTTTCTCTAAAATTGTCCTAGTAGTTATGCTGGAAACCTTTTTCCCCTGAAGGTGTGTGTTCCCAGACTGGCAGATCATGGATATGCATGATTTTTATGAGGATATGTTGTTCTTTCTCACATAGTGGAGTCTAGTTCTGCAGTAAGTGGTATACTGTGTGTAACAACAGAACAGGTTCTTATCGCATTCAATTGCCTGACAGACAATGCAAGTCACAGAGCATACCTTATCAGTATTATGTTTGTTTACTTCTGTGTGTCCATATACTGTATAAATCTCTAAGCCATTTGGATGAGATTAGAATGAAAGAATTGACAAAGTGACATGGGTGAAATGCAGCTTACACTTTGATTGTGTGTGAAATAGGCTTCATTTTTAAGTATTTGAATAAACCAGATTGCAAGGAGGAAAAAAAGTGCTTGTTCTGCAGTTTGTGAGCTCGATTTATTTCCCAAATTGGAAGCAGGAAGAGGATTCAACTTTTTTTATTGGTAAAAAATTAAGCAAAGATTGTAGGGCTGTGGCACTAAGAAGGCTGGAATAAGTTGTAGCAAACAGCTTTGTGCCACAGTGACAGAAGGATATTCAGTACCGTACCTTGCCATCACCCTTGGCATTCAGCTCTCCTCTCCTTGGGGAGGAGCTGATCCTGATGTTCCTGCACGCATACCTTTAAGGACAGAAGGTCTTGAACAAGCATTTCTAAATACTCTAAAGGTAAAGCTGATTGGATGAACAGCTTTTGATTAAGTTTTTCTTAGGCATCTATCTACTTACTTCCAATTCGCTAATATTAATCTTTTTATCTTAAAAATTGACTAGTTAACAATCTACCTATTATGCACACTATCATGGGATAACTGTGCAGATGAGTCTACAGTATTGACAGCAAAGTCCCACCAAGAGCTGCTTTTAGCATTTCAGAACAATTTCCTCTGCTAAAATGAGAAAAACAATTCATCAGCAGTGGATATTTTGCTGAGTTCTTGTGATTTATGAAAATATATTGCACCTGTCTAGAAGAAATTAAATATACTTTAATTTCATGAATTCAATTAAAAGACTTCAGAGTGTATCCCTGGTTTTGCACTGTAATCCTTTTGTGTAAGAATAGGATGCTAACACTGCAGTTCCTCCTGCAAGCTTTCTCTGATTCCTCACTTTTATTCTGTGCAGGACATCAGTACTATCTGATCTTTTCAAACAAGTGTTTACTGCCTCAGCCCTTTTAGCAGTTTCTCATTAAAATGGCTCACATCACTTCCTTCTTCCTGCAAGTACTTTAGCTCTGCCTGGAGCTTTCACAGGTCATGGCAAGGGCAGGAGATATCTTACTGCTTCTAGGTACCTCTGAATGAACTGATTTTCAAATTTCTTGTAATTACTTAGGGTAAACACAATGTCTCACTCATTCCCTTTGTAGTGATAGAGTAGCCAGTGGGAAATCCACCTAGTTCTGGTCATCCTCATAAAGTCACAAGTCACAGTGTGCAGTTGCTACACCAAAGGCTAACAACGTATTGACCTGCATTAACTAGTAAGAACACAATCACTGGGATTAAGGTATTATTTTCTTCAATTCAGCCCTCAGAAGATCACATCTGGAGCCTTGTATCTGGGCCTTGTCAGTGGAAATGCAATTCCAACAAAAGAGAGAAGAGAGTCAATGGAGAGAAATTCCTATGATGGGAATGCTGCGACACACAGAAATACAGAGCCAAGGCAGACAAGTTCTGCTCAGCCTCATGAGGACACAATGGAAGGTCAATTATTGCTGCTGTGAAGAAAAAAAAGAAGAAGCTCGGGGAAACTCTCATCCTGAATCATTCTTAGCCAGGGAAAAGTGATAATCATGAAGTATCTGTGTTCACTGTATTTTATGAGTGATAGAAAAACAGTAAAGGATTTAGCTCTGGTTTAGTGCTAGCAAGAGCAATTGTTGCTGTAATTTACCTTCATACATAAACACATTTTCTCACACTTTACTTATGCTTCCAAGAAAAAGCACTGATGAGTGTTGTTCTTACTTCAAATAGTTAGTGGCAGAACTGTTAGTGGTAGAACTGGTAGAAGATGCCGGGAAAGAATTGCAGGTTTGGAGAAAGTATGGAGTTTACAACAATAAAGTCTGCATAGAGCTGGTGTGCATAGCACAGTACAACGAAACACAGAATGGCAAATGGCTACTAAGTACAGTCTCAGAAACAGAAGAGTCACTTCAGTCTGGGCAGCACAGACTAACAGCACAGCAGAGCTCAGCCTGTGCAGTACAAGTACATTTTCTGAAATTAAAAATAAAAATTATTTCCCAACAAAAGTTTTCTTGAAAAAGTGAGTATTTTATTCATCATCACATAATCTGCTAATGTGTATTTCCAGAGATATATTTGCCAAAATTTGTGCACCAGAAATACAGAACATTATGTCCCTATGGAAATTATTAGAATGAAGATCAATACCATACTTAAAAGAAAAATAGCTGCTATTATATTGATATGAAACTGGAGTGATGCAGCTTTCATTCTTATTTTTAACCTGTTTGGAATTTGCATCCTCAACATTATGAAGAGAATTTTATTTCTTGTCTTTCTTATCTTTGATTTCTTGACCTACCTGAAACCAGTGATCTTCATAACAGCAGGTAAGACATGTTATGCAATTGTAGCATAGAGGCATTTTGCTTTTCCTACAGAGTATCACTATGCATGGCTTCTCCAAACAAAATTTTTAGGTACAGCTTGAAGTCTAGCAGCAAAGAATCGGGACACAATACAATAACCAAGGCTTTTCCACATCCTTGGCAGCCTGTTGGCAGCCTCTTAAGAAATGCACATTGCAGGTGGCATAGTTTCCTGCTCTCCAGATCCTTCTTGACACCTGCTACAGTGACTCATTTAGCATTCCCCAGGACTTTGTGTAACACTTGAAAACTGAACAGGTTACAGAAGGTATCCTGCCCACTTCGGTACCTTAAGATTTTCTCACCTGAAAATAAAGATATTTCCCCCAGCCTGTTATGTAATTTCTGAAATGCTGAGAAGAAGAGAAAATACAGAGATTCTAATAATCCTACTGTTCTGTTGAAAAACTGGATGGAAAAGGAGAGAATTTAAAAAACCACTTAATTTTGTAGATATACATGACATAAAAAAATTTTATTAATTGTGTTCAGCATGAAGAGGAGGGAGCAGAGTGTGTTCTGTCCTGGACATGGGTCAGTAATTAAATGACTGGCTGTAAACACCAATTCCTGCTACTAAATTCCAGTCTTCCTGAGTAGGGTTCTTTGCATTTTGGTTTATTTCTTTTTAATTCACAGCACATTTCTGTTCGGCCTCTGGTTCAAGGATGCGATAACTGCAGGTATATTGTAGCACTGTAACTGTTGGGTAGACAGGCTGATTTATAGACCAGATTTCCTTTTCTTTTCCCTCAGCTTGTAAGGTAATATAAAAAGGAAATATAAAATGGAGTCATAAAATAATTGATTAGCTGACATATACTAGCAAATGAACTCACAGTTCAAAAAGGCAGGGGAGCAGAACAGATGATTGTCACATCTAACAGTGACAAATGCCACTTAACTGTTATGAAATGAAGTTACTACTAAGTGTTACTTTCACAGCAGACAAAGAATATGAGAGTGCCAGTGGGTAGCCTTCTTCTGAATTCATTAATCCATTTGCTGCCTCTTGGCTGACACTTTGTTTTGAGCTAATGGGCAAAAACTGATACTAAAGTTCTTATTTCATGGTGGTGGTGTTTGGGTTTTTCTTAAACAAAGAAAGATCCCATTGATCATCTTCAGAGATTCAGCACTCCAGATGGCTCTGTCATAATTTCAGTGCTTGCTTAGTAGGAAGTAAATGGTTTTAGAATCTGCATGCTACAAAGAGCACTGGATGGCTTTCAGGTTTACTCCACAGGATTATATTTTAGGGCACTGTCTGAGATTGTGGGCAGAGAATGATACTTAAAACAAATTATGAATAATTAACAAATTCTCGGAAGAAATTGATTGGGCCACTGGATTTTGGGATTTTGGACACAATTTCCACTGTGTTCTTCATCATCTGAGTCAAATTGTTGTCTTTATTCAAAGCCTGAATTAGTTCATAAATCTGAAGTCAACAAACAGATGCTGTATTTTCCTAACAGTCCTCCGTTAATGCCACCTGGAATAGCCCAGCTATTGACAACATCAAATTCCAGTGGGCTTCCTTGTCTACTGCCCTGTCTTAAAGAGAACTTCAGCAATCACTTGTGTTTCATCCAACAAAGCCTCCTTCACCTTACACAAAGGGTGTAACTCCCAGTCGCAGCTGCCTCTATTCAGATACAAAACTAATTAATAGAACCACATGCTTACTTTAAAAGCAAAAGTGTGAATCAGAACAAGCTACAAAGTAGCTTGGAAGAGCTAGAATTAGCTTTTCCTGTCTTGCAAACACATATAACCATGATGATCTTAACTGATGGTGCACAATCACTAGATAGTTCACTGCAAAACACAAATGGAAACCTACTGCTTACTTAAAATGAAACTGCTTGTCGTTGAATGGGACAGATTGCCTTTCCTTAATACTTCTGAACTACTACTGTTTCTAACAGTTCTCTCATTTTTTAGTTATTTAATCAAACCACAACATGGTGTTTCTTAATATCACCATCTTGCAAAAAACAATACCATGCTTTGCTGCTCATTCTGGCCTAAACCCAAATTAGAGCTGCCTGCTCAAACTGGTAAGTGTATCATATGTCTTGCAAATTTAACCTGATACTGCAAGCTGTTCCATATGGACATAGTACCTATCTGTACTGAACAGGCTGCAGGATCGGGACCTTTCTGGGTTAGAAATCAGCTACAAATATTTATTATATTCTTCCAGTGTATTAATAATTTATTTTTATCCAAAACTTCTGCCTTCAAATAGAGTGGTTCCTAGATCCTCTTTGCCTAAATAACTGTAAATGGACCAGTGGTGTTCACTTTCTACTTTCCTTTCTTTGGAAGATACACAGAAGGATAATTAACTACTGCTATTACAATGAGATTATCCATTTATTTTTAAAAAATGAATTAATATAACTAGATAAGCAGCAATTTCTGAAGTTTATTGAGAAAAAACAAAGTCTGAGAGAAATCACTACATGGTAACATAACTTTGCAAATATTTTTAAGTGATTAAACACATCAGTCTGAGAATCAGTGAAGTAAAAAAAAATTCTTTTTTTAAGCACAATAGGGTTTTTTTTTGTTTTGCTTTTGACCAATTTGGAAAGCTTATAAGGAGTCCATTTCAATTTAAAATTGACACTTGTGTTCCATTTGTACTCTCCATAAATATCACTGCACTTAAATTTTAGCATATACCAGGGTCATGTCTCAGTAATCAAACCCTTTTAATAAAATAAAATGTTTTGGAAATTTATATATATTTAGAGAATTACTACAAATTTCTTTGTAAAATTGCAATTGAATTAGGATATTTTATTTCTTATGCACTGTTCCTCTGGTCAAACTCCATTTCTGAAAATCTGACCTTGAGAGCATGACTTAATATTTTTGACTTCTGATCTAGTCCCTGTTCTATTAAAAACTGGGCAGAGTTTTTAATCTGTTTATCCCAAGAATCAGTTGGTACTGTGATGTGTATAGTAGTTTCTAATCAAGATCCAAAATAATTTCTACTGATATATTTTCATTAACGTCAGTAGGTGCAAAGGTAGATGGAGGTAGATAGAGACAGATATAGACAGATATAGATGTAGATGATGTAGATATTTGGCGAATATATTCTCTGATGTCATTTTTTGCTATCGCACTTTTTATTTCTTCCAGTTTCTAATTTTAGGAACTGCTACAGAGAATATTATCTAGGATATTTTAATGTTTTCAATAGAGAACAATGAGACCAATTTCAAAACTTGTCTAGGTCCTTAAGATGTAAAACATCAATAGCAAGAGATAAGAGTTGACTTCTGGCCAACCTGCTCCGCAAACAGCACAGATTAGATGCAGATCAATGTACAATAAATGTCTCCTTGTCCTAATACGTAGTCAGTGCCCTCCCTGTTCAAAAACCATGGCCGTGTGTCAGCGTCCTGATCTCGTGTTTCACTTTGGTCCTAATGAGGAAGTGAAATCTCTATGCTACTACTCCAATTTTCATCATTTTTTCTCCTTCATGATACTTCAGGTCTAAGCACATGACAAGGAATTGTGAAACAGAATTGGAAGGTTTCTTAAAACAGTATCCTTCAAAGTCTGGCCATCAGTTAATAGCTGGCAGCTCGATCAATACGAGATTGCATCAAGAACCTATTTCCTGCAGGAGGTCAGTAGAAATGTCTGCTCTGAATGGCTAACTAAAAACTTCTACTTATCTCATTACGTGCAGAAACACACTAACTGTGGTTTTATATCTTCTCTTGACTGGTGGAGTGATGATCAAAACATTAATTGTACAGGCTCGGAACAGCCAGCAGCACCTTATTTCTCCCCTACACATGCATGCTTTTTTTGTTTTTGCTTTCTGCCATAGAAGAGACAGCATAGTGGCTTTTAAAGCTAGCATTTCATCTTCAGGTGATTGCTGTCAGCTCATACACATACTGGGCTAGTCAGGATTTAGCTAATGTAAGAGGGGCCTGATCCAGCTCTCACTAAAAATCAATATGAGACTCACTGATCTCAGTGGAAGCTAGATCAAGCCTCAAATACACTGGGGGCGATATTTTCTGAAGCATAAAGGATAGTGAGACATGAAAGTCCCAATTCCTATTCATTACCTAGAATACCTCTTCTAATACTTCTTTTCCCAATGTGAAATAAAAATATAGACCAGGAAATGTAAAAAAGCTGTTACATCCCTGCACATAGAAAATTGCTGATTTGTTCTTCATCTTGACCTGAAGTTGCTATAAAAGCACTTTGAAAATTTCTACTGTCCTGTTTAAGCTATCTGGAACTCAGGCTTTCTTTTAATGGATTTGGCAGAAAAGACAAATCAGAGCTAAAGCAAAAAAAATATGTGAGAGGGGCATTTTTTTAAGAGCTACCAAAGCAATATAGTTTAGTTGCATACCATCTTTTCACAGCAGGCTCTCTTCAAATATGCAAAGGTTTTATTTATATATAGATTGAGTAGATTGGGTTATTGACGAAAAAAAAGGAGAAAAAAATACCTCTAATTATCATAAAAGCAGTTTTTCACCCTTTTTTGATGGTTTCCACACCTCTAATTACTGTTTGGCTTTATAGTAAGAGTACATATGCATCTTCGCCCTCAATGGATTGTGACACTGTAGCTTAATAATAAAAGGCCACCTCTTCTTTTTCTTAACAGCTAAAGGTCTGGGTCTTTGTTTTGGAAGGTTATTTGTCTTCTCTACAATAAAAAGAAGAGAGGATAATCTCAGTTTGTTTAATTATGTTTATCTTGCCTCTGAGCAAATATTTGTTACAAAGGAAATACAGGCATTCATTGTGCCATCAAGGACCATAATTTTGAACCGTAGAATTATTAATCTGCAGAAAGTGAGCTTCCAAAGATGTTTGTTCTTCAATTACATGCTCAGAAAAAAATCCACCAGATCAAATGTACTTGTTCTATGGTCCTATAATGATTTCCTAATGATTTTCTGTTTCTTGGAGAAATGTACTTTTTTAAAAAATGCAGAAATTTAGCTGTTGGTGCATGTTTGTAATGACTCTTAGGAATGTTCGACGTTCTAGTGGACTTAGATGACAAGAAATGATCCAGAAGTAGTGTCATGCTTATGAAGCAATGGAGATGTCCATTGGATATTGAGTCTAGAGATGATAAAGGGATAACAATTACAAAAATTTAAGGCTATCTCAAATAAGATTTAGGTGCTTAATCTTTAGTAGGATTCATCTCACTGAACTGTAGACATTTACCATGTAGATTGTCTACATCTGAATTACTTTAAGTCTCTATAGATAAATAGTCAGTTCTCAGTATAATTAATATTGTACTCTTGTGGGCATCTAAAACAGGTCAAATGGACTGTGCTTTACAAGTGGCTATTTCTCTTGGCTAACAGTAGTTAAGCTACTGCCGTACACATAAATGTCTTATTACGATTATCTAGGGACCTGGAAAAAGGATCTGATCTGTGACCCTCAGGATGTAATTTAAAAGATGGACTTCTGGCCAGCTAGGTGTTTTAGACTCTTCCAGCTTCCTTCTCAGGGAGGAAGGGAACAGCAGAGAACCTTTTTAAACTCCTGACCACGGCAGGAATTTTGAGAGCTGCTATGCAGCAGTAGCACCCCTGTTCCCTTGGAACGCTATTTTGTTTGGAAGGTTTTCCTGCAGCTCGATAACAACAGTCTTTCTGTCTAAGAACTAAACCTTCTCTGCCTTGTCTCCTTAGAGGCTAAAGATTTGGAATAACTTTGGAATGGCTAAAGTCTTTATACTTATGAATACACTGGCACAACACAAGTTGTCCTCTTAGAAAAACATGGAATGGAATGGAATAAACAGTTTCTCTACACAGCGGTCACGCTGACAGCATGCACTTATGCGCAGTATTCAAATGGAACATTCTCAAACCTTTTGCTTTAGTAAATGTTTCTGTCACATAATTAAACATTTTTATGGCTAATCTTGAAGCAACATGACATAATCAAGACTACGTATATATAAACACTGTAAGCACAAGTTATTTATCAGAATGGATTGTACACACCAGAATATTATTAAGGCTGCCCTAGATTATCCAACCGCACATCTTTCTTTCGAAACCATAACTCCAAAGAAAACTCCAGTGAAATTTTCTTTGTCCCTACTGTTTTCATTCAATATTCACAAGTGATGGGAAAAATCTTGACTCCAGGAGAGAAATTAGTGTTTTGCCATTGCTATCTATGGCAATAGCATTTTGCCTATTATATCTGCATTTCAGAAGCATACCAAGCATTATATCTTTCGCTAGAATGGAAGGGAAGTGCCATTGTTCCTGGTCTTTTTCTTTCTTTTTTATGTCTTTTACTCATATTCTTCCCATTTAAGAAAACACTTAAAATTAAAATAAATGTTTATTTCCACTTTCTTTCTCTGATAATCTTTTATGTCACAATGCATGATGAACATATACCTAAATATTGTTCCCTTATGAGCACTTAAGGAAAACATCTGAGACTTAGTTTGTTGAAATAAGATTGTTTTGGAGGAATGTCTACTTTTGTACTTCATAGATATAAATTAAAAAAAAGATTCTTAGTCTATCATCTAAGTCAAAACCTTTTTTATACAGTTGGTGAATATTTATTGTTGCAGTTATAATACCTAGGTGCTGTCTTGTACTATCTTTCTCAAAAACCAGTAAATATAGTATCAGTAAACACTAACAGTAAGTATATATGACAATACAGGTTGTAGGTAAACAGACAGCTGAGGGAGAGCTGAGTTTTAAATGACTTGCCTAACGCCTAGAATCAAAACACAGATCTCCAAAGTCCTAGTATACTGTTTTAACATCCTTCCTTAAAAAAAACAAAACAAAACAAAACAGAAAACCCCAAACTCCCAAACAAACCAGGGAACAACCATCAAACAAAAATTCCAACCAAAAGAAAACCAAAAATACCCAAAAGAACACACATTTACATGACATCTGATCATCTGATAGATTAGGGCATGGACTCATAATTAGAAAAAGGTGAATACCGTTTTGACGACCATCTGTTTTTCTAATAGTAAAATTTTTGACTAAATTGTAGTCCATAAATAATAATAAAATGAGGCCTTGGGAGGATATTTCTGAGCACGTGTCAGGTGCCATGTGAAAAGGGGAGATTTCCTCAAACCTTTAGTGTTTGACTAGTCTGTCAGCATCCCATGAAAGCTGAGAGCCTCATGCCTGACCAGTTTCCCTCCCTTTCATCCCACTTAGCAGGTGCTTACGGTTGTAGATTGTGTGCATGGGGAATCATTGTGGAATAGTTTTTGGGTATGTTCATTGCATTTCATCCAGGGACCAGCAACTGCATTTAGTCCTATAACTTCCATACTGTTAAAACTTCTGTTAGAATGTTCCCAGTTTCCTCTTGTTTTATCCCCAGCCATCTTTCCAATGTCAGGGTACAGAATATCTTCAGGTACAGCAATCTTTTGCTAGGCAGCCATGATCTAATCAGTATCAGGGAGTCACAAAATAAAAAGCAAGATCACAGCTGAGGCCATGAAAGTAAAAGAACAGGACAATTTCCGGGAGTTATAAGCACGGATGCAAAATGATCAAGTACAGGTTACTGAAGCAATGCAACACTGAGAGCTGAATAGGACCGGTTTTAGCAGAAAACAGAGTGTAAATCGAGCATGGAAACATCTCATATGT
This sequence comes from Falcunculus frontatus, assembly GCA_013398115.1. NCBI lineage: Eukaryota > Metazoa > Chordata > Aves > Passeriformes > Falcunculus > Falcunculus frontatus. The sequence continues at coordinate 1,310,083 of VZRV01008780.1, forward strand.
GGTGGAAAGACAAAGGAGATAGGAGCAAGACAAGCAAATCCCTACAAGAATGCGAACAAAAAGAGGAGTTGCTCCACACTGACACTCCTGGACCTTCTGCAGACCTGCTGTCTGTTCAGCTCCACATCTTACCCAGAGTGAATCCCCCTTCAGTGGAGAAAGAGGACTGCTTTAATTTACTTGCTATACACTAAAGGTAGCCATGGCAAGCTAGCAACTTCCAGCAATTCCTTTTCCAGATAAGCTGTGTTGATCAGTAAATTAGTGAAGTAAAAGTAAATCCTTCACTCTGTGGCAGAAAAAAATAAGAAAAAGATATTTTAAGTCCAAGGGACTCTTCTGAGAAACTACCATGAATTCTAAGAACTGTCGTATGTTCATTCATCCAACTTCTCCTTTTATCAGTGTTAATATAATACATTCAACAAAGTGATATCATTCTGTTTCACTAATGAAGCCATGACTGTGTGAACTCCGCTATATAGGAATAGCAGTAATTCTGAGTAACATTTCTCAGGCAGTTATTCCACTCAGTATTTAAATTAAAGTAGGAACTCAGTGATTATTGTGCAGATGTAACAAAACGCACTTCATTTTACTCTCAATCAGCCCTTAATTAACAGAGGATGCAGCAGATAGGAAATAATTGAACTTATTACTTTGCTTCTCTGTTTTTCATTAATGTCATTGTAATAATTCTATTAATGGGATAATTAATTTTTTTACTTTAAAAATATCAAATATGCTGGTAAAATTCAAGCATAAAGTCTATTTATTGCTGTGTTAAAGATTTTGTGGAGCAGCAGACCTATAATATGCTCTTCTGAGTTAATTTTGTATAATTTAGAAAAGCCTTCAAAACCAGTCCACAATTCAGCGACAGTGAGCTTATCTCCTGCATCTGTAAATGGCACTCAGGAACTTTGCTCTGTGAAAAGCCTGCTATCTGCCTGGGCTCTTTATCTTGTGAAAATAGAAGAGAACTTTTCTTTTGTTCTGGAAGTGAGGAAGGATCAAATCACAGTTGAGGAAATATGGGTTTTGCACCGTACAATAACACATCAAACTACACAGTTCTGATCTGCCTTTCAGGACAGATATCTTCTGGATAACTAGCATAGAACCACAGCTTCTGAAAATGACACGTTTTTCATACTGAATATGAACAGTTGTAATCATACTGACTTGTGAACACTGGTTCTCCCGTTATATTTGTGGATGTTCTTTTTTTGGAATAGACAGTTTTTGACAGTAGGAAGCTGCTGCTCTTGACTTTAGGATCACTGATTTACCACAGTTAAATTAGCATGTTGCTCAATGTCTCAGTACAGTAACAAGTTCCCAATAAAAATATTTTCCAACACAGTGTAGACAACAGCTCTGAGCACAATTTTTCTTTTTCATACCAGAGGTTTATACAATTATCAGCTTAAGCTTTAATTGGATTAACTAATTGGTAAACAGGATTTTTATTCATTAGTTTTATACATGTATCAGTTCCTCATTTAAGGTTTAATTTAAATTCAATATAAGCAACTGGATGGCTGAGATATGTAAAAAAAAAAAAGCAGTGAAAAACCTCGACAAGGAACAGTAATTTCTTCACTTTGGTATTCTTAAAGATGCCTATTATTAAATGCGATCACTTTTACATACATATGTAATAATATTATATAAAATACACATTTCTAAGAGGTAATCCTATGGATTCGGGTATCAACATGAAAAGAAATGTAAGAGCCCTTTAATTTAATGTTTATCAAATCTGACATAGTCTATACAAATCTGAGAAAAGAAACATACCCATTTTAAAATGTGTTTATATTTCATAAATGAAAGTGTAAAAAATTTTATTGTATTGGTATAAGCTAGTTCCATGGTTTTACAAAAGAATATGGAAGAGTGTTTAAATACTGTAGCAACTTAAAAGAATAATTATTACTATGAATTAATGACCATTCACAAAGCATCAGTTAATTTCCTGCTACAGAAGTACTGCCGTTAGAGATATGGGATATTGAACCATGAACTGAGCCCACAAATTTCCATAAAACCTACAGATAATGCTGCAGCATTCTGGCATTAATTTAGAAGGCTTTTCAGGTTTGTCTTTACTGTATTTATAAAAGGAGTAATGGAAAATAAAGGATGAAAGCATAGGTGACACACTCTCTTTTATACATTCTAAGACCTTCCTATGTGTTTTAGCAAGATTCTGGCTGTAATCACAGATGTTCTGATTGTACCCCTCTCTGTGCCTTTTGTTAAATCACACATGCATTAGCAGAAAAGACCTTTCGCTGTAATGGATTAACAGCAACATAAATTGTCCAGCCTTTCCCACTCATCATTTTCCTGCAATGAAAGAGTACAAAAGAAATAGTCCCCTTACAATAAATCTGTCTATAAGTGAACATGTTAAGAGTAGATACTGATTCCATTCTACTATACCTATCTATGTGTGATGACAAGAAACCTTGTGGCCACAACATAATGCTGGCAATTGCAAAATATAGAGATACACATAAAAATTATGGAAAGACAAGAAAAAAAAAGAAGAAAAATGCACACCTGAATATAGGAGAAAAGGTTGGCCTAAAGTGGCAAGAGTAAAGATAGGAGAGATAAAACACATGTAAAGAAGGAAAGTTAACATAAATTGATAAAATTAAGGACATTGAAGAAAAACACGGAAAAACAGAAGCACTCAAAAAACCTTGAAGACTACATTTTTTCCAAACCCATTCAATCATTTTAGGATATATATAGAAAATTTCCACTGGTGTCCTATAAAAATGAACACAATTTTCATTTGAAAGATGTCCAAATTTTTATGTGTAATCATATGTTCTCTATTACAGATGTCTCCTGCAAGTGAAGTGCTGGGAAGGGAAACAGGAGTTTGACTACTGTAAGTTGTACTTTCCCTTAATTTTGTGCAATGGTATTGGCTATATGTTACCTGTGCTTCAAAAAATTTCTAAATGCTTTTCATAGCAATGAAAGATCTTTCAGACACCTACCCAGTCAGTTTTACTGGGATATCAAGGGTGTGAGAAGAAGGCTAGGACAAATGAACCTCAGATTTTCCATCTCCTTTTTTTTTTAGGGAGTCAGTTTTCCCTAATCCTGAAGTACATAGAAATTCATTCTTAATGTTTTCTGATGGACTTCATTGTTAAAGACCACTTCATCCCTGTAAAATTCTTATGAATAATTAGGCTTCTATTCACAAGGTTTTTGCTGATGAGGTCGCAGATTCTGCTCAAATCGAGCTGTCTTCATCTTCACTCAGTTCTTTTAAAAATATTTCCAATTGCATTTATTTTTAACATTTCTTTAGCTTCCCCTGTTTTGACACAATAGTCTTCTCTACAGAGCAGACCTTTCAGGCAAGACACGGTTAAGACAGTGATAATGTTCATCTTTATCTCTTGAAGATTAAGTACATGAAAATTCTATGAGCTCATGTCATGTTCTCTTCTTGTGCAAGTCCACTGACAGTCATTTCACTACCCAGGAATCCCCGCTGTAAGTAGCTGTTAGAACTATGGTTTAAGTAGGAAGGGGCACATTCTGCTTAGCTGTTACACTAGGTTAAATCCCAAGTAATTCCACTGAAGTTGCTGGATTTGCTCTGGATTTAATCCATCCTAACTGAAAGCAGAATTTGGCCCTTTGATTCCTGCTGCAACTCAGTTGTTGGGAGATTTACTATATGGGGTGTGCTCTGTACAGCTAACACACTGCAGCATAGTTGTTGATCTACTTAGTAGCAGAGTAAGAGCTTTATAGCTGAAACTTCTGAGTAAAAATAAAGTGTAGAAAATTCCCAGCTCAGCTCTATTATCAATTTTCAGGAAGCAAAAATACAGCTTTCCACCAGGCTAGACTAGCTGAAATGGAGGTAGTTTAGTGCACAATGCTTTCTAATATACCGAATACTCTGTCTGCAACACTCTGAATGGATAGCATGATGATTTGATAGCAAACCTAAAAATTACTTTTCTTAATGGGAAAATGGGTAAAAAATCCAAACACTGTTGGGTGCTGCACAGCAGCAATTCATCAGCAGAACTGACAGCCAGCAGCCATTCTCACTGACTTCCACAGGTTTTCATAGCACACAAATTGGAAGGGGGATGAGAGGAGAAAGTACTTACCTAATATTCCATTTTAAAAATTTATTTAAAGTTTACAATTATTTGACAGACTTTATGAATGAGTAAATAGTGCAATAAATGGGGATCTTATATGAAAAATAGAACAAGACAGTAAAAAATATTATAACTGTAGAAAATCTTGATAATCACAATAACAACAAAAAGATTGGTGAAAATCCATAAAGAAAAGATAAGGAATTAACATGGTCTGGGATTAAATTTTGTCCAGTCTACACTGCTTTCATCAAGTTTACATATATGTGCCAGTCTCACTTCAAATGTAGAAAATGCGGATTTATTTCAATTATACGATTTTCTTTGTACAATATTAAAAAATTTTAATCAGCAGAAAATAACATTACACAGAAAATAACAAATATACTCCTGATGCTTTTGACAAAAGCCACAGGAATTCACACATGATTCAAGAGACAGCTGGGAAAGGTCTACTATTATGTTAAAATAGAAACAATCATACATCACATCTACTTTGTCCTAACTTATAGTTTAGATGTGGATCCCAACAGAAAGAAAAGAGACAGAAATTCTGTAGTGAGTTGTAAAATTTTGGAATCTAAATATGTGTGTGTGTATACCTATGCACACACATATATTTGTATGTATACCCAATCTCCGTCCACTATTTTGTATTTACTGTTATGCAAAATCTCCACTTTGCTCCCTCAGCAGTATTTATGCTCTTTAAAACCCTCACTCTGTTCTGAAGCTGTTTCATGTTTGTTTTCAAAGACTTCTTGTAAGATATTGGTGGGTTGTGGGGATTTTTTTGACAGTAAAAATAAGAAACTACCTTTCCATTTGGGTTAGAACTGAGATGAAATGAGGAATGGCTGCCACCAAGCAGAAAATTTTCTCACTTTATGTGTGCCAGTTAATTACGACACTTCAGAGGCGCTTCTGAAAGGATAAGGCAAGCTGCATAAATTTAGCTGTAATCCAGGCAGGCAAAACTAATTTGCAGGGGATGGCCTTATCTAGCTGCTGCAGCTTTCTCAGAAAATTAACCTTGGATATTTGGGCCCAATTCAGAAAGTGTTTGATTTTTTTTCCCCTTTCCTGCTCTGCATAAGAGAATTTTAAATTCAATACAATACCTGACTTTTAAGAGGCACTGTGAATGCTGTAGGCAGTTCAGAGTTATTACTGACAAGCAAAAAAATATATTTATATACGTACATATATATGATTGTCCTTCAGGCCCATTTTCCTGCCTTCTTGCCTGTGCATCAGAGGGTTTATCACCATACGTATGGGTGGGGGGCTCTTTGGATTAACAGAAGATGCAGCTCATTTTAATGTACTTAGAAAAATTCATCAAAGTTCATTGCAGAATAAGTCACGCATACTGACTTGTTCATTCCAGTGGAAATGAAGAAATCCCCATAAAAATAGAAGTTTAATGAAGTGTTTGAGCAGAGTCTTGCCTGTCATTCCAATTACCACTGATTTAGAATTTTTTCTTGATACACCACTATTAATTGCTCTTACTCAGCACAATCAAAAGTTTACCTTAGATTTCACAAGCTTCACCAATTCATGGATGAAAGCTTTAGTTAATAAATGTTGCCAAATCCACCTTAAAATCTGCAAGCATAATACAAAGTTATTAAGAAGTACTACTGACTCCTTAGCGTTTTGCAACTTACTTCATTAAGATTGCTTTTTATTTTACCTGACAGAATTGAGTTCAAAGCATGACCCCCACTCTGCCCAGGCAATATTCACTGTAGGAAAGCATGAAAGCATAACCCATATAACATTTTGCTTCTATAATTTAACTGGTTTAAAGCTACTGGATGTTTTGTGGACAAGAAAATTTATGATATTCGATTGATCAAATCTGATTATCCAAAAACATGCCTAAGATTATTTGGAAAAAAATTTCTTCCAATATTTTTAGGTGGTTGAATCTTGCTTTCTCCTTATTTCAGAGAGGTAGATATCTCCTTTACAGACACTCATTCCTGTCTAAGCTTGATGACTAAAAATAGGACTGCAGAAGAGTAATAAATACCTTTTAGATCACTTCACTGACTTCTGTCTTCACTGACAAGTCTTCCAAATTTAAGACAGCCAAATTCATGCTAAATTAAGCTAACCTCTAGTTAAAGCCCATTAACCCTTTTGATGTTCAGCAGTACATTAATCATGACAATATCTTTTAAATACATGCTCAGTTGTCATTCTACTTTGATTAGACCCTTGAAAATACAGCTAGCTTTCAAAAGGATCTACAGATGTTATGCATATAATTCTGAATATTTCTATCCAATGTAGAAAATTGCATGGCAATGCAATCTTCATACTTGCTCTGAATTTTGCCAGGTTTTAACAACCAAAGGCTATTTACGGTCAATGAAACACAGGCTAATTTAGCACTGTCCTTCCCATCCAGCTTCAGTATGCCCCAAGATACCTTTTATTCTTGCATCATGTCAGTACAGTTTTATGCTAATGTCAAGATAATGAGTAGCTGTCAATTGATCCTTCAAATCAATAGTAAGATTTCATGTAAATATAAATGACAACATAACCAGTCTATAATAAAAGATTCTTTTCCTTTCATTATTGTAATTATCACTGTCACTATTATTTTTATTACTACTTAATTATTACCACTGCAAAAATTTGCAGTGTGCTAGCTACTACCCACTCACATAGAAAAGTCCAACGCAATTTGTATTCAAAGAGATATACACTACATGAAAGACAGAAGAGGGACAGTTAAATGTACAGGTAAACACAGACCTTTTCTTAGGGAGTAGAAAGATGTTCAAATCTAAATGTTCATTCTTCATGTAGAAGTAAACATGAAAAGTGATAAAGCTGAGGTATGAAAAAAAGTCTACAAAAAACTATCGACAACAAGCATAAAATGAAATTGACCAAGGCTTCTGACCAGCAAAGCACAGCCAACTTCCTCCTTCAAAGAGAGTTTTTGCAATTGTATTCTTAAAGCAGATCTTAAATTGTGTCAATTTCTGAAAGTATTCTTCCTCTCTGAAGTTTTATATGTTAGTCAATACATCTCTTGAATGTACAGATATTCCACTCAGGGCAAATAAAAATCAGGGCCAAGCTGCAAGACATAGAAAGATATCGGTCTTCAGAAATTTTTGCTTCAGTCTTTACCAGATACTTAGTCAGACACCTTAATTTGCTAGGGATTTTTATATATTGGACACACAAAAATTGGAGACAGGTATTCAGTTGAAGTGTAAATATTACTATGAACACCCAATGGAATGAAGTAGCTGGTTCATCACACATGCCTGAAAGTGTCAAGAGCATCATCAGTGATTTCTCATATTTTATCCCTTTTCTGTGTAATGAGTAGTCAGGGTTTGTAAAAGTGTTTTCAATACTTAGTCTGGTGACTATTACGTATAGGAGCCCTAGGTGGGTATTTCCAGATTTCTAAAATTACAGAAGTTAAAATCAGAACCTACACAAATGTCCATATTCAGCACTAATTTACATGAGATTTCTTTATGTGGAATTTCTTATTCTGCATAACCTTGAAAAATTGTCTCATGTTTCTAAACATTACACGTAAAATTCAGTTAAATACTGCCAGGCATCTCCTAAGTTACATATATATTCTTACAAGACAGTCAATGGAAAGAAAGAAGCATCTCCATTGATATGCACTCACTGAGATATAAATCTGATAGCAGGCTTATTGTATGATTCATCTTTTCTTTCACCACTAAGAAAAAATCTTGATTATAAATTTATCATATAAATAGCTGAAATTGCTGAATCATAGCCTAAATAGTCTTTGCATTTTGTTATGTGACAATATCTGAAGTGTTATTTATTTTTCTGTTAGTCAAGGAAAGGTCAGGGATAGAACCACTAAAAACACTTGGAATGATGAAACTGAACCCCAGATGAAAGAATTCTACCATGTATTTTGAATATTTACCTAATCTAGCATGATCACAACTGATTACAGGCCTTCATAAAGAGAGTCTTCAAGATAGGACACAGTAATACCACAGAGACCCAGTGTAGCTGGACTGACATTAGCATTAGTCACTACCACAAACGGCTCCAGCTGTGCTGATAAAAAATGCATGGTAGAATCTGGAATCATCAATATAGCATTTAGCATTTTCTGAGTGAGGAGAGAAAGTACAAAACCATGCCTTTATGAATGTCAAAACACATGTTGGCACGTCATTTGGGAAATAAAAAATATGGTTAAAAGCACTGGGAAGTGTATTTAATATGAGGAAAATTTGTCTTAATGGTCACTGCACAGAGAACGTTAGGCTTGGAATATTTCCATTTTGTTGGGATTTTCACTCTCTTGAGGTTGTGGAGAGAAGGTTTTAATACCAATATTTATTGCGTTGTTTACACACACACTCAAAAATCTAGGTGAAATGGGAATCTTTATAAATGCCTCTTATTTAATACATTCAGGGGCTTTCCAATGATCTAAATGGCAGAACTGGATTAAAGGAAAAAACAAAAAAACCCATTCAGGAGCAAAGAGGAACTTCAGCAACATAACAATGGAAATGGGTTCATGGTTGACAGACAAGTTCATGCAAAGGCTCCTCAGGGAGAGGAGAAACCCTACAACACAGGACTGTGAACACGCTACTGGCTAGTTCATGTCAGGGCGGAGATAGAGAATATAAGAACCTGTTCAAATGGTCAGAGTTAAGAAAATCAAAGTCAAAAAGGAAAATGTGATCAACTGTGTTAGAATAAACTGAGTAGTACTTGAAGGTATAGGTAGAGAACAGTCTATCAGACTTGGCAACAATGGTAAATTAAATTTGATGTAAGACATCATTACTAATAACTAAAGAAGCTTTTCGAGGAAGCCAGACTATAGAGACAAATATTACAAAACAGTGTGGAAATTAAGGATTGATTCTCAGAAAAATCAAGATCTGCAGCTTGTGCAAAATATTTTTATTGTACTCTTTGCATGCACTTTTTTTTTTTTTTTTTTTTTAATACAGGTATGCGAATTCCCTGTCTTTGCATTTTGGCCATGTGGATTTGCCACAAGGTAAAAAGGATGTGAATGTATGTCTTGCACATATTGAACCAATAAGCCAGCAAATAACAATTGATTTTATTCTTTATCTCTAAATTTTTGTCTAATGGAAGAGAAAAACAAACTGAATACATTTTCTTCTTCACTCTAATTTTCCTTCTTCCATTTCTTTTTCCACATTGCATTATTGAGAACTGCCAATAGTATATTAATTTCCTGAATAAATGATCCATCACTGTTTCTCAGAAAGAATATGAAAAACCAAGCTTTTATTTATTTTTCATTCCAATAATTACAAACGCACCCATCTTTTCCAATTATTTTCCTTTCAGATTAGGTTTATTCTATCTTCCAGTAAATCCTTTACACACACAGTTAGCACTCACTCTTTTCTATCATTCAGAATAGTCTGTGGTAAAGGCAGTTTTGCTAATGAAATGTCAAAACACCAAGTGGTTACTTTTTAATTTAGCCCAAGGTAGAATGTTGTAGTTTAGAGCCAGTGACTCATTGCTAAATTCAATTTCCCAACTGTTTAATTAATTTATGTATACAATTTAATGATATTTAATTTGATATGCACATTCAAGATATAGTGTGCATTTCTAACTCCTTAATGTGTTACTAAAAATTATTAAAACCATCTTTTTATTCTATAGAATTATTCTTTTTTTTTAATTCAATTTCATCATTTTATCCATTATATTGTGTTTCCCAGAAGACTTAAATGAATATAGTAAAATTTCTAAGAAAACTGGAAAAGATAACAGCTTTTTAACCCTTTTTTTGGTGGAGGGGGGGAGGAGGAGAATGGGGGTTTACTTTGGGTTGATATAGTCCATGTTGAGGTCATGAAGAAGAAACACCAGGATGTTGGGAAACCAGGAGAAAGCAATCTGTGTATTCATTGTATTAGACAGAAAGGCATTCCAAGGATAACTCTTTTATGTATTACAGTCTCATGAAGAGCTTTAGTTCTGTGCTCTAGGACCATGGAGGAAAAGGCATGTTTTTCTATGGGATTAATCACAAGTAAAACAGTAAACCATGGAATTCCACACTAAACTGTATGTTAGAAAATAAAATTACATGAAGTTGTAAAAGTAACAAAAGAATCAGAGAAGGTCTGGTTTTATGGGTAAATGATATTTGTTACATCCTAGGAGTACCATGAAATATACTTGGTTACATCAAGGCTCTTCCCAAACTCAAGACTCCCGTGTTGTGAGTGCACCTTACAATAGACAGTCTGTACAACAGAACTTAATTTTTGAGTAGATACAGAGACCAGTGGAAGGAACAAACAAATAATGTTTCACCCTCTGAATATAGCTAGAGAGAAGATTAAGCCTCAGCGACGTTGCAGTCTAACACTTACGTACTAGATTCTTCTTTCCCTTTTCCAGAAAAGGAGGTTAAAATTCCAAGGGAGAAACCTTTAATTATGATTTTTACAGCCTCTCTGGATTTATGATGAAGAATTAGAAATATCCAAAGAGGAAAAACCTGAATGACTTTGACTGGTTCAGCTAATGACGTAACACTGCAGGCAGCAACATAGTCAAATTCCAAACACACTGCACAGGTTATTTAGTGCTAACCCAAGACCTCACAACACTTTAAGAGTCATCAAGAAGAGCACATTTCATTCAGAAGCCCTCTTGTGAGTGAAATGTAAGAGGCTCTATAAGCCACAGAGTCTTGGCCAAGTTCTACACTAAAACTATTGGCTTAAAACATTACTTGCAGAGTCAATCTACCGTATTATTCTTCGCTCCTTGGTCAGCACTGGTATCCATGTTGCAACATTCCTTAGGGATTTTTGGTTACTAATGGCCACTCCACTGTTGAATGGAGGAGCAATGTAAGATCTGAAGTGGAATTCATCTCAACTACCTTTAGATATTTAAAAGTTAGACATCTAAGTCTGAACTGGAGAGAAACAGGCACCTCGAGAGGGCAATTCGTTTGACCTATCTCAGATGCCTATTTTAGTCAGAGATGAATCACCCTCTAGAGATGCCTAGGTTTCTCTATCGACTATAAAGGAAGCCTAGGGCAAGCAGTTCAGTGCTAGACTTCTGACTTTTAGACATCTAATTTAGAAAAGATATATCCCACTCACTGTAGTGATAAGGTTCAGTTTCCACACTTAATCACTCATGCTGTTTTCAGATTCACAAAATACCCAAGAACTCATCTCTAGGTATCCCTCATTAGCTCTTTTTAATTTCTATTTTGGGTTGTTTGTTTCTTCCTAAGCACTTACTGGTTTTAATTTTCACTCATTTTCTCATTGAAAATATTCATATATAGCAAGTTCATTGTAACCTCCTTATATTTCACCTTCCAAAACAGATGTCTCAGCGATAACAGCCAGAGTGAATAATAAAATTGCTATATTTTATCCAGTTGTTTTTCTTCCTTAAGATTTTCTTTTTGCTTCTGAGGTGTCTGAAGCCTCACTTTTCAGGTCTCTATAAGGGAAATAAATTATTGTCTTTCTCTATTTAGTCACTGATCTAATAAGATTATTTATTCAGCATTGTATAGGATATGAATTAAATCCTTATAACTGATGCCAAGCATTTAGAAACCAGAATTAGTGCTCGAACTGAATTTAAATATCTTCTGATCTAGAGGCCTGACATTCCCAAACCAATTTTCCACTAGTATAACTCCATTGACTTCAGTAAAATCTTTACAAATGTAGCAAAAGTGAGAGAAAAAATAACCACAGGCTTTTGCTAGAAAGTAAATCATTGCAGTTGTTTCTATTAAATATTTCACTTTATATTTCCCATTAAAAAATACTTATTTTATTAAAAAGCATTTATGTTTGGCTCAAAGAAGTGGATATTTACATTATCACTTGCTAATAGTAACACAGATTTGTAGTGGGTTTTTTTTTTTTGACCATTGGAAAAAGTCTTTGTTAGTCAACTGTTTCGCAGAGCCGTTAATTGATATGAACAGCAGCTTATGTTGCCTCAGAATTTAAGTATTTTAAAGAATTATCCAGCAGGTGTTGCACTTTTACTCAAATCAGGAGTTCTGTTATTAAAATATACATCCATATATTTTAACATCCTTTCAGTTACTTCAAACATTTAAATGCAGAGTTCTTAATGTAAAAGTTTTATAATGCAGACTAAGTGCAATCAGCATTAAAATAATTTGACAGCCTTCCACATTGCTGAGTAAATGGGGTGTAACCTTAAATATGAGACTTAGAGGCTAGCGATTTCTTTAGACTTTATTAATTTATGACGCTGCCTCTGGGAGAGGAATATTTTTCAGGAAAGTTTATCCCATCTCCCATAGGCACAGCAATTTCTTCCAAAATATTCTTAGATTATCAGCATGAGCAGGTGGGTTTTTTTCTCTGTAGGTGTCAGAACTGCAACAACAGAAGTAAATTTTGTGTGAGAGAGTAAGTTCTGGAAATGTTTTGCAGGTTTTTTTCACATTCACTACCTGAATTTGACTGTGTCAACTATTGTCTACTATTTTATGTCCTAATAGTTGTATTGCAGACTTAATCCTGGAAATGCCGGACACAATTCAAGTAAAGGTGAATTTTCCCACCAATGGACTTTCAAGACATGCAACAAAATTCGATTGTCATTAACCGTTGTGAAGCCATTTCCCATGACTTCACAACTTTTTTTCAAGCATTGAGTGCTTGAAACAAACAGCAGCTGGGAGAACAAGAATTCCTATGACTTATCAGGAAGACCTTAGGGCTGGGTTTGGCCCTTTATTTTTGTTAGAGAAGCATACTGGATGTGCAAAAGGATGTATAAATGTGTTCTAAGTAGTGTACATTTATGCATAGTACTATTATTTATAAATAACTTTAAAATAATGTATAAACAGTGCATATACTTAAAAAGATTGTGATATGTGTACATTTAGTAGAGCTTTCCAGACTTAAACCACAGTAAGGCTTATATGGCTTCCACTTCAGTGTTGTTAAGGCATGGCAGATCAAGAAAAAATGTCACCAATATAAGCTGAAGGTACAGTGTCCCATTTTAAAAAGCACTCTCAGGACCAGTGGTCATTTGCTTGGGAAAATAGTGAAGTTCAAACTGGAAGAACTTAAGTGTGAGAGAATGTTGTGTCTTTAAATAAAACAGACTCATGCATCGTCTTCTTGCTATTTAAGACATTCTGGTAACAGTCACTAGATAGTGTGGATCGAAATTCCTGTAACCGGAAATCAGGGTGTTTCTTCCCAGATAAGTCTCCAGACTACAGAATCAAAATTCTCTTTCTCTCTGACATTAATGGTGTGCTATTCATTGGTATCACTTCAGCAAAAAGGATGACGATTAACATCTTGCTCCAGAGATATCCTGATTATCTCCCAGGTATTTCAATGCAGTAGATTCTGGATTCTGCTTCCTAGTTTGTGAAGGAGTTCTTTAAGGACTAATAATCTCATCTGGGGGGTGGAAAGAGGGAAGGATGTCCAGTCTGGCCTCAGACATGTTGTTAAAAAGCCTAAAAACCCTTTTTACGTACATGCTCATCTTTTAGTGTATATTAAACATGTTCTAGTAAGGCATATTTTTACCTAGATTTTTACCTTTTTAAAAAAATCCTAAATACAGTTCTCAATTAAGTGTAATTATGAAAGAAGCAGCAGGAATTTAGGATAGAACAAAAATTAAAAAGGCTTCACTCAGCCCTGTTAGGTTGTCGATATCCTCACTCCAGGAAGCTATGGAAGCTGAAAGTTTTACATTCAATTTTTTTCAGGCATATCTTTTGTCCAGCTGCACATAGTTCCTGAGCAGTGTAGCGGTGTAGCTATTTTATGCAGTAAAATGCAACATAATTCAACTGTAGGCCCAGCCTAAGAGATTTTAAATGTGAGGACAAGACACAGCTATAGTAACTAAAGTTAGAAATTAAAACGTTAGTTGAAATTATGTAGTTTAACAACAAATTAAACATTGCTAATCTTTCTGAGCATGTCTACAGAAGGACCTAATCTGGTTGCAATAGTTCAGAACAGTTCTCTTAAGAGTAACTATGCAGACAAAAGCCAAAAACGAAACAGCTACAAATTTTCAGTTCAGGTGCAAAAGAATGAGGAAGCTATTCAAAAACATTAAAGAGAGCAGATGAAAAAATAACGTTGTGACAGAGACAAAATGAAGCAGTATTTTTGAACTATTGCATGTACACTTATTAGTAGAAGTGGAAAGAAAAATCTGAAAGGACTTGTCATTGCTTCAGCTTGCCATTTTAAACGTGATAATTACACAGTAATTTATCACTGTCTCACAATTTAAAGTAAATCAAAGTGAATTTATACTCTGAACACAAATGTGTCAGAACTTTACATCAAGCAATACCTTTTTCATTACGTGGAAGCAGATGTTGGCAGCAATCTCAGTAACAGAAATCTACCTAAGACAAAAGCACGGAAAGAACAGCAAAGTTGTGAGATTACTATCACCAAATATATTATTTCTTTCAATTTATCATTTTATGGCACTTCTTGCTTCTATTGTATCACAAAAATTTGAGTTTGATAAGTCAGGGACCAAAATGCCTGGTTACAATCCTATAATATCACTTTTTTGAGGTTTCCAGATGCATCTTAGCCTGGTGTTTATTACTTTATTGTTGATTTGCATGTTTTACTATGTTACCATATCCTTTTGAATCCTAGAAGGCAATACCAAAGTGAAAAAGTACTCCCAAACAAAGTACAAAAAGTTTAAAACGAAAGGAAACTTGTGTGTGTGTGTGTGTATGTCTAGTTGTACACAAGTAGACTGCTCTTATTCTTTGTTGTGATTCTACACAAATCTGGTGAAGATTGTAACACAATATTTATGTAAACATATATACATATATTTGTGTAATTATGAGTAATTTTATCTATGTGTATATATATTTTAAGTCGATTCAGATTTTTCTAGTCTCGTGCTTTTTTTTGACATCAGTATGACCTCAGCAAAGGAATGCCTTTGGTTTCTGTACTTAACAATTTTACAGTTGTTAGAGGCAGACTGGATGACTAAAATAAAAACTTCAGCTGATATTTATATTCAATCTCTTACTAAAATAAAAGGACTTTAACAAATTAGGAAACTCAAACAGTTAAATCAAGTAACAATTTAAGGCAATAAAAAGATTCAGAATTTCCTTCCTGCAATTTCTCTCAGACATCTCTTTCATATTAAGCACCTGTTGTCTCTAATGTAGAAGAAAAACAATAGTCATTCTTTCACTGACCTCTAGTTCTCCTACTTACCGAAGGATGCAGAGGATCTATCTGGGGTGGATGAAAGGAGAAAAAAACAAGGCTGGGATAGAAACTGTGTTGAGAAAACTAGGAAGTTATGGAGTAACATGGTGGAGGCAGATAGGGTTGGGGTCTGCAGGTATATTATACACAGTGTCAGAGAATAAACAGCACAGAGTAGGCAGGTGTGATGTGGGATTCAAGCATCTTGCTGTACACATGAACGGTCCAGTGTAATTCTGAAAGCTGATGCTGCTGCAGTCTCCCAGCCAAATTGACCCAGGAGTTTCTTTTCAAGTTACAGAAGAGGTTTTGTTGAGTTTTGATGGCATAGCATGGACTTAGGAGTGGTTCTGAACCAAGGCATTTGAAGGCTGCACACAATGTTACAGTTGGAAGGAACTGTGAAGAGTCATACCAGTCCCTCCCTGTGGGTGTGAATTAGCCTCTGTACTAAATAAATTGGGGGGAAAAAACGTGTAAAATCTCAACCAAAAAATATATGAAAATTCTGCACCTGTTAAGGTTACTTTAAATCCGTTATTTCTAAACTCTTGTATATCTAACTTGGCACTCTTAATTACAATTTCCTATATGGCATTCATAAAAATTCATTGTGCTATTAGCTATAACAAAACAAACATAGTAATAAATTTTAGTTTTCTTTTAGTCATATAAAAATACATTGCAAAATGTCTCTATGGGATAGATAAAATACAAATTTGAAGTGTCAATGCTTTTTCATGTTTTTGTGAAAATGTTTAGTGGGGGAGTGAGGTATAAAGTGAAAAAGAGAATGTTTTTCTTTTGTTCTACGTGGAGAAAAAAAGAAATATTTCCCTAACACAAGGTAACAAAAATACGCACTAAATCCCTAAAAGTGGAAAGTAAGCATACTGAATTATAAAAAAAAAAAAAAAAAAAAAAGACAAATATCTATAAATGAAAAAGAGAAAAGAGTGAAATGAGATGTGACTGCTTCTGAGCACAGGGATTTTTAGGCAATATATTCATTTTCAATAGTTGTCAGAGAAGCAAATGTTCCAGAAATACAGGAGTTGAAAAATTATCCATCATCTCTCTTGATGAAACAAGACCTAGCTAGAGGATGAAATACAATGAAGTCATAAGCTGACAGTGTGGGCAAGGTCATACTGCTGTGCAGTTTCAATAGCCAAGATAAGCAGCTTGTCTTTTCTTTTACCCAGCATTTTAAGGAGTAATCATTCAAGTTCTCTTAAACTTCTCATTATGACTGTTTGGTATGTTAGTACAGAGATGACACTTAGAAGCAGCAAATTTCTGCAAATGAACTGCACTGATTTGCATCATGCTTCCTTTTTTCTCCACAAAAATGTATACTCATACATAGCTGAAACAGGATTAGCCAGAACCTTCTCATAGGTTTTTTGTGGCTTTTGTGGTGGGAGATATTATTAAAAAAAAAAAAATGAAAAGTTATAAATCTGAAAATGTTCTATTTTTACAGTGGTTGGAATGAGGCCTTTTGATATGGTCAAAACTTTTAAATTAAAATACCTTGTTCTTTTTAAAATCATTTTTTCAATTGAAATTGTTTACTTAAATGCATTTATTTGAAATTAAACATAAAATTAAAATGTCAAAGCAGAAATTATAGTTATCATTAGTGTTTGAAGTGAAATATTTCTTGAAATTGCATTTAAAGAAAAAAATTTAAATGTCTCCACCTAATAATTTTTTGTATATTTTCCCAAGAGTCTTTATTTAGCATCAGGCCAGAGCTCCAACTTCGAGACTTTATTCAAGAATGTTGTGCTATTTTATAATCTTTTCCATCAAACAAAACCTGTACAGATAAAATTTTACCAATGAGTGAATTATAAATGTTAAAATAAGAAATTTATTATATTTCAAACTATAAAAAGAGATTATTTACTTTCCAAACAACAAGTTCCTGTACCAGGTGTACCGTGCGGTAGGGAAGAGCTGCATCCTTGATGTCCCTTTTTGTAGCAGCCCTCTGGAAGCACTCTTTTTATCCCGCTGGTGGTTGCTGCTGCAGGGACAGTAGCTCTGCTGGCTCCTCAGAGAGAAGAGGAGTTTCCATGGAGAAGAGCTGAGACCAGAGGCACAGCATTCACAGCCACTTGTTGCATTTATTAGTTCTTCAGGGGAAGATCAGGTCATGTAGCACCATAGTATGAGACATGGAGCTCCTGGAGTGGGTTCAGCTGAGGGCTATGAAGTTGATCAAGGGACTGGAGCCCCTCTCTTATGAGGAAAGGCTGAAGGAACTGGGCCTCTCCAGCCTTCACAAGAGGTGACTAAAAGGGGACCTCATCAATGTCTATAAGTATCTGAAGGGGTGATGCCAAGAGGATGTACCAGGCTCTGCTTGGTGGCGCCAAGCAATGGGGCAAGAAGCACTGAGCAGGAACTCGTGCACAGGAAGTTCCGCCTGAATATAAGGAAGAGCTTCTTTACTGTGCAGGTGACCACGCACTAGAACAGGTTGCCCCGAGAGGCTGTGGAGTCTCCCTCACTGGAGACATTCAAGAACTGTCTGGTCACAATCATCTGACATGTGCTCTGGGATGGCCCTGCCTGAGCAAGGAGATTGGACAAGATGATCCACAGTGATCCCTTCCAACCTTACCCATTCTGTGATATTTTAACTGGCTGTTTCAATCCTCTTGCAATGGGTGCTTTTACAAATACTATTAAACTCAACCAGTAGGTTTCTAAATTCTGGTTTTTTCAGTCTCTGAAGATTCCAGTGCCAAACAAAATATACTTCAAACTTTACATTCATTATAGTTTGAATAAGTTTCAGTAACTTATTAGTTTATTGAAGTACTGAATCTCCTGATTTAACTCAGGTAATTATACTTAGAATGAAGCTGTTGAAGCATCTGAGTATGGATTTCTCCCATGAGCAAGGATTACAACATTCAACCTTTACAAATTAGCACATTTTTGGGGTTTGATCTTTTCACTGTTGAAATATAAATATAAATTCTTCGCAGAAATATGAAAATATACTTGCATGAACAGAGCTATATTGTTTGAACATGTATTTGATAGCTGTGAATAATATTAATTCTCACTGGCAAAGCTAGACAGTTTATGCTTCATAAGGCCTGCTGTGGTATCAAAAGTGATTTAAATAGGATCACCCAGAAGCTGATAACCTCATGGGTGAGATTAGCTGCTGTTAAACCCACAGCTAATACCCAAACTGCGGTTTCTTTTTATGCCCTTGGAATAATAATGTTTCATTTGATTTTTTCTGAATCAGAAATGGCAAATGAAATATATGGTCATATTCTCTTCCTTACAGATGACTTTTTCACAAGGTGAAAGAATGTTTGTGCAAATACAAATAAAGATGCAATTATTGTAGCATTCACACAGAAAATAGTCTATGGCATTAAACTAGAGAATTCCAAAGGCTGATGCTAATGTATGTACTAAACCAGAAAGAATAAATATTATTCCTTAAGAAAATTTTCCCAGAAAATAAAAATGAAATTTTATTTAGGTCAGGAAAACACAACAATGAAGGTAGGATATATGTAATCTGCGAGATCAAGTTCAATATTCAGAAAGAAATTTCAAACAAACATCATGCATTAGAGAGTTGTTAATACAACAAATAAATTTCATGTTTTAAAGCAGTATTTTATGGAAGGATAAATATTTATCCACTTCCCTAGTTGTTCTGTATTGTGTCACATGAAATATCTATATTTTCCTGAAAATATACATAGATATTCCTCATCTCAAGTACCAGGAACAGCTTCTAAATAAATGGTATTGGAGCCCTACTCCTTGGCCTTCATCCTGCCTCTTTCAAGACTGTCAATCTACATCTCACTACTACATGGAGATTAGAGAAAATCTTGAATTTAAATAATAATATATTGTGGTTTAACTCCAGACAGCAACTAAGTACCACACAGCTACTCACTCACTTCCTCATCCTGCCCGTGGTGGGATGCGGAGGAGGATCAGAGAAAGTAAACCCTATGGGCTGAGATAAGAACAGTTTAAGAATTGAAACAAAGTCAAGTAGTACTGTAATAACAATAATAGTAATTGTAATGAAAAAGGAGGCAACATACAGAAATAAATCCCAAGGAAGACAAGTGATTACCAATACAACTGTTCACCACCATCTGACCAATGCCCAGCCTGTCCCCCAGCAGCAACTGGTCCCTCCTGGCGACCTGCTCCCAGCTTATATACTGTTTATCATATTCTATGGTATGGAATACCCCTTTGGACGTTTGTGTCAACTGTTCTGGCTCTGCTACCTCACAGCTTCTTGTGCACGTCCTCATTGGCAGAGCAGGGAAAATTGAAAAGCCTCTGACTGAGAGTAAGCACTACTTAGCAACAATTAAAACATCAGTGTGTTATCTACATTTGCCTCATACTAAATCCAAGAAACACAGGAGCTGGAAGAAAATTATACCAGCTTTTACCAGCTACTGGAAGAGAATTAACTCTATCCTAGCTGAAACCATGACATAATGAAAGATTTCTTCATCTGACTTTGCTTTTGGAAGCTTTTGGACATTTAATGAAAAAGGGATATGTAATTTGGAAGAGAAAAGTGTTGGTCATTAATACCTACCGCTACTGTCAGTTGTAGATGAATATGTTTATACTCAAACAGAAAAAAATTAGGGCCACTTTTTTAGCTTTGCTTAGCAGACTGCTGAAATTTTATTTCAGTTTCTTATTTCCAGGTTTTAAAATTCTCAACCAACTGTGACACCATTTCCCTATGTCTTTAAATTATACTGGGAACAAAAAATAGTTTCCCATCCAGTTTATTCTCAAACCTTCTTGAATAATCACAAGAGGTTTGTCTCAGTATAAAGTGATGTTGAGCCAGACTAACAGCTCCCATGCCAATTCTCATCTTTCTGGCTGCACAGATGGACTGAAAGGACTTCCCTGTGGGTTTTTGGCAGCTAACATAATCAGATCACCTAACAATTGTTTCAGTTTTCATAAAAGGATGTTATCTCCTCCTAAATATAATTATCCATTCAGAATTCCTCTGATTATTTCTTAAGAAATGCCTATCATTTCCACTTTTTCAATGAAGTATATCAAATATTGTAGCAGCAAAGTGGGTAGCACCCTGTCTCGCTATGATTTAACTTCTTTCTCTTAAAAGAACTTATTTTCATTTCTTTGGAGACAAAGAACCAGACAGATAAACAGAGCAACAAAACATGGTGGTTTTTTTCACTTAAATTAAGAGCTGGAAAAAAAAAAAAAGCAGAAACCCACAGATCTTACAGGTCCAGATCTGCAGCTGTGAAATTCAGTACTGCACTGTATTTCTGAGGGTCTAAGCTGATTTATGCCAGCTGAGAACTTGGCTTGGCTCAAAAAGCTGGATAATCAAAGATGTCAGTCTACTCTGAAAACTTTCCTTAAATAGCAGATCATGTAATCTAGAGGCACTTAGAAGAGCTTTCATTCAACTCCTTCATCTGTATAGTCTCTTACTACCTGAAAAATACAGATAGGAGATACACTTTTCACTTCATTTTCAACACATCTCAAAAGGAAGGTATATAGCCTTTTTCGCAATGTGCCAAAGGAAGAGAAAATGTTCTTAGTCTGAAAAGACAGTCAAAACAAGCTGAATAAATGCTTAAATGTAGAAGTCTGTTTATTTTTAATTTGCATGAAATGAGTGGAAAGCACTAAATCACAATCATCAGTAGGGCTTTGTCTTAATTCACCACTGTACTACTTCAGCTGCATTTCAGTGTACTTCCACCGAAGTTACAAGAAAGCTACATCTCCACAAACTAAACCATTCTTTATTCAAACGCTCTAATATCTGTCATCTCTAATCTTTACATGCCTACTGAATTTTGATACATATTATGAACTTTTGTTTTATTATGTACATATAGAAGCAGTCATATACTGTGCCCTTCTGTGGGTCTGTGCACACGCTCAATTATATATACCCTATCTGTGTACACATACTGCAATGAGCTCACTGTGCTTGGTGTTATCAGATAATTGCTCAAGTGTAAACTGTTTCCTGTGCCATATTTTAGCAGGTTGCTAAGGATATTTAACATGCTCTGAAGCTGCCTATTTTTGGCTCCACATTTTGAGTCTATAATACAATTTTTTTTTTAATATACTTAATGCTTTATATGATGTGCTGAAAATAAGTATTTAATTTGCACTTCAGTTAACAGGCGTTTATTGTACAGTAAGAATCAATTGACTGCTACAAGGACCCTTTTTATGATTTAATCCACTCAAAAAATCCAGTTGCTATCACAATATCCTCAAAATTTCATCAATAATAAATATAAAAGTAATATATTACTAGCAATGGGTATCTAAATAACATGAAACAATATATATAGAGAAAATTAGCCATCAATTAACCTACTTTCTTAGTGTCAAAATGCATTTAAATTAATTTAGTCTTTCACTAATTAATTCAAATCAGATTTACTTTCTTGGTTTATTAGACAACTAAATTTCTACAGAAGGCTTTTAGCTTTACTGTGTGAATAATGGAAGCATAGCTATACCCACAATACACATGCATCTCAATTCAGAAGCACCGGATTGGGATTTATAGTGCCATTTCCTAAAACACACATACAAATAGCATACCAGGTTTGCCTTCAAAAAACGATAGGATTCCCGTAAACCTGCCGGAAAATGTACTGAGGTAGGTCAAAATTTAAATCATCTAAACATTTAAATCTTTTAAATCCTTAATGTTTATCCAGTTGGATATTTAGTTGCACTGATGCTGCGCTGACAGGGGGAGAGTGACAGAGAGCTACATAAAGTTGTAAAATGAAGGTGAGGGATGCTCAAAGTACTGTAAGGTCACCCCTCTCGCCTCCGCCATTTACGTGGCTTCAATAGGTGTGATGCAAATTAAGAAGATAGGTGGGGATAATCTGTGATTGCTAAAGTAGAAACCTGGAGACATGAAAAAGCTTGAGAGAATACTGGAGAATTCAGCATTAACAAAACGGCATTATTTTTTAAATTTATGTCAGCCTACTAAACACTAAGATGAAGGTCCTAGGGTCTAGTTGTCTTTGACAAAGTAATTAGACTGAAGTCTAACAGAAGCACAAAAAGCAAATGAATGGACATTTTCAAAAACACATTTTCCACTTCCCCATCCACAAAGCTTATTTTGCCAGAGTGAAAATCCGTTCCTGTGCCATCTCTTCACCTTAGCTTTTCTCAGACATCAGCTCAAATGCAGAGGCTTCACATGCTGTCACAAAGGTCAGCATACATATGCTATTTCCTTTGCCAATCTTGAGAACAAAATACAAAATCCGTTTTTCATATCAGCAAGTCCTATTTTATGGCCTGAGAAATGTGAGGACGTTGCAGATGAAAACCGAATTCCTCAATCTACTGTCAGAAACCACCAGGCAAAACCTGCAGAGTTAAAAGAACATACATCTCTCTTTGTAGCTCAGAAAGAAGCTCAGACATCATCTCTATACCAGTAGGAATATCCAGATAATTTAAGAGGCAGACTTAAAAACTGAGTACTGCAGCTGCTGAACCCTTAAGTCAAGGACTGAATGACAGTTTTAAAGACTGAGCCAAAAATGTACAGTTGCCCAGAAACCTACAGGAAGGTTATGCTGATAATTGTTTCATGTAATTGTCTTAGACAGTTGATCATAGAATCATAGAATATGCTGAGCTGAAAGACAGCCACAAGGATCATCGAGTCAAATCCCAGCCCTGCACAAGACGATCTCCAAGAATCACACCACGGACCCAAGGATATTGTCCAAACACTTCTTGAGCTCTTTCAGGCTTGGTGCTATGATCACTTCCTTGGGGAGCCTGTTCCAGAGCCAGCCACCCTCTGGGCGAAAACCCTTTTTCTGATATCCAACCTAAACCACCCCTGACACAACTTCAAGCCATTCCCTCAGGTCCTCTCATGGGTCACCACAGAGATGAGATCAGTGTCTGCCCCTCTTCCTTTTGTGTGGAAGCTGTAGAGTGCGATGAAGTCCCCCCTCAGTCTCCTCTTGTCCAGGCTGAACAGACCAAGTGACCTCAGCCATTCCTCATACGGCTTCCCCTCAAGGCCTTTTCCCTCCCTTGTTGCCCTCCTTTGGACACTCTCTAATAGTTTCGTGTCTTTCTTATATTGTGGCACCCAAAACCGCCCCCAGCGCTAGAGGTGAGGCCTCCCCAGTGCAGAGAAGAGCAGGACAATCCCCTCCCTTGCCCGGCTGCCGACGCCGTGCCTGATGCCTCCCAGGACACGCTTGGCCCTCCTGGCTGCCAGGACACTGCTGACTCACGTCCAACTTTCTGTTGACCAGGACTCCCCAGGCCCCTTTTCACAGCACAGCTTTCCAGCATCTCATTCCCAGTCTGTCTGTACCTCCAAGGTTGCCTCATCCCAGGTGCAGAATTGGACAGTTTCATTGGACAGTTGGACAACTTCATAGTGTTGGTGGTTGCTCAGCCCTCTAATTTGTCAAGGTCTCTCTGCTGAACGTCTCTGCCCTTGAGGGAGTCAATAGCTCCTCCCCTGGGTAACCCTTCCAGTCCTGCATCCAAGTGGTTTATGAAGATGTTGAAGATCACAGGCCCTAAAATTGTGCTAGCTTTAGCCATAACCTGAACTGATGGGACACAAACCAGCTCATGCCCATACAATGTTTAAATACATTGGTGAGAATTGTACCTGCTCTAGTTCCTGCCACTCAGCCTCCAAGGTAGCTCATGGGTCAACTGAGTGAAAAGTGGCAACCAATGCCTGTAACTTCTCATCTTGTTCTTTACCTGTTTTCCCAGGTTACAGTAGTCATGCTACTCAGCTTTGCAGACAGCTAATTCTCTACAACATCTCCTATTTCAGTTGGTGCTAGGCAGAAAGAAATGCCTTTCTCTGTGCCCTCTTGGTTAACCAAAAAGGAAGAGTGGGAGTAAACCATTTTGTATACCAGAATTACATCTGAGGTGTTAAAGACTTTTGTGCCAGTCACACGGACATGCACAGCTTAGGCAGTTTGCCCACTGTCCAGCACCTGGTATAGCAGACACCTAACTGGAGGCTGTGACTCTCAGATACCATCATTATTCCAGTAACTAACAATCATTCCAGATTTCAGCACTGACTTCCTCTTATCTGTAAATGCTTTCAAATTCCAATATAAAGGTAAAATCTTTACTAAGTGTAGCAATGAACTTTTGTCTCTCACCTATTTTTTGAGCAGTTACAGTCAGTTGTGCTGACTCTTCATATGTCCAAGAAAGGCAAGATGGAGCAGAACAAAATTATCCTATGTTCACATCTTATCAAAGTCTGAACTTAAAATGCAGCAATGGCTGTATCATGAACCGGAAAATAAAATGACAGGTCTCCAAAAACTAGGGAAAGTCTTCATATAACTTTAATGCCTTTTGTCTAGGTTGATAACAAAGCTAGTTTGTGACTTACAAATTGCTCTGACACAACCAGGAGAGTTTATTACCTAACTTTTAAAGTTATTGAAAATAGGATTCATGTAGTTCTTTAGTCACCATCTTTGTAAGAAGCCTTGTGAGAATGATTGTTAAAGTTCTTCAAAGTCAGCTAAACCTTGCAATAAGAGCTAAGCAAAAAGTTCTGTTAAGGCTGCAGGTGGCAAAATTTTCTAATTCACCCCGTTTTCACTTTAATAAGAAGATTTAAAGCAGCTTTTGTTATTTCCCAAGGCTTCTTAAAAGGTGTTTTAATAAACACTTTTCTGTTGTGAATCTTTTCATCTACCTTATATCTTCAGAAATTATCAACCTTAACTTCTCTCAAAAAATATTCATTAAGTCTCACTATTATTTCTAGCTTGGACCTCTCTTTCCCATTTAGTGTTTTTAATCATTGATTCCACAGAGACTAGCTTTGAGGATTTCTTTTTTCTCCATTTTGGGTCACACCAGGACTACTTCTGTGAAATTCAATTAGAACCTTATAACAGGTCCCTATAAATCTCATCACTTCAAAAAACAAACAGTAAGATCTTGAAAGAAGCACTCTGTGACTGCCAGAAGGCGTTTATTAACACTTTGTCAGAAAAGCATATTTGTTTTGGGTAGATCAATCAAATCTACTTCAAATGACAAGTCCTTGAGCTCTGAATAGTGTGGACCTAATATTCAGATTTTATTTTAAAAAAAAAATACCACACTTCATCTTAGCATGAAAGACTACAGATTGAGCTGACTATTAAGTGCAAAATTATTTCTTCAGAACATTTACTTTTACCTTCAACTTTAGGTAAAGGCTTGTTCTCAGAACATTTACTTTGTCACCTTGATGTGGGCCACCAGAATAGCCATTAAGGCTTAGCAAACGATTGCTTTTCCTTTCTCAAGTCATCATTTCCCAAGCATGCCTTTTCAAGCTACAGAAAGCACTGACCGATTTGACACATTTAAGGCATGCCTGCATTAGGAGAACCTACAATAGAATAATTATATCAATGTCCTTTAGGATTGGCAGCATCTGAAGTTCAACATTACAACTGCACAGAACATCTACACTCAGAGATTTCAGTGGTGTTACTAATCACACTGGTGAAAATTTCACCACTAGAGCTATGCTGCTATCAAGTAGGTCATCTTGAGATATTTTTTTTCTTGGTGTCCAAACTGCCCAAAGATGAGAAAGACGCAATCAGAGAAAAAGACTTTTAAATAGGACCAACAATCTAAATTAGTTGTGAGAAAAAACCAGCAAAGTTGCTGTGAAAAAGGGAATCTATTTACCAGCAAGTTTCAAAATAATAAGAGGCAAATATAATATTTTTACCATTTGGACTAGATATTTCTATTAGCTTCAGATGTCTTTCGAGTAATTGTATTTTTATCACACAAATTGTAAAGCATGAACAGTTTCAGGAAACAAGACCATATTGTCTTGATACTTGTTGAGGCATTTATTTGGGTTATGGCAAAAGTTTTCCCGCAAATTAAAACAGAGCTAAATCCAAGCTGCCTGACAACCCAACCATTCTGCAAAATGCCTTACATCTTGTCACTTGTGTACTTTATGTGTCCTATGAAATATTCAAGAGAAAAATAATCTCAATTCTATTTACTACTGTATTGGATTACCATCGTTTTGGTAGTGGGGGGGATACAGGGATGGCTTCTCTGAGAAGCTGCCAGAAGCTTCTTTCATGTCCAACAGAGCCAATCCCTGGCAGCTCCATAGATGGAGGTACTGCTGGCCAAGGCTGGGCCTATTAGAAATGGTGGTGATGCCTCTGTGATAACATATTTAAGGAGGGGAAAAAAAAAAGCTATTGTGCAGATGTAATTGTGCGCAGAGTGGAGTGAGAACATGTGAGAGGAGCAACTCTGCAGACACCAAGGCCAGTGCAGAAGGAGGGGCAGGAGGGGCTCCAGGTGCCAGACCTGGATTCCCCTGCAGCCCGTGGTGCAGCCCCTGGTGAAGCAGCTGAGCCCCTGCAGCCCATGGAGGATCACGGGGATGCAAAGATCCATCCACAGCCCGTGGAGGAGCCCCACATTGGAGCAGGTGGATGCCTGAGAGGGGGCTGTGAACCCGAGGGAGGCCTATGTTGGAACAGGGTCCTGGCAGGGGCCTGCAGACCTGTGGAGAGAGGAGCCCATGCTGGAGCAGGTTTCCCAGTAGGACTTGTGACTCCGTGAGGGACCCATGCTGGAGCAGGCTGTGCCTGAAGGAAAACACCCTGTGGAAGAGGGAACCATAATGGAGCAGTTCATGCGATCTGTTGCCCAGGAGATGGACTCATGTTGGAGAAGTTCATGGAGAACCATCTCCCACGGGAGGGACCCCACTCTGGAGCAGGGGAATGACTCTATTCTCTGAGTAGCAACAGGAACAATGTGTGATGGACTGACTGTAACCACCATTTCCCATCTCCCTGCTCTGCCGGGGTGAGAAAGAAGAGCTGGGAAGGAGAGAGGGGTGGGAGGAAGGTGTTTCTAAGATTTATTTTACTTCTCATTATCCTGCTCTGATTTTATTAGTAATAAATTCAATTAATATCCCCAATTGGAGTCTGTTTTGCCTGTGATGGTATTTGATGAGTGATCTCTCCGAGTCCTTGTCTCAACCCATGAATCCTTCATTACATTTTGTCTCCCTGTTCAGTTGCAGAGGGGAGTTATAGAATGGCTTTGGCAAGTGCCTGGCCTCCAGCCAGGGTAAACCCACTCCAACTATGTATCAAAAAAAAGAAAAGTCCAACAGGAGTAACAGACTATATATGTAAATGATTAAGGCAATCACTCATTCCATGGGAGACCCAATTAAACTTCATACCTCTTTATGACAAAAGGAAGAGTAGAACTTAGGCCATCAACATCTAATAATAGCTTTTAAATATCTATGTGTGGCCAGCATATATGTGGTTTTGACTAGAAAATACATTTTGACCAGAAAATACGTTTTGACCTGAACACCTCACTAAGTGAAATTTTCTTTGAAACTGTTAGGCTAATATACCAAAAAAAACCTTCAAAAAACAACAAACAACCCCCAAAACCTGCAAATAGTCAGTTTCAATAAATTACTATTTGAAATAAGGGGAAACTGTCCAAAAATTCCCAGGGAATTGTATCTTCTGAAATGATTTACACCCGTATAATTCTCGGTTCTTATTTTTACTTGTAGGCTCTAAGCCAGCTGAAATCACTGCACTCTAGTGACTGAGGACATGAGACAATTTGAGTATTGTAATCATCATTCAAGAGTTCTGACTACACATAAATGTTTTAAAGTTGGGTGAATAGAAGTAGAGAGAGCATAATTATCCAGCACTGACATCCAATGTGTGTTTAATATTTTCAGCAATATTCAAAGAACATGCATTTTCTAATCAAGTGTCTTTCACTAAATGTCTTCAGACCCATGCAAATGAGGGTCCAATGCTTACTAAAATCAGTAGAAGTTTATAGCTTGACTAAAAACTCAATACCTGATGCTCTGGATTATATTCCATAATGATTTGCCGAAGGAAAGAGCTAACTAGTAGCAGAGAAAGTTTGAACTCAAAAAATCAGTCTCCTGGGGCCACTCTTCCAATCATTCATCTACAAGCTTTCACCTTCGAATTCTCAAATTCCTTGTTGTGTGGAAATCTGCAAAGAAATCTGCCTAAAGTTACTTCATAAAATATCTAGTTATTCTAGAGAGGTCTGTTGAAAGAAAATAAAATTAATCTTGACTGAAAAGGACACAAGAGTCATAACAGTTCACACATCTCTGCTTCAGCAGTCATTTTCTGTTGAAGTGCATCTGACTTTTTTATTATTTTCATTTGTTTCCATTTTTATCACTGATAACATTACATTTTTATTGGTTTCCTAGGCACAGTATAAAATATGAATTGTTTACACAGTTGCTGTTCAGATTATCATTACTTTCCTTTTCACCTTAATGTCATCACAGACATCACACCTTCCTTGCTAACCTGATGTTGATTTAATGACTTGACTTGCTCACAACAATAATGCCTCTTATCTTTTAAGCTGCTTAATGTAATTGTGTTAAGAATATCTGAAGTGACTGTGCAAGCAAATTAGAATTACCACAAAAACTTTTATGGTAAAAAATGATTACAGGAGTTTGCATGCCAAATTAATGAAGAATTTAAAGATTTTTTGTAGGCCCCAAATCACAAGTAGTTTTTCTAAATAGAGCATCTAAGAATTAACATTCTTTTACTGTGGATTTTATAGGGTTTCAACAGGAAATTCATAAAATAATTCCAAACCTCTGATGCAAATGCCAGAACACACATTGAAAACTTATCAATTCGATTAGAGACCTTCCTGAGGACAATGACCTGGACGGAAAAAACATTCAGACATTTTAACCAAAATAGCCAAATAGACTGTTAATCTGGCAAATGGTAACAGAAAATGTCTCAAACCCTGGACTGAGTTTCCCAAAGACATCTATCATAACTTCCTTCTGTTCAGCCCTGACACCCTCACCTCCATTTTGACCAACTAACAACTAACTTCTTGACATCTCCCAGTACCCCAGCAAGAATTCAGATCTCTCCAACAAACATAACTTTATGGAACAATAGAAACATTAGTCAAGAAACTAAAACGGAGCACACTCAGCACACTGCATTAGTCAAGAAACTAAAATGCAGATGTATAGCCAGTACTCTATCCATTCCTAAGGTGCTTATATTTATGACACACTCAGAGAAGATGTAAATGGTTTTCTTCCCAAATTAACCTGTTAAGATTCAGCCACCCCACGTCAGTTCTTAAGTGAACATCTACATAGTAAAGTGTACATGCTTAATGAGTCCTGGAGCAATTCTAACAGTGATGAAGTTACTCCCATGTTTAAAATCAAGTAAATGTATAACACCAGGTGTTATGGTCAAATACGAGAAAAATATAAACCCACGGTACATGACATTTATTCCTCTATGTATGCATACCTGGAATTCCATTGTAAACAGACATTTCTAACTTCTCCATGCTACACAAGAAGAGGAGAACTCTTCCTAGAATTCTCCTTATTTTCCTGTCATTGTATATTAAAAAAGGGCATGTCTTGCAAATGGAATTGTAGACTGCTAAAATATCATTATTTTATTGTAACTGATTATGTCTGCTTTTCCATGTAATGCTTACCATCCAAAAGTTGACTTCTCTCACTTGAACAAGCAATTTTGTTTTGTTGTTAGCTTGACCTACTACAAAAACATGTTTATGACTGCTGTAAAAAACATTTGATATACAGGGTCCAGTACAGCATAAAGTTGATCACATGTTATTTCCATACCAGTTTGTACCATCTTGGCTAGTGTTAGATATCAACCTAGGTGAAGCCTGTTTCCATATACCTGTGCCAAAGTTTAAGAACTAACAGCCTGAAAGGTAGGAAAAAGGATGAGCAAAAAGGGTATAAAATTAATCTATAGCAATTAACCTATATATACTATTA
Organism: Falcunculus frontatus; assembly: GCA_013398115.1. NCBI lineage: Eukaryota > Metazoa > Chordata > Aves > Passeriformes > Falcunculus > Falcunculus frontatus. The sequence goes on from VZRV01008780.1 coordinate 1,340,544, forward strand.
ACAGTCATTCATTCTTGGGCAGTATTTTCTGACTTGCCTTCCAGTTCATTGATCATTATGCCAATAATTGTCATGGAGGGGTGCTTGAATGGTGAGAATATAGGGAAAAGGACAATATAAAAATAGAAATAATAGGGACATTTAAAGAAATTAAATTCAGAGAAAAGTTTTCTATGATCTTGTGGCATTATTTGTTTAGAATTCTTATGAGCAAGTCTGAGACATCTGTATTCAGATAATCCAAATCACAAAAGAAGTCAGGAAAACAAAGATGACTGAAACATTTTAATGCAGAACTACTTCCTATAAGACATGCAAATCACATTCTGATTCCATAAAAATTGCCTCTCCCTCAGCCTTCATTCTGTCATTAATAAAAACAATACATACACAAAAAAACTAGAGTGCTTCTTCAAGTTCCCTGCAGATTTGGATAAAAAGGGCAAAGCTCCCTGGTCTACAGAGAAAAATAGCAGAGTTGGGTGTTCTCTGTTACTAAATCCGAAATGCGTCATTTGCAACAGAAGAGAACACAGCAAAAAACCTTGTCAAAATTCCGGAAATAAGCACAATATATAGCACATGCATATTTTAGAAGCTGAATTCTATTTCAAGATTATGTAACGTATTAGATTTTAGAGTTTTACACCTAAGTCTTATCTCTCCTGAATGCCTATAATCCTGTTTTGGCAACAGAACTAATGTAGCTGAATTAGGGTACTTGAAAAAATGCCTCCTTTTGCTGTCATAGCTGCGGTGTATCAAGATCCAAGTATGTACAGAAAACTTGCAATGTTTTAATGACATAAGTGAACTTTCCTAGTTACTTCAAACAAGTGAAAATGAAAAGATTTTGCCATACAGTCCCTAACACGTAAAACTAAAACAGAATATAGAAAGCCCCAATCTAGTTTTGGATTCTGGGAGGCCTGTGGTGACTTGGTACCAGCTAGTAGCCAAGTACCCACAAGGCTACTTACTCCTTCTCCTCCCCCAAGAGGGGCAGAAGAGAAAATAAGAATAAAAACACAGAGAAAACATATGCATTCAGAAAAAAAAAAAAAAACCAAAAAAACAAGAAAACCTCTGACCAAGTATTGTTATGGGCAAAACAGACTTGGAGAATTTAACTTAACTTGAAACATTTAGTTATTGACTCGGGTATTGGGAAACAAAACAGCAAACATTTAAACACTTGGGGAAAATACCTTTCTTCTCCATTTCCCAGGCTCAACTTCACTACAGACACCTACTCTCCTCCCCACTTGCTCATCCTCCATGTTATTGACCCAGGCTACATTCAGTCCCTTTGGTGAGGCAACATGCACCTCAGGAGGGCGGGGTGAGGGTGTAGGGGTTTCCTTCATCCTGACTTTGTTTCTCACTCTTTTCTTCCATTGCTTCTTCCAAGTAATTTCCTTTGCTCTGGCATGGGGTGTCCACAAGCCACAGGCCCTTCAGGAAAGCAGCTTCTTCTGCATGGGTTATTCACAGGCCACAGTCCCTTCTGGGATGTACCTCTTCCAGCATGAAGCACCTCCTACTGCTCTGTCCTTGTTAGACCTTTTTTCTCCCATGTCCTGACTGGGAGAAGGGGAGGGGGAACTCTTATATACGATTCAGAACATTTTGTAAATACAAACTGTGAAACGTATTACAAGCTTCAGCTTCAGTATTCACTTTTCTGAGCAGAAATGTCCCTGACTCTCTACAGATGCGCCACATGTACATGCATTTTGAATATCTCCAGGTGACTCCCTTGGCAGACTGTTACGATGCTTGACAATCCTTTCAGCGAAGAAATTTTTCCCAGTATCTATCTAAACCTCCATTGGTGCAACTTGAAGCCATTTCCTCTCATCCTGTGGGAGAAGAGACTGACTGCCACCCTGCTACAACCTCCCTTCAGGTAGTTGTAGAGAGTGATAAGGTTTCCCCTGAGCCTCCTTTTCTCCAGGCTGAACAACTCCAGATCCCTCAGACGCTTTTCATACGACCTGTGCTCTAGGTCCTTAGCATATCTCAGATGTGTTCCCTTAACGCCATTGTAAAGATTTATTCAAATGATGATGCACCAACTCAAAAAAGTATTTGTTTTGTTTGGGCTTTTTCAGAAAACTAGCAAAGATAATGCTATAGCTCTGAATTTCAGGGTTGACAAAATTCGAGTTGAGGCAAAATGAAAGCCAAATGGGATGAATACAAAAGAAATAGATACAGCAAGAGCACAAATCTTTATGGAATATTTTGTTACTTGTGTTTACTCCTCTGTAAACACAATAAAAAAACCTTTGGTTGTTTAATTACTATATCTCTCTCTCTCTCTATCTATCTGTCTATCTATCTATATCTATATATCTCATGTTATTAGGCATCCAGTTGAATACATTCATATACTGCATTAGAAAACAGTAGTGAATTAGAATGTGTTTTTTCATATTGTGATGAGTGTAAGTCATAGCCCTGGCTGGAGAGTCTGACAGAAAATGATGGTTGCAGAGGGACTATTGGGAAGAATTCTGACTGAATCTCCAATCCTTGCAGCTTTGAACAGCATAGACTGCAAGCAGTATTTCCCATCCCTTTTTCTTTTTCTTCCATGTCTTTAATTGTTCTTTGGGTTAGATGTTACCATTCATATTATTTGCCTCAAGGCAAGGACTTCAGTCTACAAGCATTGTGCCCAAGCCCAGCTTAAGTTGTGTATAATATGGAAAAGTTTGCTCTTTTGTACATGTATGCTGGTTAATCTTTACCTAGTTTAAAATACATTCAGCACACTGCATAGTTAGATTCCATGCACAGCTATAATTTATGCAAAATGCCTACTTCAATACAGCTGGAAATATAGTTTAAGCATGTCTTTTGTTTATTCAATCTCTAAAATTTGTATTGGAAAATATATACTGTCCTACACAAAATACTACTACAAAACACTTTCACTACCTTCACTTGGCCACAGAAGTATGTATTTCTATATGGTGCATCCCAGTGCCACGTGAACATTGGCTGCCCACATAGAACCTTAGTCCCTCCCACAGAGGCTTATAATGACAGAAATGGTCACAAGCTTGAGAAACATTAAACAATCACCACAAATATTTGCAGCAGTTCACAGAACAGGAGAAGGGGGCCGCTGAATTTGTAGAAGACTTGGTTGGTCTTCTGATGCAGCACCATAAACACTGCTAATCGGCCATTGATTCCAGTCAGGGGTTGAACGGAAACTGCAGAAGTCCTCCACAATTTTTAACCTTTCAAATCATCAAACATGCTTTCAAATTTAGATCCACTTCTTTTTAAAGTGACAAAATACTAAAATCAGTCAATTTTAGACTAAGTAGGTGGGCACAAATACTTTTACATCACAGCATCAAATCTTTTGACCAGTAAAACCAAGACTAATGATTCTTCAGGTGGACCTCCTACGATCACTAAACTGTATAAAAGAAAAACAAGCTTCTGTTGTAACTAGTACAATACTCATTATTTATCTTCTCCTACTTGAAATCATTATGAAGATATAATATCTGGAGTGAAGCCATTCTTGGAACTGAACACAGTGGTCATCACAGGTTCAGCATAGTACAGTAGACTTTTAAGGGGAGACTACCTTGCTGAAAATACATTATTAAATAGATGACAGTGCAGCTTACAAGCTGGAATCTGTCCAGGCCACATTTTTTATTGTTCAGACTTCACTGGGATCTTTAATGACCCAAAGTAGGTTTCTCCTTGGTTCTCTCTCAAAAGCACTTCAGATATTCTTTTAGAATCCTGAACCTTAGATATGCCACAAGTGAAGAGCTAAAGGAAAACGAAAAGGGCAAAATGTCAGTAGTATGTATTGGTTTAGTATAAAGAATTCCCAAAAGCTCAGGAAACACGTCTTATTAACGAGAAGCAACGGTTTGTGGCCAGCTGTTCCTCATCATTATGAAAATGTTAGCTCCAGCAAGATGTACAAATGGGGACTATAAACACAGTACATTGTAAATAAAGCCTGTGTGGATAATCTTACCTATTAACATAAAAGGCACTGAGAAGAGGCAGACTGAGCTCATCTACTGAATGACAATTTAAGGCAAAACATAGTTTTTCTTCACCATCTCAATGAGAAATTAGATGTAACCTGGGTCCAACAACAATTGAGCCTCCTTAATGTGTTTATTAAAATGCGAATTGAAATGCTGAGTGGAAACATGGTGCTGCATATGAATCTGACGGACACTCTTTTGAGCTCTTTTACACCACTAGACTTCACACACAGTAGGATCATGCATTGGACTTCTTTTCAAAACACAGCATAAGTGTGGATTTATGGAGCTTTTCTGAAAGCTATTATGGAAAACATACAAGTGCAGACAAAGAGTTAAGTTTATCACAAACCTCAGAACACTTTCTGCCTTAATAATAATGGAAATTGGCAGAGACGATGGAGTTGCAGCAGGTATTTTAACATTTTCTGTCCTGTGATTAAAGACTGTCTATTCCTGTCTAACATTAAATGTTTAGAATTTATCTGACAGCAAAACAACTGAAAAAAATCAAGAATCTTTTACATGAGTTTTCCATAGCAATTTGCTCTGCAGGATTTCCTTTTATTTTAAATATTTCCATAATAAACCAGGGGAACAAAAAAAAAAAAAAAAAAAAGAAAAGGTCAAATTTACTGCATAAGCTATTTTTCCATAGAGTTGTATTAATGCAAATCAGACAGAATGACTTCTCCCAGTTATAATTGGGCTGGAATGAGGTGGAAGGAACAGAAAGACAACTAACTTTAGGAGAGGTTCCTTTCATTTATTTTTCTTTTCTTTTCTTTTCTTTTCTTTTCTTTTCTTTTCTTTTCTTTTCTTTCTCCAGAAATTCGCAGTAGACTTAGTGTATGATAGTAGTAGACTGTCAATGCTGCCAGGCAAAATTATTCTGAGACTTTCAAGGGGCTTTGTTTAGCATATTTTTCAATTAACCTCTGCATTTTACCTTCATCATAATGCCTGTGCTAATTCACACCAAAGAACAAACAAAAAATTTTTTCCTGTCATTATTTCCTAAAGTCATAAAATCAAGAGGTTTGGGTATTTTTCCCTTTTTTCCCTCTTATTTAACACAGGGAGAAAAAGGATGTAAATTTCAGTTACAGAAGACCACCAGAAGGGGCAAAGGGTTTGATATAAATTACATTTCTACAGTAACCTTTCTTTCCTTTCTTTCTTTTTCTGCTTTTGAAGTGAAAAAAGTTATTTCCATTCAAAAAGCATGTTTTATGAGTTTTGAAGTTTAACCTGAGGAATTTGAAGTAGATACATGAGGTTCAATACTAAACTAAACCCAAGTTTTGGGAGTGCAGTCCCAAAGAGAAAATCATAATTCTATAGCTCTAAACCTCTTTGGATGCCAAGAGAAGCACTACATGTCTAAGAATTCTGGCATTACATTCAGATCAGCCATAATTTTAAGCAACAATAGCTAAACGAGCCTAGTTGTAAGGTATTACTGAAATCTCATAGCTAAAACTCAGATACATTTAACTACATGGAATAATACTCCTTTTTTATGATTTGTCCCCTTTACCTTTTCCCAAATTGGTGCTGACCATCCACATTTAGAACAGAAAGGAATGTAATTGTGTGCCCCAGTGGTTTGCATTGCATGTGTGATACTTTCTGTACAAATGGGGATTACAGACCTGGTCACACAATAGGCCTGTTTGTAACAAATTCACAGGTACTTTTCCACATCTGTTAAGTAATGTTATTTATGTGGGATGGGGCTCAAATCATTTAATGCTTGATATCTGTCTGCTTACACGGCAGCTTGGAAGCTAGTCCCCCTTGGCTCCCTCTCAGGTCAGTGGAGAGTAATGAGCACTTTCAAGGTTTGATTCATTTCACTTCTCATAGACAGCTGCTTTAGGATGAGACAAATTGCACTTCAGACTCTACTCCCTGTATTGACTGCATCTCCACTGACTATGAACGGGGCCCAGGGCACAAACATTACCCTTAATGAATCCAATACTTTCTATTTTTTCCATTGTCTGGTCCAAGTACATCAACCAAGAGATTGCTAACTATATTCAGAAAGTTAGTGATTATTAAACATGCACTAAAACTGGTAGACAATAAGCAAATTTTATAGAAAGAGAACTGAGGTCAGAATTTGGGGGATTTGGGGGACGGCACTGAACTTTTGTACATTGATTTTTTTTTTTTCCCCTTGCTAGCATCTCCTCCATAAGTGCTGAGAGCCAAATAAACTGTTAATTCTCAATGGCTTTTTTTTTTTCCAAGCCACAGGTACATGAATTCTCACCTATTCACTAATAATAAATCATTTTAAAATCAGTGAGTTTTTCACTGCATGGTCAGGCATATGACAACTTGTAAAGTAGGAGCTAAGCATGACTGATACTGAGGAACACTGTTGTCCAATGTTTAATCTGGGTAGCAGCTGCATAGAAAACTGAAGAAATTTGAAATAAGCCTATATCAAACTGAGAATGGGAGAGGGGATTGACTAGTGTTAGACTCATCAATTCAAGTATATTTACATGGTGTCCAAGGTCAGGACAGAACTTGACTTGCTGTACAGTCTTTAAAAGACATAGAAAATACTAGGATCTGGATAACAGGGAACTTAAGTCCAGACTCAGAATTATGATTATGAAGAAGACCAGGCCGAGGCATGTATTTTAAACCACATCAGTGTGTAGTGCATATGTGTGCATGCCTCACTATGCAGGAGAGCTGACTGACAGTCAAGACTTATTAGTTTGGTTGCAGTCCTATTTTAAAATAAATATCTCACTTAGAACATACAAGTATCTCTGAGTCACTCTGTGCACCAGCTCTGCTTGAACTCCTCTATGTACCATGCTTAAAAACCTTTTTGTTTGTGAACTCAGCACCTGGATAAAGCTAGATGTCTATCATTTTCCAAGAACCACAGCTATGAACCATCTCCTGACACTATTTGATTAAATCCAGTCAGACCTTTCAAGAAAGGAGAAAAAGTAAACATCATCACTGCCCCATTTTCTTGCCTCTTTATTTACTCAATAAATACCTCTAAGTCAGTACAGTCCTTGGGGATTTGGGAGATCCAGGCTTAAACCTTTTTTTGTCTCCATTGACTAGGAATCACATTCCTTGCCTACCAGCCCAAGTGTGCCCTAACCACAGAAGTATAGATTATTTTGAGATGACAACTCTGTTTCTCTCTTGCAAGATATGTATAGTATATGCCTCGGCATAGAATAGGCTGCAAGTGTTTGTAGTACCTGCTCATTAGAGTGTTGTCCTTCTCCCAAAGCAGATGTGGATCTCAGAACCTGCTCCACATATTAGATAAGAGCATAGGTTCCACCAAACAGCAATTAAGGTCTGAAGGGAATGCTGACATAAAGCATATTGCAAGTCACTAAATTCTTTGTAGTAAACATAAGAATACAGCTCTATTAAATACTTCAGGCCTCAAAAATAAATTAGAAATGTTTATGTAAAGTAGTATTCTATCGATACAGAAGGTAGAAAGGAAGTTCCTTCAACTTCACAGACAAATGCAAATGTTTGCCTCCTAAAAACCTGCAAGTTCAGATTGCATTAGAACTTAAAAGCTTTAGGAAAGTATAATCTTCACAGGGTACATATTAAGTAAATTATTCTGACAAGAATTGACTGAAAGATTTCTCCTGGCAACATCTCTATTCATATTCTCCTTGACTGTAGCAAATCCAAAGTGCTTGAAAATTCTGGTAGGACAAAGTTTTCAGCTAGTGGTAAAAGATCTATAATCTCTACTTTGTAGATTGTATCAACTTGATTGGAAGAAAAAGAACCATAGCTAGCAGATCTAAAAACAAAGCTACCCATGGACTGGTGATCAAACAGGAGGGGAAAAAAAAATACATAAAGGACAATGGAAAATTCTCATATGCAACAAGAAATTTACATCAAAGTTTAGAAACTTGAATGAGTGGATTCATTCAGATATCTCAGAATTAACATCACAAAGGAAAATCTGAAGCAGAAATCAAAAGGAGAATTGCTTTTGTAATATCAGTATTTGCAAAGTTCAACATAACCTGACAAGACAAGGATATCTCAAGTGCATCAAAGATAAAACTCAGAATAACAGAGAATGCCATAGGCTTAAAAACACGTGAAACCTGGACTCCAGCAGTATGGGTTAAATGACACATTCAGGCCCTTACATTCAAACACCTCCAAATAAACATACACTGCATAGGAATAACAACTCTATTAGAATGAACATTTCTGAAATAATTGCATCCCACGAGTCTGTGCAAGGAACTGAAAAAAGAGACAGCTGATGGGCTGTGAGGAAAGCAACAGGCTTTGCAAACCCAACACACCAGACAGAAGTCAAAAAGTAGAGGAAAAAAAGACTCCCAATGGGCATATAAAGAGATGCCAGCATGAGAAATGTCCATTTGGACAAGGAAATTAGAGACAATCAGTTTCTCCATGCTAATAACAATTACCTCAAAGGCCAATTAGTACTTGAAAATAATAAATCTATGATAATGTAAGTAATGAAAAACTACTCCAATTTTTTTCCACTGGGCTGAAAGGAGCAGCTTCATGTGTAAATTCCTCTGACTTTATCTTTGTTTTAACACTTTGAAACTGATACAGAGATCTAGCATATAAGGAGTGTACACTCTGGATGGCTTCATTGGTATTTCGTGGCATGGCAGTGTTAGACCCTGCCCAGAAATGGGCTTAACATTTCACCAGTAATGGTTTTTAAGGTCATACTGTAAAATGATCCAGCATCAATTTTTACTTAAACACATTTGTTACACAAATATACACTTATGTATTAGTTTAAACATACGTTGTAGCTTAACTGTTGCTGTACTCAAATACGTATTTCCTCCATAAATATTAAAGACTGGGGGTCAACCAGTCTACCCCTGAGTTTGTGCAGAACAGTAAGTTGTGCATGACCTCAGTTTGCTAAGTCATGGAATTTTGCTCCTCTCTTAAGTTTCTGTAGCAGGGAGGTTTGACCAGATGACCCCACCTTTGTCCCCTCCACCCTTACCCATTGCTGAGAAGTCACCTGTCCTGAAGGAGGTGGAACACTCCTCTGAAAAAATGCAGCTGTTAAAAATATGGTTTGTTTATTTTCTACCAACAGTTTTAATAGAAAAAATTAGTGCAAAAACTTCAAGCGCAAAGATAGCAGATGGAACAACGACACTTTGCAAAAGCCAAACTTCACAGGTTCTGTTCCTAGTGCTCCTATTCATTTCCCTCAGAAGCTTGCAGATAAAAACTGTTGAGTATTTTACGCACAGACATATCCAGTGCTGAACCATATATGTTGCTCAGGACAGAGTGGGCCATAAATTAGCCATTAGAAACCAGTGGAGGAATGTTTTCCTGAACTAAATATGTAGTCCACATAATCAGTCACAGAAGAAGGCATGGGCATGTTGCACATCGGGCAAATTAGACTCATCTGGGATAAGCTTTTCCCATGACTTAAGAAGTTTGCACAAATCTGAGCAGAAAGATTGAATGGAAAGCATACATATGGCTTCAGGGTAGAATCCAAAAAGCCCAAGGTTTACCAGAGACAGAAAAAGGTCTAGCCCATAGTTGAATTAATTATTTGGAAGTTGTGAGAATAAAGGAACATGATATATTTTTTCAGTACTGCATTTTGACAGTCTTCTTTCCTTTGAAGAAAAAGAACTGAAACCTTCACGAATGGTAGGAAATATGTTTATTTTAAAAAAAAGAAAAACCGAAAAACCTTAAAAAACCTTTTAATTACATATTTAAGGTATTTATTGAGTATAAATATTAATGGTATAAATTATATAAATTTAATTGTTTTATAAATTTAATTCAAGTTATTTTGATTGGGTTTAAACGTAAATACTTATGTCTTTTAGAATCTTTTATATTTTTTAAGGTCTTGGTAAGGTAAGATGCTAGCAATTCAGCAGTCTTTTACAAAACCTCTGTAAATAAGAAGATAACCAGATTTTCATGACCCGGATCTACCTTTCAGTGTGAATACATGGACTAAATTCTGTGCTGCATAGATGTTGCTTTAATTATGTCAAAGGAAATCTACCTACTTTCCTTTGACACAGGCTTTTGGATGATTGCAGCAATAGGCTGAACATAACTATGATAATTTCTTTGTGTGTTGATTTTAGCACACAAATTAAATCTTAGTGAATGATTCACTCAGTTCGTAATGGAGTAATTCCACTCAAATCAATGGAACTAAACAATATAACCCAACTGGGAATCTATCCAGTGGTGTTCCTACAATCATTTTAACTTGCTTTAGTTAAATAGCATGCAACATAATTTTCCTTTTTTCTGTTAGTGCAACATTATCATTCTGTTTTATATAAATTCAAAATGTTAGTTTTACAAAATCTTCTTTCCACTGGAGTATGATGCCAGATTTTTTTCTTTTAAGTTAGTGCATTTTATATGAATACAGATTGGCGTGTATGTATTTTCCACATATTTGTGCATCCACCTGGTAATCCGCTAGGTCATAACAAGTGTAGCTCCACGGGCTTCTCAGGAAAGATACTGCAAGCTGCAACCAGTGCAACAATTTATCTAGTATGGCCCTTCTCCCCGCCCTTCAGAGGAGAGTCTGGAAGGTTCTGTGCATCGCTTTGGTTACATGAGTCAGCCTGTGCCTGTGTCTCTCCTTCCATTCCCAAGGAATCCCATCACCCTTCAGGCAGAAGCTGGGGATTGGAATGTGCTTTGTGTATGTTCCTGTACAGTGAAGTAGGTGATTTGGGCAGGTACAGTAAATCCAACAATGCAAGCAAGCACTGAACTTGATACATCTGTGCAGATGAGCTGAAACTTTTATTTGTCATGATGAGATGGAAACATAGCCCTGGTTTGGGGTGGTACTGCAGGTCAGAAGCCATTCAGTTAATGCATTATGGTATTTTTAAACCATCCATGAGATGTCCAGTCTGTTCTCACCAGTCTCTCTCTTCCCTATGGTTTTTACCACGTTACTGAGAGCAGCATTTGGTAAAGTGATTGTTGATTTCAACAGTGAAAATGGTTTCCCAGACTGCTCCTGCTATGTCTGAATTTCTGATGCTCTTGTAAGGAGTACTATGAATCTACATAACGCATTGAAAGAACAACTCTGTCCAACAACATTTCCCTCATAAATAGCTTCGGTAAGTTATTTATGGCCTCACAGACTCCTGTCATGGGTAATGTCAGTGATTAGCTAAGATGATCCCTTGGTACTCTAGCAACAGGTCTGACTGCCTAATAGGAAAGCATTCACATCTGTGTCATGGACATTGATTCTGCCACTTCAGAACAAGCTTTCACAGCTCCAAAGTATTCCCCATTGCCGGAACACTGCCACTTTGTCCAGAAAATTGACCATCTCATTATTTACTCTTCTCAACAATGATCAGCTCCTTTGGGCCTGGCATGTACTGCCATATATATCTGAAGAATATTAAAGATCATGTTATGGAGAAATAAGGACACAGATGCACAAGCTACAGTGTTCTTTTTAGCATTCAACAGGCATTCCATGCTGGGCAGCTAAAAATCTCTGCAATATAGGTTCCAAAGGTTTGAGACTCAGCATTAAGCTCTCACATAACATTCTCACATTCTCTCATAACATCTCACATACAATCTACCCGTAATTCACAATGGTAGAAGCTTATAGGACTGTAGCCATCAATGCATAGAAAATCGGAAGAGGAAAATATAGCTTTAAATAAACAAGAAATAAGTCATGCAAAAAAAAGACTACATTCCCAATTTTTTGCCATTGTCACCTGGATGCAAATACAAAGGCAAGGGATTTTCATGTAAAATGCTAATGAATTTCCTAGGAACCTAGCTTCAACAAAGCTGAAAAACATCTGTTCAGTTTCAGTGAGGCTTGAATACACCGAGCAACCTCTTGAGAACTCCGATACATCTTTGGCATGGCTAAAAGAGAAGAAAAGCAAACCTGAAGGAGTCAGCTAGACTACTAAATATTTTTATGCACCTGTTTTAAAATCCCAAATCCTTGCTGAGTTATGAAAAAGACAGTCTGTTAGTCTGACCTGCACTGAACTGATCATTTTTAGAGCTCATTGATATAAACATTCTCAAGAGTTAATTGGCATCTACATTGGACCTATTCTGTAGCTAGGGAATGCTGCACCATAGGACAATTCCCCATCATGTCTAATTTTATACAAGTCAACCATCTCACACCACAACTAAATATACAAAAATCACACAACTACATTGGGTAGAAGAACTTGCATATTTCCATTCCTAGACAGGAAAAAGTAACATTTTCTTTAGGGACAGACTACACAAAGTAAAAACACTGCCAGAAAGTCAGAAAATAGAGCAGTGTATACTCTCAAAGGACCTTGAGCTACCAAGGTTTTTGACAATATAAGAGCAGTGAGGTGCCAAGGCTCAGCAGGACTAGTCATATCTTGGATAAGTTCCATCTGGCTCCAAGAAAAAGGCACTAAGACTCAAACATCTGTATGTATGAAAATGAAACAAAGCATTTGGCAATACTGAGAATACATCCAGTATAAAAATTGATTTAATTAATTTCTAAACAAGTCAGGGAAAGTGTATGCATAAGCCAGAAGACCAAAGATATTTCTGTACCTTTCTGTTAATAAGTCATGGCATGGTACAACCCCTTGACCCAAGGAAAAGCCTTTTGTAGATATGTTTGTTCCCGTCGAAGGGCAGACTGACACATCATTTTCTGTGCATTGTGAGATTGGTTACTTTGTCAAAGGAAGTCCAAAGCAGCTAAACTATGTCCTATATATTTCTCGATGAGAATTTTCATATGTGTGGAGCATTGCCCCAGCTATTCAAATAATGAGAGTCTGTAACAGTTATTGTGACACAGATAACGCTTACTTCTTTAGGGAAATGCTTTTTTTTTTTGGCCTTTTGTCAGAGGACAACAGGAAGTAAAAAAAAAAAGCTGCTCTGTGTGAACTCTCCTTCACCCAACTGGTTATAAATATGAGGGCATAATTGGCACCTTACTTGCTTAATTTAGTTAGAATTGTATTATACAGAAAAGAAGAGGAAGAATAGTATTGGTTGTAGTGATAGATTAAGGTATCCATCCTTCATTTTAGACAATCACAAGAAGCCATTTTCTGACATAAAGCATAATTAGCAAACAAAATGTCTGTTTATGTGACATGAACCTGCAGCAAAAGATGGGAAAGGCAGGTTTCCTCTTGATACCCTTACAAAACAACACACCAAACATTAACTAAGCCGGTCAGTTTAGTTAAATAATATGGCTTGTGCCAGTATTGTTCCAGAGATTCTGAGACTCAGAACATATAAAAATATCAAGTGACCACTCATGCAGAAGCAAACTACACCTAAGTATAACCAAAAAATCTCTACTGTTTGTGATCTGTTTGCCCAGTAGGACTGACAAGAACCCTAAAAACAGAGCAAATGGCTTCCCAAAGAACAACTAAAGGCAATTGCATTTGTATCCCAAAACCTATTTCTGAAGGAGCCTCTCTAAGAAATGCCAGGAAAGATTATTCAGAGCGGGGGGCAATGGTAAGAAGGTGTTTTGTGAGAAATGCTGGTTCAAAGGATGAAAGCATGGGATTTTAGACAAGAGGTTAAGTAACTGAAAACCTATCCAGCTACCAAGTATTTAAATATTTGTTTCCAAACTTCTTTTCAGGTTTGTACACACAGCATTGTTACATAAACTTTAATTTTGTTTCAGTGCTAAACCTAGATGATATTAGAGCAAGAAAATCGTGGTGCAGTGATTTAAGCTCAAGATGCACTAACTCCATAGAGCTGGCACATATGAAATTATACGCTTAGAGCCCAGCAGTACAGAATCCTGCAGCATTACCCAAGAATCAGAGTCTCTTTCCTATCAAGGTAAAGGAAGGAAAATGTGATATCAGGACTCATTTTTTAAGAAAGGTGATCTTTGCAGCAACATTAGCTAGGGCCTCTCCTGAAAACAAAGTCAGTAATGAGATATCCTCAGGATTCAGGCAATCCTCCAAGCATCACAGGAAAGAGCTAAGTTTGCACAGGTGTCTGTAAGAGAAACAGAAGGAAGGCAGGGAAAAAAAAAAAAAAAAGAGCCCAAAAAGACCAGGAAAGCACAATCTCTACAACAAAACTTTAGAGAAAAATGCAAACAGTTTCCTGTTTGAAACTTCCAGTTCAAAGAAACAATAGATTGGCCAAAAAACTCCTCTATCAATTTCTCCACCTAACTGAGACTATCCAGAGGTCAGATTAGTCGACTATCACAGGACAGAATGGACAGCTAAACAACATAATAATTACAGTTGTAATAGTGCTAATGCTGCCCAGTCATGATTCTGATTCATACGTGCTGTGAAAGAGACAGTTTCTGTCCCCAGGAAATTAACATCTAAGTTATCTGCAACCTACTGCTGTATGGCCACACGGGACCATAGAAATATTTTCCAAACCTGATTACCAGTCTGCTCCTCATCAACAATGATCCCAACAGTCAATGTTTCCACAACATCTGAGCCAACTTTCATCTACTACTAGAAGATGTTTCAGCAATGTGATGGAATATATTTCGTATTTATCTTCAATGAGATTGAAGATAATTAATTTCTGAAAGGAAGGATACTTTTAATAGTGTACTCACGCAGGCTTATAGCCACACAAATTATTAAATTAAGGAAGAATAACACTGAGATGCACAATTTCTCTCTTTCCCATAGATGCTCAACACAAATACTTGCAGTTATCTTCCACCAGTTCTGCCCTCTCAGACAACCTTATATCATCAGACAAAGCACTACATCCTAGTATGAAATCTGCCGGGACCTTCCTCACTCCATGGACACATTTGAGAACACCTCAGCTACCCCGATCACTGCATGTTTGTCCACTGACCCTTCATTCTCTGATTATAAATGGGCAATAGAATACTTGAAAATAATCTGCAGTAAGTGCTCCTCTCCAAGCATAGAAGAACTGACTGAAGCATCCTTAATACCTGCCTCTGTGGGTGCAAGACCATGCAAAAGACTAGAGAAATAAAGGCAGTAACACCTCTTTCAGGAAGCACTAAATGGAGATGGCATTTTGGTAGTCAAGCCCTAAAAATTTCTATTTTTTCCAGAAATTTCCATGCTGCAGAAGAATGGGTAATACATGATCTCTGCAGCAGTTCAACCAATTTAACTGGAAAAAGCTATCAACCTACTGTGACCCCTGTAACATGCAGCATATCCTTCCGAAGTGCAGCTTAGACCCATGTGTCCACACTATTCATAATTAAAATATCCATGCACACTAAATAATAACAATTAACTAAACACCTAGGTTTAATTTAAATATAATAAGAATCATTGTGTCTGCAAATAATCACCAGCAGTCATTTTCAACCAAAAAAAGGAAAAAGTATAAAATAATGGAAATGAAGACCCAAAGGGACAGCATGATCTTAAGATGTCACCCTTACATTGGCATCTCCTGTATATACAGTTTTGTTGTACCTCATCTGTTACAGAAGAAAAGTAAATATAACAGGAAAACATTCTGGTTATTGTTGTTATTACGGTTATAGTCACACCAACAATGAGCTCCAACTGAAGTTAGTTGCACACTTGCTGTGTGTGACTTCTGTAAGGAAGTCAAACAAACCAAAGTCATTCTACAAACTGGTAAAAATAGAAACACACCTAGTGCTGATGCTATTTTGCAACATGGTATTTTGCTACTATCCTTAACATCCCTTAATACATCCACTGACATCTACAGAAAAAAAAAATTTAAAAAAACCATTTTCTGTATTTACTATTTATTGGCACTGAGACATACACACTATACTGAAGTCCCTACAGTGTTAATATTTGTTTCTTGGAGCAATAGAGTTCCTATCAGGGAAAAAAAAATCAACCAACCCACATTACTTTTGATTAGAACAGTTTAATCCTAATCCCTTTTCTCTGATCTTGGCAGAGGATTTTAAGCAAGTAACTATATTTAAATAACTACCCAGAATTAATCCTTTTGGTTGCTCAAGGCATGAAGGAAATGCAGTCAGAAACAAAGAATTCAGAAACATGTTGCAGCTGTTTCTTAGAATTTACTATTTATAATTGAAAACATTCTTTTTTCTCTTTTTTTTTCTTTGTGCGTGTATGTGTGTGTGCGGATGGGGTCAGGATAACTTTCAACTGCCTTACTTGTCCTTTCCTTTTCATGATAGCAAATATCAAGAGAGGGACAGAGTAGGTATAAAACATTTCAGCATGAAATTAAGTGGTTTTGACAGTTTACAGCATTCTGCACAAGGCTGTATATAGAAAGAAGGTTCTTTCTTCTATATAGTTTGGCTTGATTTAATAAAACTGGGGAAAAATTCCCGGTTTTAGTCTCAGCAATAATTGGTTGAAAGCGTCAAGCTTATTCCTAGTTTTCAAAAACAGGAATTGTATGTACTGAAAAGGAATTTGATGTGTAGCTGTAGTCCTTCTGCTCCTACCTTTCTCTCTTAATATTTGGTCCTTTCCAGATGCAATGGACCAATTTAACACAAGAACCCCATCTGAGGTGCAATTAAATCTTTTTAGACCCATTTTAAATAGCAAAAATTGAGCCAAAAAGTACATAATGCACATGGATATATGTTACGATGAAATACTGTTATACTGAGTAACTACTTTTCGGTGCATGAGTGCGTATGCTTTGTTGAGGGACTGGGTCCTTATAGTAGGTTTTGTCTTACAAAGAGCTAGGAAGAGGGTCTCTGTTCTCAGAATCTCTCAATCTGCAGCACGTGTTTTAAAACATGCAAAAGTACAATTCAAAACATACAAAATAGAATGACGAGTTTTGGGAGGATGGAATATTTGGGCACTCTAACAATACCATTGACTCCTGTGAATGGCAATCTGCCAATTTGCAGGTAGAAGAGATAAGCTGGTTTTGTTTGGGATTTTTTAGAGCGGTTACTTTTCCAAGACTTCACTAGCAAAGATGGTTAAAGAGTGGGAAGGACTAAAACACTGCATAAATTAACTTTCATTGTTAACAATGTTAATATTTTTAACAATAGTTAAATAGTATTTATTTATCCACTGAGTGAGCTGTATTGGCACATGCAACCCATTATTACAGCACTTCAACAAATCACCAACAATCTTTAGCTTACCACTAAGGATACGCCTCTTAGACCTTAGGAATCAGAATCTCAAATCCAGAAAAAATTAAATTGTTCAAGGTCACACAAGTAGCTGGGGGCAACAGCAGAGTTTTCCTAGCCTTAGGTCTGAAACCCTGCTTCTTGAACCAATATAAAAATTATTAGCTTAATTAAGAATTGATGAAATAGGAAAGTTTTTTAAAATTATTCTAAAAAAGTTAAGTTTCCTAGTTTAAAAGAAATACAAGTTTTGATAGCAAGTTCTTATATCTTGGTGGCTCATCAGAGTTTAATATTTTTTTATTCTACTGTGTTTTCTCATTTTTCCTGAAATGGATCTTTTTTACATGGACTAGTCCTCATTTTCCTTTCCTTGAACACTTATGTAAATGTCTACGATGTCAATAACACAAACCCCTTTATAAGAGACTTGATTATAATTCTTTCATCAGATCACTTTCATAGTCCTTGGGCCGTCGTTCTTACATTTGCTTTGTACATTCATATCTCTCTAAATGACAGATTTTCTATTTTGTACAGTTTTATATCCTTTGTCCTGATTACATTAGCAAAACTCCACATCCAATTATAAATCATTTCTTTAATTCAGAAGTAGGTCATTTTCTCAAACTTTTTAAAGCACCTTCTACAAATGCTTGGACAGAGAAGAAGATCAGGATTCTTTAATTCTTCTGTGTTTTGAAGCAGGATATATGGTCAACTTGAGAATATGGTCATATCAGCTGGGAAACCAGTCCCACTTTTAACCTGTGGGTTAACAGTCTAGATGCAATATAACAGTAAAAGTAGTAACACTGTTGTTCAGGGAAAACCAACTCATTTTGCGACATGCGCGAAATGCAAATATTTCAAATATTTTCAGTGTTATCAGCGTACTTCTACTCTTCTGCTCACTATTTAGATGTAGAAAGCTCCTCCATCCCTGATACTCAATTTATATGACTTTTATGTCATTAATAAGACTTCCAGTAGGTGGCTAAAAGAAGTCAAAGAAGTACAATCAGCAAGAGCATGAAGACTATCATGCTCTTCCCGAATCAAGCAATTACCAGAATCTCGCACTCTTAAACATAAATATTTTGCCAGATCAATTGTCACTACAGGGAAGTTACACAATTTGTTTCACACGTCATATAATCTGTGGGTAGCACAAACATGGCAGAGAGAGACCAATGCTGCCAGCAGCAGACAAGTAAACTTATACCTACGGTAGACGGTTTTGAAAAATTATAAAAAACCCCCAGCTAATAATTGTGAATACGAAACTGCTAACTGCTTTGTCTGCCTGCATTATTTCAGAATATACCATAAGTTTTAATCCATTATAATTATAATAAAATATTGTCTCTATATAGTTAAAAACAACACTCAGAAATAGATCTCACCTTTTTTTTGCCTTCTGCAGCCATGTGACATTGCTAATGCAGTGGAGAAATAAAATCCAGATACCAAAGTCATGCTTTGTAGTCAATTAAAGCCCAGCTGTCAGCCAGAGTTAAGGGAATGATTGTGCTGTTTGTGCCATTTCTAATTAATAATAACTAAGGATTAATAAAGCAATTTGGAAAAAGAATGTACCAGGTAAGGATTTATAGGTAGATGAAAGTAATTTTATTGTAAATAATCATGGATAAAATTAAACGGGAGCTAAGACATTTTATGGCACAGCAAAAAAAAAAAGTTTCACATATTTTTCAAGCTCTGCTTCTCTTAGAAGCATATTAATGGAGGTTGAGGTACTGGAAAGCCACAATTTCGTCGCTGACAAACAGTTCAGAGACATCTGCAATGTTTAACAGTTCTCTGCATTGTTGCAAAAAGCATGCAAACTGACCTTAAAGGGAGACTCTTCTCTGTTTATTGTGTATTAAGGGTCTCAGAGTCTTCACAGCTTGATGGGCAACTCTGATCACACTGCTGAGAGAGAAATTTTTTAGGCTTTACAGGAGCCAGCCCCAGGAGCTGCACTCAGGAGCTGCACTTGACCTACTGCAGAAGGTTTATTAGGTTTTCTAGCAGAAAAAAATAATAAAGTCCAAGTCATGATCCATTGGTCATGAATTTTTCTGCCCATAAATGAAGGAAAGAGCAATTCCCCATTCACCTTCCAAGGCAGCTCAGTATGCACAAGTATAAAAATATTCAGTTGTGAGGCAATGTGTGCCACTGTCTCCCGAAGCCCATCCCACTCCAGAGACCTTCTGCAGGCTGCTGTTTCTAACATCCATACTCTGAACATGGGTCTTAACACACCCTTGATCCACAGGGTGACGTGTCCTTATGACTGACACACAGCACCAGCTCAGCCTGGGTAGCTAAATTAAACTCACCTTGCACTTGTCACCTGTGGAATCCTGCAGCTCCTCTCCAGGAGGGGATCATCAGTTGCTCCCGAACCCTCGAGAATGGAGACTGTCCTCCCACAGCACTGGCACGCTGGCAGGCCATGGTGGGGGAATCAGAGGAGTGGAGGGGAGGCCATGCACTGCCCTGGCTGCCAGGGGGGAACAGCTGTGGAGCTGGGAACCACTGCCCTGATGTGGGGACCTGACCCCTCAGGTGCAGAGACTGAGGGCTTTGGGGCTGTGGGAGAGTAACACCTTCATGTCAGGTGCATCAGGAGCCTACACTGATGATGAGTGCAACACTTTGAGCCCAGCCATGGGCACAGTCTGAACTATGAACAAAGAGAACTTGGTAACATACTCGGGCCTTGATCTTAATTCTCCTCAATCTCAGACCAGAGCCCAAGTCTGCAGCCCCTGTCACACCCCAGTTTCTTCTATTGCTCTGCCAGATGGTCTCTGGCTCTCCAAAATAGTTACGGAACAGTGATGGAGCCAGAACTTTCTTTGTAGTCACTAAAAAACCTGTAAATTTTTATGTAAATAATGTGTACTGATCAGGGGTAATGTAGCCTAATAGTGCCCTCAGGAGTCTGACAAGTATATTGTGGCCAGGAGTTCAGGCTGCAAGAATCCCTCTATTACAACTCTTACTCTTAGCATCTTATTAAATATTGTCTAATCATCTATTGCCCGAGTGGAAAAAAATCAGGCATATATTTGATGAAAAAAAAGCAAAACCAATACAGCTTATAGAAGAGAGTACATGACAATATGGAGCTACCTCTACTCAAAACCTTGTTAGTCTGTCTGCACTAGGGCCCTAATTTCCTTCTGGATGTACAGTTCTATACCTTTCACTGGTACATAGGTAGTTTACACCAGCATCTGAGTGCCCAAAAAGAGGTTTTACAGGCATCTATGCATTTCTCTGCCACACCTTCTGTGGCAGGAAACGTCTGCTCCCTCTCTCTGCCACAGACGGCTAGTGCATATGCAAGAGATAACTCAGGTGGGTCACAAGCCCAGCATGGGGTGTTTCTGGCGCTAAAGAGGCTCAGACCCTCAGTTAAGAATCAACATCTTAGTCTGGAAAGTAAATGTGGGAAGAGATGAAAGAAATATTTTTGACCAAGAGACAGCGTTCTTATGTCTATAAAAGCCCACACAATTATCACAGAGGCAGAAGTCTCTTATACACTCCTTTGGGAACGGGTGAGAAGATTTCTCCCCTTGAGTCCGGATGTGGGCTTTTGAGATTACTTTTCTGGGACTTGAGAGAAAGGACTTCTATGTGTCCTCCATCAAGAACTGGATGGTAAGAAACATTGAATCCTAAGTTATACTATTTCTTTGCTAGCTGTAATTTTAATGGTACCTTTAACTCCACATGTATGTATACATTTCCTAGTATCCTCTCTTTTGTCTTATCCTTGTGTAGTAATAGTCTGTCTTAAGTCTTATGTCTCTTATTTTTGTGTCTATAAATAAATAATCCATTTTATAATAGACTGAATCAGCCATTATTAAAGAACTTGCGAATGGGAGTGGGGTGCTGGACACCGCAATACAGCTACTGTCTGCTGCTAGAGGCCTGGGCAAAAGGCAAAAGCTGATTTAAACCTACATCATCCATTCATAACACCATTCATCATCCATTCATAACATCCATTCATAACATCATCCATTCACCATATGAAATGGGATCGTATTCTCCAGACAGTGAAAATGTTTGTTTTTAAACATCTCACTTCTTTAAAAAAAGCAAAATAAAATTTTTTAAAAAGCACACACATCTGGTCTACTGACTGCCAAGGAGTTTTGGAACATTTAGTCTTTGGAACAGTCAGCCCTAGTTTCTTCTGTGGTTTATTTATGTATTTATATATTTACAGCCGTATACAAACATAAACAGAATAATAGACCCTTGTACCTAGGAGACTGCACAGTTCCAGTTTGAATAATAAAAATATAATGCCTCAGGAAGGATTATGAGAAGAGTTCAGATTGGCTTTCTCACTATCTATTCATATGCCCACTATGTAGAACTGGGACACGGGTAGTCGTTGCTACTACTGTCAGGTTTCTGGAATTATTTTGGCCAGGAAGGGAAGTTTTATGTAATTTAAAGGTGAATTTTTACATATAAGAAACCTTGGCTATGAACAGATAATAAAGAGAAATAATAAATCTGCTAAGATCTAATTTTTTTTTTTTTTAACATTTAAACCTGAGGAAATACTTTGGTATTTAGGTTACTCCATTTCTCAGGGACAGTTGTAATTGTGCTATGGTGATTTTTGTCTTTTTCCTTGATTTCCCCATTTACAAAGTAAATGCTTAGAGTGTCAGCTGCTCTCATTAATTCTATACAGGACATCAGGATAAGAATCAAAGCAAACAGTTTCTTTCTTTGATTAGCCGTATGCTAAACATAGCTGTAGTCCTACCTTCTGATTGTCTCCCTGCTTCAATTTCATTTGGAGGATAACTTGTGTTAAAAACAGAACGGATCACTTTGTCTAGATGCTGCACATTATGAATATATTTTTGTGTTTTAGAAATAGCTACTAATTCTTAGCATAAAACCACCCAAATATCAAGTATAGGATTGAAGGATACTTTGGAAGGGAATAGTGTGGTCAGTTTAAGTAAGATTGATACTTGTCTTACTCCATTTATTATCCTGCATGCCATCTCGAGTATATTTCAAAATGTAGGTCAAGAAAAGTGTTTCTTAATCTTTGTGTATCAGTTCACAGAATCTCAGAATTGAAGAGCCAAAGAGTGGCTGAGATTGGAAGGGACCTCTGGAGGTCACCTTACCTAATACCACTGCTTAAGCAGGACACAGAGACTGTGTCTAGACTCCTTTTGAATATCTCCAAAAATGGAGATATGAATTTTCTCAGCGCAACCTGTTGCAGTGCCCAATTACCCTGACAGGACTTGCAGGTTAGCTTTGAATATGAACCAGCTTTCTTGGGCCCCTCCTCCCCCCGCAGCCTAATGCCATGGGACTCTTCCAAGCAGAACCTTAAAGAGCCCAGAGTCTGCTCTGTGAACTCTAGGGTTGTGAACTTGCTTTTTGCTCTACTCCCTCTTCTCTGAATCCCAAACTCCAGTATCTCATGGTCACTGCAGCCAAGGCTGCCTCCAACCTTTGAAATGCCAACGAGCCCTTGTTTGTGAGGATGAGATTCAGCAGAGCATCTCAGCTCATTGGCTTCTGTGGGGAGATATAGGATGGAACTGAGCTACAGGCTGTGGGACGTGCCTGCAGAACACCATGGCAGCCGAGAAGCTTGTCTACACCTGACCTTGGAGAGAGAAGATGCCACAGGGCAGAGCCCTGAGGAGAGCAGCCCGAGGGAAGCTGCTGGACAGGTGGGCAGTGCGTGATCACCCCATATAAGGACATTAAGGAAGTGTGCCACTGACGTAACAATGTGCGATAGGTCGCTTAGTGGAAATACCATATTAGGAAATACTGTGTCTGAAGAAGTGTACAAAACCAGTTCATTTCTTTGAGTAAATGTCTCAGATTCCCAGCCGGTCTGAGTCTGTGCCTTAGTCGTTACAGGTTTTTTGTCACTTGGGTCAGGAAGCTGTCATGGATTCTCTCCAGAAGCATCCTTGATTGCTTATGTCCTGCTGTCTTGTTCCCTCAGCAGATACCTGGGTGACTGAAGTCACCCATAAGGTCCAGTGGTCTTGGCCACTTATTCTTCCTTATCAGGTGGCTTTAGCAGACACTACACCCATGTTGATATTCTCTTTAATCCTTAACCATAAGTCTTCTGTTGGCCTATCAATCCCAAGGCAGAACTCCATGGATTCCAGCTGTTCTTCACATAAAGGCCCATTGCTCCTGAAAACCGTGTATCTCTCCATTGCAACACTCCAGCCATAGAAGACATCCCACTAAGCTTCTGTAATCCAAAGAGGACTGTAGCCCAGCTACACACATATCTCCTCATATTTGTTCCCCATGCTGTATGCATTAGTGTGCAAGCACTTCAGAGAGGCACCCCAGCATGCTGCTTTCTCAGAAAGGGTTGGGAAGGTGGTGGTGTTTTCCCCAGAATGGGCACTTCTTTGCTTACATGAAAGTGCAGGAGGTGGCCCTCTGGAGTTCTATCCTGGTGATTTCGTGTTCACCTCACTCCAAGTCCTTTGGTTCTCCGCCCAGTCCCTCACCCCCTCACAGGTCAGCTGTTAACTCACTCTTGATTATCCTACCTACCCTGTACACTTAGAGAAACAAATTTGCAAAATTACATACACACACCAGCTAGAACTACCTGGATTTTGAGTTTATTTACTCATTTTACTATTTGTTTTTAATTTAATTAATTCTAATAGAAATTGTACTAATCTATGCAGAGTGACTTTTAAAAGCAGTTACTACTTTCAGCCTCATCTTGTTTCATAAAACACCAAGAAAACACAAATGGCAATAAGAGAAACACCATTAGTCTTACACTTCTTTTACAAAGCAAAATCTTGGACCAGATGTCCAGGCAGACAAAGCAGAGGAACTATTCAGTTTATTTTATCTGAGGAATTGTAACCACGGACAGCAGTAGAGCTGCACAAATTTAAACTAGCCAAAAAGGCAGTCTGATTTTCATACCCCTTTCACCCTAAGTTTCTCATTGCTTTTCTCTCACTATTTAGAGAAAAATTTTCCAGCCCTTTAAAGAGTGAACAAAGTCAGATGCTGATAGAATAATACCTTGTGCAGGAAAATGAAGAGACAGGCATGCAGTTTACTCCATTAGGAAAATGCACGGGCCAATTTCCAGCTTTGGGATGATTCTTCAAGCAGCTGTAACAGGTAAAGTAGAAAGGGTGTCCCATTCAGTAGGACCTCATGGTACTTTCAGCTCAAGACACAGACTAACAAAATTCAGAATTTAAAACAGACAATATACAGGAGTATTATCATTTTGCCACTCCTCTGTTGCTGCAAATGTGGATACATTTCCATTTACCAGTAGATTAATTCCCCTACCTAAAGGGTCCTCAAGAAAGCTGGAGAGGGACTTTTTACAAGGGCTTGTAGCGATAGAACAAGGGGGAATTGCTTTAAACTGAAAGAGGGTAGATTTAGATTATATATTAGGAAGAAATTCTTTACTGTGGTGGAGATCAGGCATTGGAACAGGTTGCCAGAGAAGCTGTGGATGCCCCATCAATGGAAACATTCAAGGCCAAGTTGGATGGGGCTTTCAGCAGCCTGGTCTAGAGGAAGGTTCATGACTGCAGGTTTGGGACTAGATGATCTTTAATGTCTCTTCCCACAGAAACCACTCCATGATTCTTATTCTGTGAATTCCACAGGTGTCTATTGCTGACTTGTGACATGAAGAAATATTTTACTTGGAATAAGAAAGTAAACAAAATACAACAAAAATGGGATATTCGTTTTTCACACTTTTCATTCTGAATTTGTCAGAACTTCTTTATCATCAATATGTTAAACAGATATACTAGGTACTGTAGAAAAGCAGCATTTCTGCAAGAATTCACCTGAATTGCAAATGATACCACAACAAGCCAATTTTTTTTATCAGTAGAGAAGACTTTTTGATAAAGAGTAGAGGAGGAAGCCAAATACAAACCACATTTTTCTGTGAGAGAACCGGTTTCTATTCATACACAGGTAAATAAGGAGCGCATAATAACTCTCTTCATTTGGGATTTAAAAAATGTTATTATAGCTGTTAATTACTATGAACATGCACTTTAGTGTGAAGAAGGTAGAGTACTGTTTGCTATAAGACACAGGGGAAGAGGGAGCAGAAATTAGGAATTTGAACCTTAAGAGTCTGCTCTTGAAGAAAACAGTAAAATTAGGTCTATATGATCTATACAAACTTGCCTACATTAAAAGTATCCCACTCATCTGAATAACAGCTACAGTTGAATAATAACTCTGGTACTTGTTGAAATGTTTGTTTGTATAAGATCTACTTCATGTGACCAAAGGAAGTAAAATCATCTTCGTAATTTGCCAAATACTGGATAATTTTCTTTATTACTAAAAATAATATAACTCTACAAAAATGTAATTTAAATTGTTAAAAATTAATTATTTTATAACATAAATAAATTTCCCCAGAGCATCCTTTCATATCATGCTGTTATACCAGAAGTGGGTTACCAAAAAAAATAATCCTTCCAGGTATTTCATGGCCTGTCTGTGGCATGGAGTATGCTTTCAAGATAAGCATTTTTCTGATAAAGCATTTGCAGTAAGGTCTGTGCTAAATTTATGCTGTTGGCCCAATTTCCACAAAGGTTTATTTTACAAAAACTAGCACCCAGGTGCTGCTGCTCTACAACACTTCTGTAACATTAATGTGGGTCACTGACATGATGACAGAAAACTATGATTTCATGTCAGTAGGGTCAAAATTTCAGACTTGAATAAAATGTTTCAGTCAGAAGGGACAATACTGTCAATGAACAAAAAGACATTTCCATTTATCTTATCTGATGGTAGGAAATATACAGAATAAGAAAGTACTACAAGAGCACTTGCTAGCACCATTACAGCTAGAGAGGACTTTCACACCAGGGAATGCTTTAAGTATTTTACTTCTTACATGGATTCATTTTCCTTGCAATTACCTTTAGGTGTTCTATTGTTTGGGCTGCTTCCAGTAGCTACTTCTACTAATGCATGCCCTCTGCTTCTCTTAGTCTACCTGGCAATTACATTAAAATATGTGTTTTAATGGCATCAGAGATATTACTTGATGTACTCTGATGTTGAAATTAAGCCTTTGTCCTATAAAAAAGAGCATTTAAATAAAAAGTACTTGAACAGGTTTTCCATTCTGAAATATTTTAGAAAGGAGTTAATAATATATCTTTGCTGCAGATCCAAAACAGAAACAAATGAGATCTACAGATATGATATCTATACCTGGCAAAATTTATTTTAAATTTTTTTTAAAATACCGCCTCCAAGGTCAGTTCTGTATGTTGATTTTTAATGCATTGGAGTCACACTTTAACAAATTCTCACTTTGTGAAAAAAGTCTTTAGCACATCCCACAGAGCAGGTAAGAGATATGCTCCAGCTGTTCGGACAAGGTTATGTATTCATGAATTGCTGAGTCACATTCAAAGATAAACCGCCATTCCCTGAAATCTATAATTGAAAAGCTAACATGAGATCCATAGCAAGTGAGAAAAGACCAGTCTGAACAACAAAGAGATAGACTGTAAACCTAATGCCATTAAATGCAGCATAAATACTCAGATAGTTTAAGCCACCTTTTGTATCTGTTATAAAGTATATACCCGGAAAAGTTAAAGGGAAACAGTGCTATCAGTACTAAGCAACTATATGAATTCTGGAGAGCTTACACGAGCTACACCATGGTCATTACATCTGTAGCATCTTTATTTTTATGGCTTACCTCAAATAATATCATCACATTTTAGCTTCATATGGCAATCTATTAAGCATTTATATGCCCGATGATGTTGAATGATTATAGTCAAGTTATCTGTCGAAAGTGAATAAATTGAAGCCATTTGCTCCTATTCTCCTAGAGGAAACTGAAGTAAACAGTCAAGGTAATTCCATGTTTGTTCTGGTAGGAATACTACTGGCAAAAAATAAGATCCTGTTGAGTCCTCTATTTCACAATAGAAGTAAACAATTTCTACCTTTGCAATTGTGGGTTTTTTCAGAAAAAAACATGAGTCAGATTGCAAAATTTCAGCAGTTTGTATTACTTTAAAAGATCGAGATTCTGGAAAAGGCATGCTTTTCCTCCACTGTTCCCAGCATGGAAATGTCCTATGCCTTGCATCACCAGTGACAGTTATAAGATCTTGGGGCCTTGGCCCCAGAATCTGTTCTCTGATTGTTTTGAACATGCTCTGTATGGCACCGCAGCCTCTGTCACCCTGCAACTGCTTGTGCCAGACTCAGCTGTGGCTGGCAGCATTTAGCAGATGGTGCAAGTGAGATGGAAGCTGTGGGAGTGCAAGGTAGTAGTTCTGTCTGACGACTCTTGTAAGGTTTCCACACTGCTTGGGTAAGACTGGTTTTTTTTCACACAAAACTTGGACGGTCTCAGATGGTGTCACTGACCATTGACTGTGCAATGGTAGTCTAAATAAAGTTTCAGGAATCTGAACAATTAATGGATGGGCTAATTAGGGACTACTCATTTGTGACATGGCCAATAAGTGGTTCGTAGCTAGCTAGTAGAAATAAATGGATTTCTGAAGGGCTAATATTGTGTTTAGCAGAAGAGCAAACAGCAAGAGAAAGAACTCAAGAGCCTATAATTACAAGTGTCATAATGACAAAATACAAAAGTAAACAAAAATCGAGATCAGATAGGTTTGCAATAAGCGTTGAACTAATCACAGTACAAAATAAAGGTACAAGAGGTTCAGAGTTGTTTATTCAATAAAATTT
Organism: Falcunculus frontatus; assembly: GCA_013398115.1. Lineage (NCBI taxonomy): Eukaryota > Metazoa > Chordata > Aves > Passeriformes > Falcunculus > Falcunculus frontatus. The sequence goes on from VZRV01008780.1 coordinate 1,368,588, forward strand.
CTTCTGATATACTTGAAAGCACGAACACACAGATTAGTTGTAATGTTCTCCAGTGCAGCTGTGCAGAACCACTTTCACTTCGCCACAGCCCCAATATACATCACCAAGTCATATTGAGCACCCAAATCCTACTGCACTGGTGAGCCTGCAGAGTGACCCATCAGCACTGTTTTATTCTTTCTTCTCCTGTGATTATGAAAATTCACTCTGCTCAAGACTTTCACTCATGTTTCTCCCTTACACCTTTCCTCTCAGAACTATATTCTTATACGGTTTATTCGTCATGTTTTCATGTTTATTCTGCTCCACTTAATTTCTTTCCAACATTCTCTGGTACTGCAACCACTTGCCATTTTAAAGAGTCAGTTTTCCTCTCATACCTTGCCTCGTAAAGATTCCAAATGATCTTGGTAAGGGTGGTTTCCTTAAAGGTTGTGTCAAATAGCCTCCAATTTAATAAGTCCAGCAGAACCTTTGTATTTAGCAATCTGTTTGGGCATGTGCTTTAAGATGCTAAGATTTTCCCTAGCAATAATTTTGTGTCAGACTTTGCATTAGTCTTATAATTAATACTTGCCTACAGAAAATGATTAACTGTGCTTCCTCATGGCAGTAGCAGAGGCAAGGCCAGACCTTGGTCTGACAGAATGTCATGAGTGTTTTCTTTCAACAATTCAGTAGATAAGGGTCAGCTATCTTGAGATCTGAAGGGGCACAGCATATTTATTTCTTGCACTGCAAAATGCAAGGTAGAGAATTTGTACACTTAATCTTCCAATCTTATAAAAATACTTTTATTCCTTCTTTACCTCTCAAGTTTTTCCATCGTTCTACTTACTTTCATTTTGATATGACAATAAGAGACAACATATTGTAAGTTTCAGCTCTCATTTTTTTCAGTGGGCTTAACCTTAAATACAGCTTAGTGACTAAATCTTCACTTTTGAGAGGGCAGAAGCATAAGCACTAGTAACATACAGAAGATGCTGCTTCTCTTTACAGGGGCACAACTCAGTGGCTTCTGCCAAGTGAAGGAAGAAGTTTGGTCCATTTCATTCATTTTATACTTGCTGATTGAATTAATTTCTTAGGCCTATACGTGGTGGTAGATTTTCCATTTTCAGGACAAGTACAAACAGTAAGTGTGCTCTTCATTTACTAAAACGGATCATTAACAATTCATGCAAAATGGCATAATAGATACTGTTGGTTTTCTTTTGCATCTAGTGTTGGTTCCAGCTCGGGATTGAATTGCCTCATATCCCACACATTAATAATTTCTAAGGCTGACATTTACAGACATAGAATGAAGGATATTTGAGGCTTTCAGGTTAATGTAATTTCGGAGATTCTGTAATTTCGGAGATGTTTACATGCTCATGTGGCTGCTAATAATTAAATTGAACTTCAATTATTTGCTGTACAGATATCAAACCTTTTTAGATAAACATTAATAGGGTATATATAATACCTATGTCATGTATATGTAGGATGTCCATAATATCTTTTAGGCTAGGCTTTCAGCAATAAAAAAAATGTTTCTATACTCTCAAGTGTAAATTCACATTAGACAAAAATATTACCTACTACTTCTTTTAATGTTTTTAAAAACCACAATGAATCTCAGTTTCTTCCTGCAGAGGGGATACAGATTTTCTTCTTTCATAATGGAATGGAAAGTAATGATGCATTCCAACAAAGGCATAATTCTTTCTTTTGGTTATTATGATCAACTTCCCTAAATAGAGCAAAGGACTAAAATCAGAGTACACTACATGCATCCTCAAGTAGCTGAGATGGACACGATTTTGTCTAAAGAGATATTAGCAAATGAAAAAGAATTCCATGTAAAACTGTTTCTGCAGGCCATAAAGCTTTGTGTTACACTGACCAACTGCACAGTTTCTGATGACATCCACAAGGCTATGTATCCATGTTGTAGACTTTGGCTGAAGTATTGTCCTTTCTGCCACTACCTCATCATACCACAGTTTCAAATTCTGTTTGGTCTAGGTTCATTTTCCAATTTCTTTGCCACCTGGAATTGGCCTGTTCCTTGTATCTATCAAGCAACTCCATGGCCTGGTACTTTTACTTTTCCTTCCAGCATCTCTGGTTCAGCTACTCAGCAAAAGAAGTTTTGATTCCAGAGTGGGTCAGTGATGTAGCTGTAATCTTGCCTGTGGGTATGCTGAGGTCGAGACTGAACCTTCTCAGTACTCAGAATCCCAGTTATGCATTGCAAAACTTTCGTGGAAGCTGAGCTGCCATGCATTCATTTTCTACACATAAACAAACCAGATTAGAGCTGCTTCTGGTGTAGCATTTCTGCTGGTATTTCTTACAGAATGTGCACCTGTTTGATGGCAGCTGGGCAAGAAGCTGCTCCCTTTAAATAGGAATTCTTTAGCTTCCTGTAAATGATGTAATATTGTTTCCATCACTATATGTTCTCTTTTTCCTTCTGGTTATTTATCTCTGGACTCACAATATTGAAGCTGTCTGAGGATACTCCATATGAAGAGTGGCACTGCATTGCTGCAGACATTTGATCTGGAAAAAAATATTGTTATTTCAGTATATTCATGTAAAGGAGAATCAGTGGAAAAAACCCTAAATGTGGTCAGTAAATTATACGTATATAGTAAGAACAATATCAATCACGTCTCGTAAAAGAAAGGAGGACACTTGGGATTTTAAGAGGCTCTTTATTAAAGAACAACCCAACTAAAACAGTAGTTTCTTAACACCCTCCAAGTGACAAATTGACAGATGTTGTGCAAAAAAAAGGACAAGCGGTAATTGAAAAATGCCAGAACAAAATATGCTTTCTATTACAGACGTACAACACCTAAAGTTTGCTCTTACTGCTCTAACTTAAGAGGTAACACCAAAATTCCTATAAAGATGAGCATAGCTGTAGAGGAGGGAAACCTCTGATAGACCTCATTAGAACAATTTTTTAAAGTTTTTCGAAATTAACGGTGCCGTCTTAAAATTATTTTACAAATATGGGCAGAAAATTTAGAGAGTGCTTGTAGGGGGTTGTGGCATCAGAGTTGCTCAGACAAAGAAATGAACATGTTTCTGCATTCTGAGGAGCTTCAGGGAATGGAAAAGCCTGCATAATCCATTAGATATTTACAGTAAAAACGCCTTTTGGTCACAAGGCACATATTGCTGTTGCGCTGTTAACCACCACAGAAATAAAGTCAAGGTGGCTTTTTTGTTTTTTTTAAAATTGGGTGGAGATATTGCTTTTTTCTACCGGATCTGCTACATTGTTATCCATGAGAAGAGTTTGTTCTAAACAACGCTGAGCGTTTTGGTGGTTTGGAGGATTTTTTCCCTGCCAAAAAAAAAAAATTTCTCCTTCTACTAACTAAATTAAAATGAGGAAATTACAAATTTTAGGAGTTGCTCAGTGGCTGTACGGCTGTAGCCAGTTTGGAGCAGAGTACTTTCAACACATTTTTTCTGTGATAGCTGTTCTCACAGGTGCAAAGGACGGCATGGTCAGAGTACACGTGAGACATCATGTACAGGTAACACTGACATCAACAGTAAAGACTTCTTTATAAATGTACTCACAGATAGTGGTTTATTACAGCCCTGGTGTTTGAAGTTATGTGAAGGTGCAAGATTTAAATTTCTTTGAGGAAGAAATAACCTAAAATGAGTTTTCTGTGCCTTTTGGCCACAGAGAAGGCTTTTTATCCTTATTTTTGCCTATACTTATTATTTTTTAAAACTTAGGGTTTGGCTATACTGTTAATGTGTCAACACAGAAAATCTTGCAATTACTATCTAAAAGGTACAAACAGGAAAGAGAAGCCCAGGCAGTTCAATGGATTTGTTCACATTTTCACAGAAATCTGTAGTCTGACTCTAAATCTCAATCCCCCAAACCATAAGACAATCACTTATTCATGAGATTATCTTTACAATTTAAGTAATGCTTACATAGAAAGAAAACTAATAAAAACAGCTGTGTGTTGAAACTAAAACTTCTGGGAATATTTGTTTTAGATAAAAAGTACCTACAGTTATATATGCAGTAAAACAAAGAGTCAATAATAACCTGTTAATCCTCAGTCTTAGCAAGGGAAATTTAGAAAAGCTTGCAGAGGAAAGCTCAGTAACATGTCTCGAGATGGTACTTAATTTTAAAACCTGAAGTATTTATCTTCATTCACCCCCAGACTAAAACAAAGTTCTTTCCATTTTTTTAATCTTCTCTATTCAGAAGGCAGATAGAAAAGAGATCGTATTAACAGAAAGTTTGATTTTTTTTATTTCAGTGAGCTTTGCACTGCTGACATCTACATTTGAAACACACGAGGGGGAAAATCAGTGTACAGACCATGGTGTGCAAATGTATTTTGGAATATTACTACAAAAATCCAGAAAGAAGTGTTGCAAGAGGCAGACAAACTTGCAGAGACTATGTAAAGGTACTCAAAGTCCCTATGTTAATGAATTCTTCCTAAGCCCTCTTTTTAATATCTCCTATCTGAATATCTTCACAAGGAGTTGTCTTTTCTGATTACTACGACCACAGCTACTACTGTGGGTAAATTTGTGAAAGGTATATTACAGACAGAGAGTAGGGAAAGGGCTGAGTTCAGGAGCAAAAGTAGGTTTACATAGCATGTACTCAGGATTTATAGCACAATTGTCTTTTCAAGAGATGGTCACTTTGCAATACAATAATTGTTTCATTTATCTTGTGCTGAGTTACAATAGAGAGTGGGCTCAAAGTTGATTAAAAATTAAAACTCACTTTATTCAATATAATGGTAAAGTGATGCTGCATAAATGGAATGGACTTTTCCATTTCTCTCATCATAGTCTGCTCTCTGGTTTCTTTTCACATGCTGATATTCTTAAATGCCAGATATTTTCTGCAAATTTAAATGTTAAGGATTAAAAGAGATAATTGCTCCCCGGGCTAATGGCCACTATTACATGGAGCATGACTGGAACATTCTTCTGCTTCATTTGGTTCACTGATATTCCCTTCAGGAGGTCACCTGCTGTACTCTCATGGTATAGAAATACAATGAAATTATTTCTTACTCTGTAGATTTCATAGAAATATATGATAGAGATATATATTTAATTGCACAGAAAATTTTGGGTCCCAGCACATGAAAATTTCCAGAGCTGGACTTCACAGGACTTCATCCTTAATGACAGTAATAATTTTATTTGTTACTAAAGAAGATTCCTTTTTTTTTGTCCTCAGGTTAATTATTGACATTTCATAGTGTAACCACAGTTACACAAGGTACAGCAAGTCATAGACAATGAATGACTATTACGACCACTTTCTCACAGTATTCTGTAATCAACATAATTTCTCAGATGCAAATTTCTCAAAAGTCCAGCTAATTTTTCAGTCCTATACTTACATTCAGGTTCTTTGTTAATCCTATTAATTCTACGTTATGTAAATAAAGCACTTAACTGGTATTTTCACCCAGGACAAATGTAGATATCTATCTCCCCAGGCGTCTTGTTCTTTTACATACTATGATTGCATTACCTAGATGCCCAGGTTCCAGACAGGACAGGGTTAGTTTTTGCAGTAGCCAGGGATATGGCTAGGAATAGGAATCCTATACCACCTCACATCATTTTCCAGGAGCGGAGTAACAGGTCCCTTCTGGGTCAGGGCAGTGTGGCAGCAGTTGGGTATTGTCAGATACAGTGGTGAGCATTCACCTTTCTTGTACACTTTTGTTGTTAATATTGTTGCTGTTACTGTTCATTTTCTTATCTCATTGCCATTTCCAGTAAATTGTTCTTATCTCCACCCATGATCTTTGCCTTTTTTGTCTCCAATCCTCCTTTCCAGCTCACCACAGGAGAGGGAAGGTAGAAGTGGGGAGTAAGCCAGCAGTGCATGTAATTCACAGAATTACAGCTTCACAGAGTGTTCTGAATTGAGTGGGATCTATTCTTAAATATTGTCATCAAATCTACTGCCTGTAGCATCTTGTGATGTAAAGCAGATTCCTGCCAGTTACAAATTTCCTGTGCCTTGGATTTTTTGATCATTACTGTTTTTCATAATGTGAATATCTACTTTCTACCTCCAGAATCTTCTTATTAAACATAATTAAAATCTCACAAGTTTGATTTTTCTTCTATTCTGTGTTGTTGCTAGTTTTTTATACACTGTATGGAAAATGAAGCTGTTAATTGAAATTGGTTAGTTGTTAATATTGATTTCTATATAAAAAGGAAAGATAGTGTTAGGTGTTTTTATTGTTTTTCCATGAGACTCTTCATCACTAGAAAACGTCATGAAACACAATTTCCACACAGCAAAGGAACTGCTTGAAACATGTAACAGCAACATGCACTAAGGTCACAGAATATCCATGGTCAGGCCTCTTTCTACTTCCCCTTTACCAAAGCCTAGGATTTCAGGTCAGCCATGCAACAATGTTTAAGGTCAAAAAATTTGTTAGTTCATTAAATGAACCCGACTTCAATGTGGAAAGGCCTTTAAACAACACTTTTCAGTACAGCCTCTGTTAAAAGTCAGAACTTTGTAACAGAGTGGAGGAGAATCCTCACTTAATGAGTGTGGTAAGAGTTCTGAAAATCAGCAATATCCACAGGTTTTGATAATAAGCCTAAGTATCAGAAAAGAATTAGTCTTGAGTCTAATTAGAGTCGGTGGAAAATGCAGATGATGAAACATCAAGCAAAAACCCCCAAACCCAACAATGTGACTCCTTACACATTCTGGAGTCTCTCACATTATTATTTTGTGTGATTCTCTGTCATATGTTATAAAACTGAAAACTCAGCTTTCATACTCTTTGCACTGAAGCCAATTTTCCATACTTTTTTTTTTTTTCCACTCCCCCATGCAGTTATCCATGTGTACAATGAATTATGCATTGGAGTGACCTATCTTTGTCTTGCCTCTGGGATTGTCTTGGATGGGCTTATTCCGCACCGTGCTTTGGCTTCTCAGTTGCTTTTACCTGCTCATTTTACAGCTTAGCAGCCTGTGCCATTTGGGAGAACTCTCATTTATTTGAACATATCTTTGTGGGAATAAAGTAGAGCATAACCATTTATTACTAACTTTTTGTATATTTTCAAAATTTTGCATGTGGGCTCTAACATCCATCTGCCTAATGGTTCCATTCTGTAAAAGGCTTCATATAAGGATATATTTCATTGTTTTAGCCTCTTATTTAGGATCACAGTATTCATTAAGCCTTTGGCACTTTCTAGGGTGACTGTGCAGAATTTGTGCTGTTGATTTACTTCAATTCCACTTCTTTGCTCCTTTTGTGCAGTAAAGTCTTGGTTTCTTTTTCTACATTCCTTTTTGCCCCTTGATTTGTTCAGTAAATCAGTTCAGTTCTTAATTTCATCTTTAAAACCAAACTAACAATCCAGCTTTCTTAGTGACCATTGTATCTGCTTACTTGATCCCCCCCCGCAAAAAAGCAAGGAGAGTGCTCTGAAGTTGCCAGCCTCTTCATTACTGTTTTTGTATTACATGGTCAAGGCCACACAGCCACTAAGCATCTACCCCCATCAAACCCTGTTATCACTGGGAAAGAGGTGCGTTGTTTTATGTTCAGTCTCACAGAGGAACATGAATTCAGACAACCTGTGGGTACAACAGTGTGCAGCCATCAGATAACACAGAGCCACGGGATGGGTAGTGGTGTACAATGAAGGAGGTGTTCACATCACAGAGCTGGTATTGCACACAAATTCTGAGATCTGCCCAACAGGAGACCAGGGAACAGTAAAGAACAAGACTGGACAAGGAGGAAAAGGAGAAGAGCAAAAAGAAGATACGGCAAAAAAAGAAGGAAAACATATTCTGAAAAGAGTCAGGAGACCTAGATGAGACAAAATGCCTGTTGCTTAAGTGCTCAGAAAATGAGAGTGAGTTTCCCTAAAATGGGTTTCAGCTTGGAGATTCTCAGACCCCTTTATTTAATACCGACGGCCTAACTAGTCTGGAACTATACTAAAGAAAATAAACTTAAAGGAATGATTTTTAATCTTTCCAAAAACATGTTAACTTTCCCAAATTAAGAAGCATGTGTTCTCTTTTGGAAGCTTTCTAAATAGTTCTCTGGCTAGGATGGCTACAGCACTATAAAATGGAATTTGCAAAGAGATTGGTGAATATAAATAAGAGTTGAAAGCAATGCATATTACATGGAGTGCTGCCATCTTTTGGTTATAACAAATTAGGATTATTTCAAGAGAGCTCTGAATACATCTAAGAAACATGAATACAGTCTGAAAGCATAATATGTAAACCAAGTATTATTAAATAAAATTACTATTGTTACTAAAAAGACTAAATTTTTTATGACAGACTCGGTCTGAAATGTGAGATTGCTGCTTAAAAAAATGTGTCCTTCCATTTAGACTACTGTTTTAACTTTTTGCTCTTTCAGAGATCTGGGTAAGCAGAGCAATTAAATATTTCTTCTTCTCTTGTTGCAGAAATTGAGCATTTAAAGCATATAACGCAGAGAGAATATAAAAAATCGTAATTAATTAAAAGCCCCTATCTTTTTGAAGGAGATTTCCATCAGTTTGGTTTTGCCTTTTTCTTTCCATACAGGATGATTTTTTTTCTTTCTGTGAGTAATTGAGTTAATGATATGCTCAAATTCCACCTTCATCAGAAACATGTCTGAGTAACTGACTATTATATTGCTCTTTTTCTTTCATATAATCTTCATATATGAAAAACTGTATGCATAGAGCACTTATTTAGCTTTAGTAGAGCATAGAATTTGATGGGGGTGGGTTTTTTTTGTTTTGAAGGAGGAGAGTCATTGGCCCTTGAGCAGAGTATTCCAATTTTGATTTTTGTTTCAAACTTTCAATGTTTCCTTACAGTCATGTTAACTTTCTGGATTCATGTCTAAGAGTAAAAGTTTGAAAATGTGATTTGAAAGGCAGGAAACTCAATAGCCAAAATAAGAGTAAAATACAGATTAGTTTCTCTGGATCCTTTTTGAATACTCACATTTGTAAAGATACAATTTTAATGATCTGAAAATGTATATACTTGCCCTCAGATTTATTTGCTTCCTCGCAGCTACAACGGCAAAACAAATAAAATTTTTAAAAATTTAAGAAACCCAAACCTACTACCTGCTGTAGTGCAAAGAAGGTGCTTACTGTGCTAATAATGATATTCCTCACTTGTTCAAAGTGTTTTATTTACTTAGTAAGAGAACCAGTGGAACATCTTGGCTAAGGCTGTTTCTTCCACCCCCTTTACATGATTCCAGCTGATTTAGGTTTCTTTTTCTTACATGAGTGTGTTTGCTTGGTACAAAGACATTGGCATTCACAACTCCACATTGTGTATGTTTTGTCATTTTCTGGTTCTGCTGATGCAGTAATATGTTTTCTGTCAAAAGCGTTTTACAGGCACATTACCCTGCTTGACAGAAACAGCGAGCTACAAGGATTTCCTGAGGAGAAACTTCCAGATGCAGTGTGTGAGATTTCTCATCTCCCAACTACATTAATTACATTATCTCCCTGAAACAACATTCTAAATGAAATCATTCCCTGAAAGTCTTACACACAGTCCAGCTGTCTGGACTTCTGTAATGTTTCTGTCATCTATAAATAATTCACAGAAAGCCAACTGGGAGACTGCATACTCATTTTCTGCTCTCTCAATATCTGCCAGTCATGGGTAAGGAAAGAATTTCAACCTGGCAGCTGTGGGGAGATAGAAGTTTACCAATTTCAAGTCTTCAAAAAATCTCAAGTGTGGTTTTAATAAGAAATGAAATTGGCTCTAAAAATAAAAGTATTTTAAAATAGATTTTTTAAAATATTTTATCTCTTCTTATTTATTTTGAAGTTCACTGAGGTCATCTTTTCACACACGTTATTATAACCAAGAGGACAGCATTTTAGTTTGAAAGCAAAAAAAGAAGTGATTTCTATATAGTCACTCATCTTTGGAAGATGGAGCTTCCAAAAGAAAAGATAAGGAAAACCATGAGAGCTGGAATAAAATCATGAGTATTAACAACACTAGTACAGAAAGGTTTTTAACTTGAAAAGATGGTCCAGTCTATGAAAACAGAACAATACAATTGTTTCCCCAGGCAAAAATATATATTTCTGCACTCAGTAGTTAAATAACATGGATGAAGTGAAATGTGTACAAACCCTGAGACTACAGCTAAGAGGACTGGTTATTTTATTTTATATCCGATTTCTTTGCACATTAATGTTGGGGGGAGGGGAATTAATTGCGTCATCACTAGTAATTCCAGTCAAAAGGTGAGGAGACTAAGCTCAGATATGGCATAATTGAATTTGTATGTACTTTCATCAGTTACAGATTTAGCTCATTATTTATATTTTCATGTTGTGTCAAGTGGCAAAAATACTTTTTGACCTTGTGATCAAAGAGAAAAATGCTCACAATTTGCCTTAGAAAGACAAATCGGACACACAGCTTTCTGAGTCATCTCTTTTTATAGTTACATCCTACAGACTTCGTTTATAATAATGGGAATTTTGCCTGATGATTATAGTATTGTACCAGTCATAGACCCAATTTAGCTCGAAATTCATACAACTCCATTGAAAACGATTGGTTGAATCTGTTTACACCCAAACTGATTTTGGATCAGCTCCTTTGAGGGACTCCTTCAGCTATTAGAAACTTGTCTCCCAAAGGCAGAAACATTATCATATCGTTTGCACAAAGGAACAACATCAAATGCTGCATACATAAGAACAGAAAATTAAGTTTTAAAAGAGCTGCATGCTTCTTTCTTTAAGGACTTTGAGGAAGAGAGTATACAAGTGTGACCTTATACTCCAGTACCTGTGGGATGCTCTGTGGTATGAGCAGATTCCAGTTTTTCACATTTTGCTCTCCTTAGTGTAGTCAGCTTACATGTCTCCACAAATCCACACCTAAAACAGATCAAAAGTTGGTAGCACCTGCAACAATAGTAGTATTTCAACATGCTCTTAAAATTGCTGGAGAAAAAAAAAACTTCTGGGAAAAAAACCACAATATTTGCTCTAACTGTCATGTCATGGTAGATATTTTTCTGCATCCTGAAATTATGTTGGGATTTTTTTCTCTCTTCTTCCTTGTCTTGTTGCAGATATTGTTTTCCTGTTTCCTGTAGAGCTGAAATGAGTAAAATGTACAAAAGAGATGGTCGATGAGAGGGAGAGTGAGAGTGAGAATACAGCAATAATAGCAGTAATAAAAGTTCAATGTCAGTTCAGAGAAAACAGAAGTATCTCACAGTATTCTTAAGTATAGAATTGAAGAAACAAGATTTATTTAGAGTCTTGACAGGATTAATTTGCTAACAAATATCACCTTTATCATCTCAATGCTCTTATGAGATAGTCTGAGAACCAACGATTTGGTGCTTGAATCAGTGATCAGTTTCTGCATATGCAACTGTATTATTATTACTTTTTACTCTCACATGGTAAAATCTCACAATCTATTCAAAGCTAAGATTTTAATTTTTAAAATTATGATGCGACTTTCAATTAGACACAATATGTCATGAATATACCCCCAAACATGCCTTGATGGAATTTGATACTTTGTAGAGCATCCGTTTTAGAATATGAGGTCAGATTTGCATGTTTTATCTCTCCTGAAAGCATGAGTTACTCTTCAGAAGTAATATGTTTGTGCATCAGACCTTTAAAGAATGAAGGCCTGAGATTCTTTGTCAAATATATTTAAAGACTATTTTCAAATGCTTTATTAAGGTTTAAAAAGGTTAATTTTTTCTCAAAGAGGACGGGGAAAAGTAAGCTCTTAGTATAACTACCTATAACTTCCATTTATACTTTAGGTATTATTGCATTTCATAGTATAACGAAAATTTCAAGCGGAGACTATTTACTGCTCTTTCAAACAATTCTTCCCTCTTCCTTTCTAAAATGTGACCATGGGGAAAAGCAACTTTTCTTAAGATACATGTCTCAGGATTTGGATCCTAGGCTGGTCATTCAGCTAGAGAATATGATTTGTTCTTAGAAATAACCACATCTTTTATTGTCTTTTAGACACTTGTTTTTTAGAGTATGTTTGCATTCACTTTAGGCAGGGTTCAACAGACCAAGTCTAGGTTTTCTATTTAAAAGACTCCTAAAGTAGCTATCTAAAATAAATACTGAAGAATCAGTCACTATGATCTGTCCATAATTAAGTCTGAAGTTTGAAGAGTTGGATAAAGGGGATAACAATGGTCCCAGAAAATTCTTGTCTGCATAGGTGCCATAGATATGCTTCCCTCATTTTGATTTAAAGCAGTTACAAAGATTTTGATGAGTGGCCAGTATTAGGACTGGCACATTTTAACGTTTTGTTGATGATACGGACAGTGGGACTGACAATATGAAGCTGTGCGGTGCTGACGACACACTGGAGGGAAGGGATGCCACCCAAACAGACCTTGACAGTCTTGAGTGGTGAGCCTGTGGGAACGTCACAAAGTTCAACAAGGCCAAGTGCAAGGTCCTGCACCTGACTTGGCACAAGTACAGGCTGCGCAGAGAATGGATTGAGACTATCCCTGGGCGAAAGGACTTGCAGGTGTTCATGGACTCAATATGACTTATCAATGTGTTGTCACAGCCCAGAAAGCCAGCTGCATCCTGGGCTGCACCAAAACCAGCAGGCTACGGGAGGTGATTCTTCTCCCTCTACCCTGCTCTTGTGAGACTGCACCTGGAGTACTGCATCCAGCTCTGGCGCCCATAACACAAGAAAGACATGGACCTGTTGGACAGAGTGCCGAGGAGGGTCGCTAAATTGATCACAGCTCTAGACACCTCTCCTATAAGGAACGGTTAGAGTGTTAGGGCTGTTTTTATCCTGAAATGGAGAAGGGTTTGGGGACACCTTAGAGCAGCCTTCCAGAACTTAAAGGGGACTTACAGAAAGGCTGGAGAGGGACTTTTCACAAGGGTGCATATTGACAGGACAAGGGGGGATGGCTTCAAACTGAAAGAGAGTATATTTAGATTAGATATTAGGAAGAAATTATTTGCTGCAAGGGTGGTGAGGTGCCAAAACAGGTTGCCCGGAGAAGTAGTGGGGGGCCCACCCCTGGAAGTGCTCAAGACTAGGCTGGATGGAGCTCTGAGCAACCTGGCTGAGTGAAAGGTTCCCTACCTATGGCAGGGGGGCTGGAACTAGATGATCTTTAGGGTCCCTTCCAATTCAAACCATTTTACGATTGTTTCATTTTGGCTGGAAAATAAATTCTATTTCCTTCAATTACTCTCAATGGCTAAACAAAATATGGCTTCAGTCAAAAAATCCACAAAGTAATAACAATTAAAAATCACAAGATTATAAGCAGTGTTATGACACTTGATTGACAGAATGATTCTTAAACATATAATTCTTATCATAAAATCTCTCAGATAACAAGTTTTAGAATGTGCTGTTGAGCACTTGTCAAAATGACATAGATCCTACATATAGTATTGTCTTAAAGGAATGTAAGTGTTGGGCTTCGGGAGGAAATAAAGATTTCTCTCCCAGTATTGGCAAGGTTAGCGTTTATGTCATATAAGATGAATTGTGGCAGTCTTCCTTCCTCTGTCAGCGTTTATGGATCTCTTCTTTCTTTTGTCTCTGTTTCAGTTAAAATTCTCAAGATCTATAATCAGTTCCTGAGAGGAGCATTTTCCATTCTTTTTGATATGTGCTGTGTGTTTAGGTATTTAGGTCAACTAGAACATGATGCGCAGTGATCTCACATGCATAAAGAAATAGAAATATTAAAAATTTCTATAAAAATTATAATAAACAAATCTAGTATAGCTGTCAAACATAAAATGTCTTTTCTTTTGCTGTCTCGTTCTTAATTTCCTTATCATTAAGAAAAATTTCTTCAAAGAAACGCTTGTTAGGCATTGGAACAGGATGCCCAGGGAAATGATTGAGTCACTGTCCTTCTAGGATTTTTTTAAAAGTGTAGCTGCATCACTTAGAGACATGGTTTAGTGGTGGATGTGTGAGTGCTCAGCAAATGATTAGAGATCATTTCCAATTTAATTGATCCTGTGATTCTATGATTCTGTTCTGTTATGCTTAAATATCTAAAGCTGGACAATCAAGTCTATCATGCAATGTAACAAGAGACATTGGATGAATTTGCTTTTAACTTCTGAAACAAGTAATCTAAAATGAAGACTTTGACACAAAAAATAGTCATAACATGCACTTCTTGCACCATATGCCAAAACTATGTTTCTAAAACCTTTGTTTAATACCTTTCCATCTCAAATCATCCCCAAATCTCACTAAGCAACTGTTTAGATTAGAAAGTTCTCTGGACAGTGGAATTCTGCTTTTGCACTTGCATTAAATTATTCTAGTGTGGACATCTAGATCCTTTCAAAAAGCCAAAGCTGAAAGCTTCGCAGAAAGGCGGAAAAGTACTTAGAGGTTTCAAGGCCATGGAAATATTTAAGGGAAACATACCACATATTGGGTAACACCTATGTCAAAATGTAATAGTAGTAAAGCTTTTGGTTAAAATACTTCTTTAAAAAAGAGAGTAAGAATAAATGCACAATTTTTAATTAACAAACAAGTTTATTTCAGGTTAACCTTCATGAATTGCATCAGCCCCAAATCTTTCCATCAAGATTTTGAAGTCTTAATGAAGCTAAATACTATTGCCTCATCTATTGCAGTATTCAACTCTTTATTGAATGTTATTAAAAAATCAAACCTCAGACAAAGGACTAACTCTAGGACAACAGATACTTTCTCATTTTGCTAAAAATCATCACTGAGCCTAATTCTTCTTTCCTGTTTCCTAAAAAAATCAGAGTAATTTCTCCTTTTATCTCATATCATCAAACACAATGAATGTCTACCTGGGGTCTCTTCAGTTCTATTTTCTCTCTTTTCTCTCCAATTTGTAAATTAACCTGAATAATTTAATTTACCTCACTCATTCATTTTTTTGTACCATTTGCTACTGATTTCTATGTTTCCTCTTCTTTACTAGAGATTAACATCTCCCATTTTGAAATCATCAGCCAAAGCCTCAGTGTAAGATTAGCAGCAATAAGCTACATAGCTCATAAGTAGATGACATCATACGGTGCCCTAACTACATCCGAAAGTGAAAATTCATCTCTTCTGCATCAAATATATTTTTCTGAGTTCTTAATGCATCAGGATGTATTATAATGGTATTAGCTCTGTACCTGGACTGCTGCATTAAGTGTTCAGGTGCAATGCATCTCCAACAGGGACACTGATTATGGCTCCAATCAAGTACTTTGTGTCTGCCCATCACATATGTCAAACACCCACAGCTGTGGGTCTAGCCAGCTTTTGCTCCCAAGCTGCTCCAAAGTAGAGTCCATTCTGTTCACCCTTTTTGATGCATTATTTAAAGCTAAATACGACCCATGGATTATCTGGAAAGTATCTAATGTTAAACTTTCTGTTGCTACATTAATATTCCAACTTGAAATACCAGGATCTGCTACATATGTCAATATGCTGACATGTTAATTTATATTAAACTAGATTATATTATGTGAAGTAAAAGCCTTACTCTGCTGTATTTCTCTCTTTTGAAAGACAAAATTAATAAAATAACTTCTATGGTCTTGACTGAATAGAGGTTAACAAATTTCAGAGATCTCAGAGGTAGTCTTAGAAATAGTTTAATTTCTTTTTCTCTTTAGAATCTGAAATTATGTTTCATGTTTTCTGAATCTCTCTTCTTTCTTTATCTGTCTGTTCATAATTTAGATCCAGTGAAATGCAGATCCAGAAAATATATACATATGTAATCTATATCTTTCTCCTGTACTTCATCATCACTGACCTATTATATAGATTCTTGCCTTTTCTTCCAATGCCTTCTTTTCCTTTGTTTCTGGCTTTGGATCTTGTGAACGGCTGTGCAATTTCCTTTGTTATATTAAAACTTGCCTCTTTTTTTCCCCCTTAGTGCAGCACAACCAAACAAAGGACAGTACGAGGACACAGAAACCATCATGAAATGCCTTTTATTTCACAGCTCTTTTCATCTGCTTAACAAATAACAGAAACCACGGTTAATCGTTGCACACTTCTGGTTCCCTGGGCACTCATGGAGCTCTCCATATTTTCTGTTCAAAATGGAGGCACTTGCATATATCCGATCTAAATTATGCAAAAAAATATGATCATATAGTGGAACAGAGTAATAATAGAAAAGATATCTACTCAAGAAAAACAGAAACCTAGCTAATAATCGCTCTACATTTCCAAGTCCCTGGGTAGGAGAACATTGTACTAAATACATAAATCTACATTCTGACATTAATTTCATAATATTTAAAACATATTCACTCTTTGTTCCTTCATGCAAGAAACCCAGTAGCACAATGAATTATTTTGTTTTCTTCATTCCTCTCCTCTTTTTGCCTTTTTTTTCACCTTGCTTTTGATATGGAGGAGCTCTTTTATGTCCTCTTGTTTTTATCTACCATTTATTTTGCTTTCCATTCTTATTATTTTCTTTATCCTTTACTATTTTACCACTTTTTTTTTTTTTTTTAATGAACATGCCCTAAGATAAGCAAGGAGTCTAAGCAAAGAGAATATGTGATTATTGTCTACAGAGAAAAGTTGAAAAAAATTTTACTCAGGTGCCACACGCCTTGCCTTGAACAACCTGTGGAGAAGTTTAGAGATGCGCTTTGCTGGTGAGCAAAAGTGGTTACAATTAAACTTTTTTGCTTCAACTTTGCTTTGCTTCAGGTTTTGAGATGGTACATTGGTATTTTGAACCAGGGGTACTATTAAGCAAAGAGGGCAGGACAGAACAAATACATGAGTCCATTCCTAGTTGGCAGAAGGAGACCAGACTCTTAGCTTTTGTAAGGAAGCATCCAGTCACTCTCAATGCAGTTGGATATAGGCGGTGTTATCATGGGCAATTGACAGATGCAATCACTGCAGTAGATTAGCCTGTTCAGGTGAAAGGAAATCACTACAAAGAAAAGGAACACGGAAGAATATTCGGACTGAAAATTCAGAAATCAAGAAATGGCAAAATCAAGTTTCCCTTAGTTTTCTTAATTCAGCCTGCATGCTGACACTGGTTAGTGTCAGTGCTTATTTGAGCAGGAGGACACTGTCGGCTGAAAATGTGTGTAGAAATATTTTATGTACTTTAATTTGGAAATTCTCATAGACTAAATTTTACTATAGAGATGACAGAGAACATGTGTTATTACACAGCCTTAATTTGGGTAACCACATTCTATTTTCCCATGGGACCTAAGCCTTATTCAACACATGAGATTGAGAGTTGCCATCACATGAACCAGAGCTGCGCAGTGGGAAGAAGAAAAAATAGGTTAATATGGCTAAACCTTGTGCCAAACCCAGCAGATGAGCTGGTGCTTTCAGATTTAAAGGTCTAGAAAAAGCAAGGATAAAACCAGCAGTTGTTCAAGTACAAACTTACCATTGAATACCTACTCTACACTGACAAAATGAGTGCCAGAGCTGGCTGCTGACAGGATTCATTCTGATACATTTTGAAGATGTTATATATGTGTTTCAACAGGGTAGAACCTCCTATTGTGTTAGAACAAGCAAGGTTAGCTTGTCACTTTTGTCACTGGGTTAGACCAACTTTGTACTAAATGAGACAAGGCAAATTTGCTGTTTTTCACTCCTGTGGCCTTGTCAGGAGATGCCAATCACTTGATGAGTGGTAATAATAGTTTATGCTGCTCTACCCACTTTCAAGGACTGGGAATGAAGTTTCTGAAACATCTCTCAAATTGGTTTTAATATTGCTTTAATAGAAAAGATATTAAATTTTGTATTCTTATTTTGCAATATTCATAGATTTCCTTTTGTTTTAAAACTCCATGTTAGAAAGGTAGACTTTATTTTAAAGAAGTTGATTTTGGACTTGAAGCTCTAAATCATAGTGTAATTTTTTTCATAACCCAAGTTTCTTGATAATGGAAGATATGAACTTGGGGTTATGTACTATTAAATAGTAGATTTATTTAGTAGACTTACATAGTAGATCTGAGCCCTTATGTAGGCTAGCACCTATATTCAGGAAATGCCCAGGTAATTTTCTTCCCCTTGGACAGCTTTTAATGTGAAACTTTTCTTGGTATTTCCAGATAAAAAAATACCTAATTGTATGCATGTATGCATTGGTCTGTGTTCTGATGGGAACTTATGATTACAGGAAACTAGAATCAGTTTTGAGTCTTACCTCTCACAGTACGTGCTCTTCCAATAGAGAATGGGAGAAAGAGCTGTCCTCCTTCTACGCTGGATGCATCCTGCAGTTCAGCCTCTTACTGGAAAACTCTATAGCCTTGCAATGCAGATTCACTGCACTGGAATACACTTTCATCAGCTGCACCTGTATGATGTGTTCCATGTTTAACATGTCCAAATAATTTAGTACATGTTTAATTTTAAGCTTAATTATTATTGGCACTAAGCACAGATAAGACAATTCAGTTAAGACTTTAACAAAATAGGTCTAAACACGCAAGGGACAAATTGGTTTTTTTTAAATTTGGATTTGGTTCTTCAGCATTCAAACAAAGATTTGAATTTCATATCCTCTGCTTGTTACAATGCATCTTTTCCTCTCAGGGAAGTTCAGATTAACTTAATTTGACAAAAAACTGTATTTTCATGAACATCAAAGTAATGTTGTCACATTGTTCCGGTCCAAGAGTGACATACAAAGAACAAGCCTGACTACTAATATTGCTGGTTCTACCAGGTATACCATTAGTACAGTCTGCTAAATATAATTATGTCTCTAGGACAAGGGATTGCCGTATAGCTTAACCAGAAGCTAGCCCTTTTCCCTTAAAATATGACTAAATGAATTGTGTGCAGTCCTTCGTAAATTGTTTTCACTTCCAATTTCCCTATGTACAGCTATCACCCTTTCTGTGTGAGCAGAGGAACCGTGTTCCCGTGAGCGTCTGCGCACACAGACACACAGACAGGCACAAGCACACACATGCACACGCCCTCCAGAACACCATCAAGAATGTGGAAACAGAGAGAGACCGTGGGACTCCACAGCCATTCCTCACCTCCTCTCACCGGCTGGAGCCGAAGCCCTCTTACAACACTATCTTTTCTCTCATCTCCCTTTTTTCTCACTTACAAGTTTCTATCTGTTTATCTATTTGAGGTTGATTGCTTCTAAGCCCTTTTAGGAAATCACTTTTTTTCTTTTTCAATAACTTCCTATGGGGATGTTCCTCTGCCCCAACATGGTTAAAAAGTGGGTATTGTTTCCTACCTTTTTTTAACCCTGTAACTCTATTTTAGGGGTCCAGATGTTTCTCTGCATGAAAATATTCTCACAAAGACATTGATTTCCTAATTACTCTGTGCATTTGTTTTCAAACTTCTGAACTGGACATGGCAGTACTAAAGAATCAGCATGGAGCTGAATTCATTAGAGATATGCTGATATATACTGACTAGGACTGCAAATTGCTGCATTACAACTGAGCAGGCATTTTTAGCCAAAAATTTACTTAGAAGTTGTTTTTAAGATCTTTTTTGTAATATTTTCTTTATTAACAGCAGGAAGTGTGCTTTATTAGGAGAAGGAAGATAAGTCTAAGGTTCTCAGATATGAGTTTTAAGAAAGGCTATGCTCAGGAGTGGAGAAAACACAAAGAAGTAATTCAAGGTGAAAAAATCCAGGCATATGGAGCCATATGGAGGATGGCCTAGATAAGAACAAGAGAAAAATTCAAAGCAATTAGTTGTGAAGTTCTGGGAGAACAGCATGGATATGAATTTATGAATGTTGCTTGTCTCAATCTCAATTTGAATTCAATTTATCCCTTATCCCCTTCTCTTCCTACTTGCTTTAGTAGTGCAGAATAACAAAAAGAAATAAATCTTCCTACTCTTCTTCTATTTTGAATAGGAATTAATCAAATGGACTGGTTGTTCTGCATAATACATTTTGTTGTGACTATTTTCGCCAACACATGCAGATTTGATGCAGTGTGATTACTGTTTCCACAAATCTCAGATATCTAATCATTTCTTTCTTTACATATAGTGAGAAGAGATAAGATTCAACTAGAGTCCTACGAAAATGATGTGAACTTGAGCATATTTGGTGCAATACTTCAATATTATACATACGCATCCTATACATACGTGAGATGCTTCACTGGAAAAGGGGCCTGAAACTTCTTGTATTCTTAATTTGATGTCAGGGAAAGCTTTTGTTGAGGTGAATTTGAGAGAAGTGCCAAAATTTGCCTATAGGTTATCAAAATATTGTAGTGAAATGATACATATCCTAAGATAGAAATTTTTCATATTGGCTTAACAAACTCAATTTTGATTGAACAAAAACCCTAGAAAGTGTGTACAGATTTGCATTAAAGCAATTAAATCAGTTTAAATTCATGAACTTTGCAATTTCCATCATGAGTTTGACAAGCTCTAAATCTAAATACAACAAAAGCCAGGATACATGAAGTGAAATACTGCCAGGAAGGGTACTAGTTCAATTTCCAGGTATCTTAAAAACTAACTGTGTGGTCTCAAAAGTATGCATAACTATATGGTACTTTCTCAGTCAGTCCCCTGTTACCCCAAGCAATTGTGTCATTTAGTGCCTGTGACAGACTAGGTGATAATTTTTGCCTCTAATTTTATCTACAAATGAACCTAAATATCTGTGTCTACCATCATGTCAAAAGGTTTAAATAAAATCTGAAAATGTCTTCAGATCCAAGACTACTAAGGAAGTCCAGAACATACGGGGGTTGTAATAGTGTTGTATTTATCAGTGTTTTTCTCTTGTACTTTGATCTTCACAGTCACTTTACATTTCAAAGCAATAAAATATTGAACAATTCCTTCAGATGGTGGTTTCTGCATAAGAATTCTCGGTTCTTTCTGAGACACCCTGCATGACAACCAGCACTGGGATGAGAAATGGCAGATGGCTGAATTGTGAAGAATCAGAATTGTAGAAATGAAATTAAAAGTATGACAACCGATTTCCATATGTGCTCTGTATAAAGTCACAGTTAAGCAAATAGCTTGCATTTCTCCTTACCCAAAATGGGATCTGACCAGGGGTATAAAGCTCAAGATCTGCTTAACTGCTTGGCTAGGCAAGACATTAGGTATGTACACAATAAAAGAAAATAAAGCTGTACAACAACATGCCTACATTTCCCTTTGTATTTATTAGCCTCCATATAAACTTAGAGTTTACCAAAGACCTCTTGTTTTTGATTCCCAGACAATGGTTGTGAGGAATTCACTAAAAGACCAAATGTCACTCATTGTTATTACCTGTTATTACCTGTGTGGCTCCATTAAGTTAAATGGACCCACTTACATATGTAAGGTGAGAAGCATTTGGCCCATAAACTGCTTGCATTCAGTACTATAAATCCTTAATTTTCCAGGAGTGGCTCTGCTAACACACAGAAAAAAGAGGGCTGTATTCAGATCTAATATTTGCATACTATGTAATATATTTGTATATGTTCATTTTTAGCTGCATAGATAGCAAAAATGAAGATGCATGTTGCCATAACAGTGGCAGTACTGGAATATTTCTCCAGCCCGCTCCAATGTCTATATTAAAATGCAGAGGAGAAATGTCATAAGTACACTTCTTGAAATAGAATGGCACATCAGTAACAATGTTTAAAGAGCCTCTGTTCCAAAAAATGAAATGTTCATTTCATTTACACTAAACCTGAGGTGGGTTTTTTTTTTGTTAGGAGGGAGGGGGGGAAGAGGGAATGTTGCCAAGTGAGGGAAAATGGGGATGGTTGCAAAGAAACATTTAGTCAGTAAAACACCATGCTTTCTCATAATGTCATGCATCTCACTCACAATAATTCTTTCTTATTAACTGCTTGGGAACAATTTATTTTCCTCTCAGGCTATGAAGGCAAGTGCAAGTGTAGCAGACTCTGGTTGGAGCTGATAAGCCATCCTATAGAAGCAACACTGCTGGCATGATGAGATTTGCTAAGAGCACAATATCCCATTGGCTCAGACAAACCGTGCTGTATATCAAACCTATCAACAATAATATCTGCAAAATAATGCCTTTATGTATCTGCCAACTGCCACAGAAAGCTGTCCGGCATTCCTCTGGAAATGTGATTTGATTTTTTAATTTTTATTTTGTTTAGACCATTGACGTATGCAACAGTTGAAGGCTCACCTAGTCTCCCTTAAATTTTACAATATTTTAAAACCCATCCTCTAAACACACTAAGCATAAAACTGCACTAAATAAACCAGAAAATGATTAGTCACTGATGTAAAAAAGAATCAGTCTTTATGATAAAAACATAAGCAAAATGAAACTAACATCTTTACATTGTTAAATTATTGCTATATCGCTGTTTAAAATGTTTTAACTGAACTGTGTGATCTTAAAAGAGCATAAATAAAACAAATAACTTTTAACCTCATGATTAAAACTCTATCTCCTTTATTATCATCATTGGTTTTGAAATATTATTTTTTCTTTTCAAGTGATTCTGTTTGCTATTTATAAAACTATTTCAGATGTCAAATGTTCAAACACTGTCATGCTTAGATTTTTTTTTTTATTATATTAAAAGGAACATCCTCAACTGTTTCTAATGAAAATTTGTGTTGTTCAAGGTCAGTGGGGAAATATAGTTTTATTTTGGGAAAACTACTATCAAAGACAGTAGAAGTTTGATGATAGGAAATAAATTTGCATCTCAAAGAGTTATAAAAGACAAAAAATAAAACTTAAAGTTATCTAAAACTACAGGCAGAAGATTACTTTTATGTACTCAATATTCACATTCTGGCAGGAAGAATAAAGATCTCATAAAATTTCTGAGAGTTTTTCCTGTTAAATTTGTTGGTAAGTCTCAAGTTGAAGAGTTCAATAATTGTTTGAGTGGCAATGTCATGAACAATGCAGACCGAAATTCTATTTCTCCTCCACTCATTTAATTACAAATATTTCTAGGAGATCAGTACTTATATGAGTGGACTGCTCAGCTTAGATCATAAATGCTGGACTCCCTGAAGAGATTAAATTGTGCAAAAATAAATTCCTTACTGCAAACTTTTCTTTCCAGTGTGAAGGGTAGCTTTCATATCTGTAAAAAGGGAACATGAGTATTTTTTCACTGGAGGATAGAGAGGGTGGATGTAAGAATTAAAGTATTGGCTACAGGAAGAATTTGTCTCACTGTTCACCAGGACAGTGTAAGAGCAACCTGCAGGCAGATGGACAAGCAGACAGGTACCGCCTGTTACAATGAAAATTAAATAATATTTCATTCTTCTTCAGACACAGTTTTCCTGGGGTGGTTTGAAGGTGTCTGTCATGACAATACCTAAATCCTTATTATAGTACTATAGCCTCTCTCCAATTCCCAGATGTCCCCTGACAAAACTCATCAATCAGACTGAAGCGGCAACTACTTGGATCTATGTAAACAGGGGATGAGGAGGCTGGGATTACTGACGAAGTAGGACTAAACCCACTCCTCAGCTGAAATCCCATGTTGCTGGCACAACTATATCATGTCACCATTCATACATGGAACTATCCATACTCCTGTTCTTCATCAGTAATCACTGTGGAAGTCAGCCACACAGACAAGGGCTCAACTAAACAAGGGCTCAGAGACTGTGTATGCAAGCTGCTCTTGCACCATGTATGGAGAATACCCAAATTCACACATGCACAGGAGTGGAAGCTGGATTAGTTCCAGTAGACAGTCACTGAAGCAATTTGCCTAAAAGAGAAATACTTTCTTTTTCTTTTTTTATTTTTTTTTAATTTAAAAACTGATGGACATCTCTATGGTTACAGTTCACTGTCAGTCATCTACCTTTAGCCTTTTGATGCAAATCCTTTCAAACACTGGAAGCGCCTCTAGCGCATTCTTTTTTTTCCTCCAGCTCCATATATACAGGGCTGTTTTATGCGTGAAAGAGCAGCAGACATGTATACCATTGTCTCAGCCTTGCAGAACTTGATGATAGCTGCTTCCATGGAGCTTGCATGCCCACAGACCCAAGCAAAATAAAGTCTGTTCTTTCCAGTGGTCACAGACAGCAGGTTTTGATCATTGGCTCAAATGGATATGATCCATTTAATCGTGACACACAAGGCCTGAGGCACTCAGCTACAGCCCCAAAGTGTGAAAAAGGGAAAAAGGAGAAACAATGCTCCATGAAGTTCAACAGTTGTGCTGCTGGTTCAAAAGCTTTTTTGTCCTTCTTCTCCACAGATATCCAGCACTCCACACACAGTGGAACATTAGGCAGCTCCACCTCCTCCCAGTGAGATCTACTTGTTGGAAACAGTTATTAAGAAGCTTTTAGCTCCCCTCAATATTTGGGCTGTAATCTGTCATCCTCTTTACATGGGCCACTCAGAGGGAAGAGGTTTTTTATTTAACTTAATAAATAAATGCAGTCTTTTCCAAAAATGAAGCTTAGCTACTAATTAGCACTATTTGATTAATGGAAGCAATTTATGAAGATTACACTTACAGTGTTCAGTTCAACAAAACACTTCAACTCATGCCAAACTTCAAATTCATCTCTAGTAAAACATCTTAAGAACATAATTTCCTTCCTGTAGCAGAGCTGATACCAAGAAGCAAAAATAAAACTCCCTCTTTTAAGGGGCACTCCAAACTACAGGAATATTTTTGATAGCAAGCAAACAGTTTATGAGCAGATTGAAATTTATCTGTATAAAGAGATAACAAAAATGTTAACTAGCAAAATATTTTTTAACAGTCACAGCTTGTTATCACTCATTGCACTGCAGCTTAAGTTCTCAGCTGTGCAAAATGGC
Organism: Falcunculus frontatus; assembly: GCA_013398115.1. Taxonomy (NCBI): domain Eukaryota; kingdom Metazoa; phylum Chordata; class Aves; order Passeriformes; genus Falcunculus; species Falcunculus frontatus. The sequence continues at coordinate 1,393,508 of VZRV01008780.1, forward strand.
ATTGGGAGCTGGTCTGGAATACTTGTAGCTGAAATCATGTACTGAATTCCTTTCATAAAAGTATAGCCTATGCATTCAGCTTCTGAAGAAAATATTCTGAATATTCCTGGACCCCAAAGCTTGTGTTTTGGATTGCTTGTACTCTTACAGAATGTTTCACCCTCTCCACAAAATGCAAACTGTTCTTCTGGCAGCTACTGCTCCTAAAATATTTCTTAGTTTTCACTACTTGTCTATAGCATATTTGGCATTTATGTCAATAAGTAAAAATCTCAAGAAGAGGCAGGTATTGATATCTTCATAACATCATCCAAGCAATGACTCCTGCAGAAGAGATTATATTTTAGTCTCATGTTCAAGCTGCCCACCTAAATGTATCTCCAGTTTATCCCAAGACCCGAAAAACTGGAATACAGGACTTCTAACAGGCATACTGCCATACTGACAGATGTGCATGAGTTTAAGCAGCCAAAAGATGGGATATGATCTCTAATGTTCATTTCAGTTGTTGCTTTCCCAGCCAGGAATATCATATCTGCAGCTTGTTCACAGGGTTTACACCTACGGCTGAGGGCATAAGCTAGCACTAGGTCAGCTCTGAGGTAAACCAAAAACATTCAGAAAATTAATGCCTGTTGTCCATGGCATGAAACATGGTTTCAGAGATCTAGTGTTTGCTTTGTCTTTGAGTCTCTATCAGTGGGTTCCATTGAATTTTCTGGTAAAACCTACAGTACATCAACCGAGTGTGAGAAAGGTGTCCAGATATATTAACATAAAACTGAGTTTTGAAACAAATGTTGTAACTGATCCAGAGCTCTAAGGCTCTGAATGAATGGTGCAATCCAAAATCCTTAATATGCCATCAAATCACGGGGAATCACACAGAACTTTTTAGGATTGAACGGACCTCTTGAGATCACCTAGTTCAACTCCCCTGCTTAAGGAGAGTTAAGTAGAGAAGGTAACCCAGTACCATGTCCAGACAGCTTCTGACTGTCTCCACATCGTGTCTGGGCAAACTGTTCCAGTGTTTGACCAGACTCACAATAAAAGCTTTTTCTTGGGTTCAGATGGAATTTCATATTTCTTAATTTTGCCCATTGCTTCTTGTCCTGTTGCTGACTGCTGCTGAGAAGAGTCTGGCTTCCTCTTCTATATTGCCTTATATCAGTTATTTTGCACATTGACAATATCCTTGAGCCTTTCCTTCTCTAGGCTAAACAGTTCCAGCTCCCTCAGCCTTTCCTCACAGTAGAGATGCTCCAGTCCTGTCATCTTTGTGGCACTTCACTGGATTGTCCCCAGCATATCCATGTCTCTCTTGTACCAAGGAGACCAGAACAGGAACCAGAGCTTGGTGTGTTTCCTCACCAGTGCTGAGTAGAGGGGAAGGATCGCCTCCATTGACCAGATGGCAACACTCCTACTAATGCAGCCCAGGATGCTGTTGGTTTTCTTTGCCATGAGTATGCAGTGCTGGCTCACAGACAGCTTGTTGTCCACCGTGATCCCAAATTCCTTCTCTGCAGAGCTGCTTTCAAGCTGATGGCCCCAACACACGATGGTACACATTCTACCACAGATGAAGAAATTTGCATTTCTCTCTGTTGGGCTTCCGAAGGTTCCTGTCAGCCCAGTTCTCCAGCCTGTTGAGGTCCCTCCAGATCACAGCACAACTCTCTGCTGTATCATCCACTCATCCCAGATTTGTTTTATACACTAACTTGCTGAGGGTTCACGCTCTCCCATCCTCCACATCGCTGATGAAGATGTCCCACAGCACTGGTCCCAGTACCAATCCCTGTGGTACACCACTAGTGCCTGGCCTCCCCTGGCCTGACCATTCAGTCAGGTTTTATATCTAACATCCGCATGTTTCCAGTGAAGGTTTTTAAAGGCAGGTTCCTACACTCTACATAGAAATTTATTTAGTTGTGGGTTTTTCTGGCTGTAGTGTGTGCATTATCAGAATTTAAGCTTTACTACTGAGTCCAAGCAATGCAAAATAACATGATTGTGCCAAGATGTATCTTTATAGAAATAATTAATTTAATTCCTAGTTTGTAGTTATGCTAATTCTGGTCTTTCTTTTCACATACAATTGTGCCAAAGTACGTGGTAACTGGATGTGATTTAACTTTTCATCCACACATGAGAGTAAACCGGAGCAACCAGTTTCATCCCAGAGAATTTGGATTCAGCTGCCAAACACAAGTGGAAAATTGTGAAATGTGATTTTCTAAAATAATTTCAGTACAAAAAGATTAATTACATGCAAAATGAAATGTCTGATGACTCCCACTAATTAAGTCTCAACCAAAGTGTTACTGTTGCTCCCATTAACTTGTCATCTACCTCTTTCAAATTTAAACGGAAGTAGATAATTTAGGCGAATTTTAGGAAAATAAGATTTTTTTCACCAGGTGAATCACAATTTAATTATAAGGATAATATGTACTCACTAATGGTGCCATACATATCACTAGTTTTTAAGTGACCCATCAAAATATAAAATTTAGTGCTGCTACTCTATGCTTTGGCCACGGGTTGGTTTCTTGGGCATTTTTTCCTGAAGTTGAATTCATGAACGCTCTCTGAAAGAGCACTGTTTGTTTTCAGCTCTCTGCAGCTCTGGATCACTAGTTTAATACTCTGCACTTATTTAATAGGAATCCACATCAAAGTGGTAAGCTTCCTTCTGCTGCACCAGACAATAGAGTTGCTAAATGTTAACAATGCCCCCTGGGAAGGAAGGGAAAACACATTCCTAAACTCTTGTAAGTCAGAGCAAAATTGTAACATTCTCTGTGTTTGAAGGCAGAATAACATCAAGAAAAACTGTTGGAAAGGGACTTGTCAGATACCAAACACAAAATTCAAGTTATCAGGATAAGAAAAAGTTTTATTTCTATTTGTTACAATTTCAAAGTAAATAGCTCCACAGGGTTAAGAAAAGCAACAACTTTTAAGTGGGAGAAGAAGACCCCATATCTGGCAAATGAGTATATTTCTTTTTTTAAATTATACTCTGTAACCCATTTGTATACATAGCATTATAAACACATCGATTTGTCAAATTGTATATATCAAAGCAGTCAGAATAGTCCTCCATATAGGTTTATAAAATGATAGCACACCGTAGAGTTATAGTATGTCTTAAATGTAGCAAAAGTCACTTTCTAGTATTTTTTTCTGCTATACATTTTACTGAATGAACAGCTCTTAATATTGGAGAAAAGCCTTACAAAAGACAAGTTGTAAGAGAAGCCATAGATTCCCATAACCCTTTATCCATCTTTAAGCTTTCAACCTTCTCTTTCTTTTTTTTTTCTCAGATGAAATGAAATGTATCAAACCCAGTTCAGTTTCTGCCTTTTAAAATACCGAAGGTGAAAAACAGGGAAGATGTGGATAATGTGGTAAGCAAAAAAAAATCTCTGTGAGAAGGGAATCATTGTTCTGTATCTGCCATTGCCAGAATAGAGAAGCAGCTATTCAAAAAGAGAATGCTATGTTCAAAAGGAGAAATAAGAGACTACATTTTCCTTTTAAACATAAGGGACAATAAGGTCTACAAATGTATATGTGTGATATGCAGATCTGCAGTGAACAAAGTATTGTAACAGAGGTAGGGAATAGGGGTGATGGTTACGGCGATAGAACAAAGGCAGAATATTGCTCAAGGATACACACATCAGTGTTGGTTGATTAGACAGTACCAAAAAATTACTTAGAAATGACATCTGAGGATAAAACATCATGGATATTTTACTAAGCAGTTAGCAATATTTAAGTCAGATTTATTTTAGATATTTATTTTAGATTTTTGCTAAGATCAGCTCTTCTGTGTTTGGCCGCTACACTCACATTCATTTCCTGTCTCAAGGAAGCTCCCTTACTAGAGAAGACTCCTCATATGAATCTGGGCATTTGCTGCCAGATTCAGCCTGACCTTTCTTATTGTTGGTCGTTTACATTCACTGCTTTTAGATATTGTCCTGTTCTCCATCCTACTCTTCAACGAGCAATGGGTTAAATTACCATCATAAGACCCTATCTAAATGCATTTATCTAGACTCTCTTCAATATTCCAGCTAAGCTGGGTTCTGCTTTTTTGGCTATGTGTGGATTTGCATAGATTTCCTATTACTTCTTATTAGAACTTTGTCTCCCCATATTGACTTAGCAGACAAAAAAATGAAGTCCCATTTTTTTTCATGTACTTGCCTGTATTTCTTTTCCTTAGCAAAATGACTAAGTCCTGTTCATATGAAATACCTGGCCTGGCACGATTGAAATAGTGCTTTTCTTAGTATTTAAATAGAGTTATAATTCTCCACAGGCAGAGGATGAGAAGAATTCTAGGTCTTTATCCATGCTTAAACTTCCTTCCTCACCAATTTTTAGAAGTCATTAATAATAATTAATAGCAAACTATCTCAGTATTGAAAATGGGGGGCATGATCGTATATTTAGGCTTGTCCATAATTTGACGACCAGTCATCAAACAAAACAGAATGGTTTTTCCTTGCTTTTGCAGCCTTTTTCTGGGCCGAAAATACATAACCCTGTCAATTTTATCACTTTATTACATACCTCTAAATTATTTTTTTGTATGTCACAAGTCGCTGCATGGAACCTTACTACCTGTTTCTGAAAATGATATAATAATATGTGCATATTCTGGTTATACTTACTGTTCTCAAGTAGTTACTGAATTTGAACGTCTTCTGCTGGAATTCAGACTGATTTTACATTGATATTACATGTTGCCTTTCTAGGATGAACCACTCAATGTAAAAGGACCTCAGAGAATGGCTGTTATTGTGCATAAACAGGAATGGAATACCTTCCCACTTCTTCCCTTTTATCTTCCCTTTTTCAAAACTGAGTATATAGCCACTTCTTTTTGAAAAGTCCCCTGGTTTATTCTCAAACCTCCAAAAGGTATAAAATCAATGTGTAGAGAGTTTGTTTGAATTCTCCCTTTGTGTGTTTAATACTTTGATGGAATTCAGTGGATTGATACCAGAAGCTTTGTTGTTTGAACATCCCTGATGCCTCTTGGAATTTGTCAAAATTCGGTTACTCAACACAGACCTCAATAAATGATTGTTCACCCTTACTGAGCTCTTCATTACAGCACTCATCAAAATACTGCACCATCTATCTATCTATCTCTCTAACATCTTTCTGTGTAAATGTATATTCTATTCATGTGATAATTCTATTTTTGTCCTTCATCAGGCTTTGTTATTTTTAATAGTCGTGCCTCCATACGGTGACATCCTCGTAGAATGACCTTACCTTATTAGTGTTTCTGCTCCATCTGCTTTACCAAGCTAGGCAAGTTTTGCCATTTGCATTGTTCTATCAGTCTCTTGGCATTTGTTTTATCTTGATCATATTCCTCAGCAGGAATCTGACTCCCATTCTGAACACATGCTGTTCTTACACTGTTGGAAGACAGTGTACATAATTAACCTTTCTGCCATTCAGTTTTGCCTACAAAAACAGCTTCAGAAGGCATTTCCTCTGCTTTCTTCTACACTTGCCCAGAGCACAGAAATCACAGCCTGGATCTCTTTGTTGACCTTCTCACACAGAGATACCGGTCACACTTTAATAAACCAAGGTTTCATCCATCAGCCTGATCACAGAGCAAAGGTTACGTGGGCTTCATGAGGGACCCAGAATCCAGGCGATGCCTAGCATGAGTTTTATGCCTCTTTCTATTTTTAAATTTCAAGCAGAGAAGCGGCTGAGAAATTTTTGGGCAACTGTACCTTCCACAGGTATCCTTCTGTTTAACTGCAGTGCAGGTTAGAGTAGACAATAAACCCTTCATCTTCTCAGACACAGACCTATTAAGTAACACACTTTTCTGATCTTCCCCAGTATTTCCACATTTGATTCTGGAACTAAGGATGCAACATGGCTTTCCCTAAATAAAGTGTGATCTTCACACGGGGTATTAAAGCAGCACAGTTCTGCTGACACCACTTATGTCAGCTGAGAATCTGGCCGCTGATTCTTTATTGAGGCATAAGTATAATCGGTGCCATTAATATCTTGCCAGAAGGCATTAAACCTTCTTTTACAGTTTATTGGTTTTGTAATTTTTTCAATTGTCTTTGCTGCTGATTGGAAGAGGATGTTTGCATTACTGATTTCAATAAGGCTTAGAGGAATAAGGACGCAGAAAAACAGTCTCACATGTGGACGTGTTTCTGAATTTATAGTATATTTGTTGGTTCATCTCAACTACATTTGTGAGGGTGAATTGGTCTGTAATTTGGGGTAATTCAATGAGCCATTTTGTGCCATGCATAATTTTATCATCAGATAAAATTGTTCTATATAAAAGTAGAAAGCCTCATGCTTTTCTCCACTCATTTAATTTAACAGGCAAAAGTAGGCAAATGGGAAAAAAATCCACGTGATTCTTTTTTTTTAAACAGGTTATTATTCAATAAACAAGCTAACAGATGAACATTATCTAAGCACAAATATTGTAGAGCAACAGAAAGGTGCTGCTGAGTAAAAAATAGTTGTTTTATGGAGAGAGTTGTGTTCTGTGTTGTTCTGCAGTCCCCGGCCTTAATTCTTCCCTTTTTCCTTCCTGTCTCTAATCTGACTTTCCCTCTGTAAAAGGTGGATAAGCCCCATGTTGCTTCTTTTGTTTTTCTCTACTTTTCCTTTACTTCCATCAAAACTGAGTATATAGCTCAATTTATCTTCATTACATGATCAGTTTTCAAGTGTAAGCACTTTTTTAATACCTACTTTTTGTCCATAGAGTGGAATTTTTCAGTCTCGAACAAATGAGGTTGCAGTTGCACTACACGGCTATTGTGTGAAGTAGGAAACTGAAGATGACAAGTCCTAAGAGCAAGATAGGAAATCCTGCAGGCTCTCAGAGAATCTGTTGCCCTCTGAAGAGGTGAAATAGCTGAGTTTACTGAGTTGGTATTAAAGCAAGGTCCTGAGCATGCATATTTCCTTCCCCACATCCTACAGCACCCATGCTTAGAAAACATGGCACACATTTGTAATGAAAAGAGACATAATGTTCCTGCTAACAAAGTCACCAGTTTCAATCAGTTTGAGCTCTGGATCTCCCAGATTTCATCCACGACGTGCAGACTGCTAGCCAGAATCAGGAAACATTTTTTTCCCTACTGCGCACTATACATAGTAATATTCAGCACAAACCCCATGGTCAGTGAGTAGCTTGTTAAAGTACTAGGGAAAGCACCATGTTACCTAGTCCACTTTCTTGAGGAATGCTGTGAATTCCTGCAGAAGCTAGTGAGGACCTTCACTAGTATTTAATTAATTTCTCAGTTTGGAGAAATGGGGCAAAAGGTCAGCAATTCAGCTGTAATACCTTTGATGGATGCAAAGGATGACATATGGGACACCTACATTATTTCATGATTAATTGGTTCCTCCCCACTCAGTGTGATGCTGAGAGTGTCCAGCTCTGAAAAGAGAGAAAATGTACATCACCTCTGGATACAGCAAAATTTCAATCCCAGCAGCACCCTGGCAGTAGCACATTGGACGAGTTCTGTCAAAACATGTTTTCACAGGGATGCTGTGGGACTGAGAAGGAAGAAAAACTGTTGCGTGTTATCAGTTGAGGCTCCCTCAGAAAGCAGCTACCTAGACACCAGCTAAATCAAAAATAAACTCTATATAAAATGTCCAACTATTTTTATAGCCTTGCTCAAAATGAGAAAAACAATGAAAGCCAGAGTTTAAACTGCCATTTAACTTTAATTTATATTTTTCTCTGTCCTTCCCTAGATGTTTGTAGAACAGTAGAGGAATGGAATAAACTAATGATGTGGTATGCAAATAGGATGATCATTTTCTAGGAAAAAAAAAAAAACCCAAACCCCAAAAAGCCATATGGCATTTTAAAAAAAAAGACAGTATTTACTGACTTAAAGGTATTTCAGTGAGGCATTAAGATTGCTGGGGGTTTTTGCGTAAGGATGTAATAGTAGGGTCTTCAATATATTTTCAATGTCACTGTAAATTGAGAGACATATCCATTGATTTACCTCAGACGTTAACAACGTAAAATTGTGGAGGATTTTCTAAAAAAAATAATATACACAAACATATATGACACAACAAATGACACCTGCCTAATTCATCTTCGAAGTTCTCTGCTAGGAACACCGTGCCTCTCCAATTTGATTTAATGGAAATTAGTTTCAGTGACGTACAATAAAGTGGAGACACCAGGTTCTTTCTTAAATTGAGGAAAATATGAGCCCCGTTACCTTTGCATTTTATGAGTTCGTTGCTCTTTAGTGTTTGGCAAGACAAATAGAGTTACATACTGTGAGTGACTCAGAACAGAACTTCACTATCAATCACCTGCCTGACTCTGCACAAATTCTGTAGGGCATTCAGGACATTTTGCTGCCTATGAATATTTCAGACAAGATGAATCCCTAACAGCTTCCTGATGGATTAATACTGGAAAGCAGGACTTTTTCTTGTTTTATAGCAGTTTGTCAAAATACTATTGCCACTAAAGTTCTACAGTAGCATCTCTTTAAACGAAGAAACTAACCCAGGCGAGTATCACTGACTCCTTTTATCACAAGTCACTTGAAGAAATTACATTTAAAATATTAATATTGCATGAACTGCAACAGCAGAAAATGGAGAGTTATTGCTCCATTGTTACAGAGTTTGTTTTGCCTTCTAAGCCTTTAATATGGCACTAATGAAAATGAACTACAATGGATGCCTTAATAAAGCCACCTCCCAGGCAGAGTCATCCAAAGGTGTAGGCTGTGGGCCTGGATCTCTTCTAAACCTCCAAAGGTTCCCCAGTGCTGTGGGAATAAAGTCTCTAACCCTGAGAAAACTGTGGTTCTTGACTGTGTTTTCATAATGACAAGCCATCTTTCACTGCCAGAAACTCTGGAAACGGGCTATTCTATATAGAGAGATGACTCTGATAACTCCGACACACATGCTCATCATTCTAAATTGCATATTATGCAGGATTGCTCTGTGAACACATTTACCTGCCCAAAGACCTCCAGTCACTGTGGCAAACAGGGCCTCCAAAATGTTTAAGATACCTCTATCAATAGTGATCTTATGATAGGAAATTACCTTATTTTCAATTTTTTATTGACATCTTATTATTTGAACACAAAGATGACAGCTTTATTTTAAATACATATTGATTCTGCTTCTCCACACATCCTTAAGAGACTTTTGCAAATTTAGTGGAATATATTTGTTGTGATTTGTGATTCTTATCCCACATTAGGGAAATTAGAAGTACCTATTAAGTGCACAATTTTTATCAAAATACAATTTCATTTGCTTTGATTAATTTAATTAATTATATGTCCATCTAAGTACATGGAAGGCATTTATTAGTTGTCTATTTTTCTAATCAATCTACAAAAAAATACAGTTATAACAAGCCATGCATATGAAATCATGATACAGTCAACAGAGGATTCGACCTGATGTCCACCTTCAACTAACCTTCAATTCTCTACTTCTATTACAGAAATTTCCTCTTGATTTTAGCTCATCTCCAGCCTTAATCTGTGCTTCCACCTCCTGTTAAACAGCTGCTACATGCCTTTCCAAGGACAGCTGCATTTCAATTCATGTGAAAAAATTCTTTTATCTCCCACGACTACTTCTCTCGGTTGTTGTAAGTATTAATTAAATTTTGCAGAAGGCTTTGAGACATTCGTATGCCTGGAAATTGTTATTAATCACAAAAAAATTACAACCTCATGCTAAAAGCAGGTATCTTCAAACTTACACAAATAAAGTCATATGTGCCTAAGCATTCTTGAACTTTACTGTATTCACAAAAAGAGATGAAATTTGGAGGTCAGGCGTACTTTGAGTCAGAACATGAGCCTTCGCAGAATGAAAAGAAAATATGCCAACTTTTCTCATTTCAGACTTTGTCAAAAGACAGAATATTTTTCTTTATTAGCACAAATATTAAACATGATCTGACTAATATCACTGTGGTACATCTGTTGTTGTAATGGGTATGAATTTGCCAAGCTATTCTCTCATTTTGCTGTAGTAAGAATAAAAAGCCCAGCCCATTAACAAGAACAGGGTAAATGATCTCACTTCATCATTTTCAGAGGGACTGATGGAATATGAAATGAGTTTCATGGTAGTAAAGCATCACAGTATTATAGAATTGTTTGAAATTACATAGATAAATGGACAGATAGACAGCTGCAAAGCAGTCTCTTGAATATTTGTATATATACATATTTATATATGTCTGCATGTATATACAGATGCATGTTTATATTTACATTTTAATACAGAAATAGAAGAGTATTGTTTAACTTTTATTATTTGTACTTGTGACACTGTATATGTCCTTACCAGACACATACTCATCCTGAGACAAATCAGGTTGATATAATTGTGGTTTTCATTTGCTGAGGAGCTGGCACTGCATGTGTGCATGTATGTATGTCTACATGTAGATATAGATATAGATGATATAGATGTAGATGCATCTACAGCTACATGTACCAACACATGCAGAAACTTGGAGCGAGAGGAGCTTAGGTTATCTTTTTCCATTATAAAGTATTCTATGCCCTTTTTGTGTCTTCTATCTCCTTTGATGCAACATGCAAATATCAAGAAAGTAAAGAGAAAATCCTTAAAAAAGAAGGAAATTGCTTTGAAATAACATCAATCTTAACTGGGTTTATTTCTTTATTTATTGAACATGGTTAAAATCAGGGTTTGCCCTGCAATGGCTGGGTTCCTCATAAAACTTTAGGCCATCTTCCCAATAAATGTCCCAGAACTGGTCCCCTCATGATGTGCTGTACCAGAGATACCATGAACTGCTGGAGGTTGTACAGTATTTCTGGACGCAAACCCAGGCTTTTTATCCTTTCAGAAAAAATTCATTTTTTTTAGATTTGAAGTGATAAAAGGTGCCTATTAAGGTTCGGGGCATCCTAACATATTTCTTACAAAAACACGGTGAAATGCTAAATTTCCCTTGGCACATGGTTGAAATACTGAAACTCAGCCCACATGGGTCACAGATTTCAAGCTCACAGCCAAATGAGGAAAAATAGGATCGTGGAGTGCTTTGAAGTCTTTCCTTTTAGAAAACTAAAAAATAACACTTTAAGTGCTGCTGTAAACAATGGAGGATTAGTTTTAAAAATCACAGTTTCACATTTAAGAAGTGCTAAATGTCCACTTTCTGCTTCTTTACACAAAAATCTAATGATGGCTTAATCAATTTTACATTATTTTTACATAATACTCTGTTGTTCCTCTGTGCACAACTTGGTCACACAGGGAAGGGGAATGAGCCTTACAGAAGCAGCGAAGTATCTTGGTGCATCCCAATTTCCATTAACGTGATTCTGCAACCTAAATAATTTTAAATAATTTTCCCCATAGTAGTACATGTTCCACAGCATAAATGCCTCTCACATCATGATTTGCTCCTGGCTCCCTGCCCCTCGGGGAGCATCCGGCCCTCGCTGTGCCCTGGCAAAAGGGTATTGATAGCTGTGAAACTGGGATGGATGCCTCTGGCAAAAGTCATGCTGAGCTATAAAGGTCATCAAAGAAGAATTACATTCAGATTCTCTTATTTGATAATCAAGCAAAAATACTTCTATTTGAGCAAGCAAAAATAATTGTATTTGAGCAAAAAAAAAAATTTACAGTTAAATCTGTTCTTTCTTCACTCAGATTCCCATGGAACTCAACGAAAATACGGAGATTTTCAAGAAACATGGCCAAAGAAAGGAAAGGAAAAAAAATTGTTATTAATAAAAAATTATAATCAACACTTTAATGTTAAGATAAGAAATTTGGTAAACACCTTCAGACTGATGGAAAATAATGTTACTATTTTAGACAGGTATGCATAAATTTTCAAGATTCAGACTATAACCTACCAGGTATAAACGTTAAATGATCCCCAAAGAATCCTAGCCATTCATTGCAACATATTTCATGACATGTAATATATTTTCTAATATTTTGCAAAATATATGGATGAATATGTATCCCAAGTTGTACTGTTGAAGGTGTGAAATTATTCCTCTACTCACACGTGGTTTTGATTGCTGGGGATTTAGAATATCCTGAAGTTTAGCTGGGAAAAAAGTGCTACAGTTGAATATATTATTGTTGAAGCAATTATTCAACTGAATTTGAAGTAATCCCTACAGAACAAGAATAAAATAGAACAGATTTTTTACAAAATTTACCATGTAAAAATAAACAGTGATTTTTTTTAATACTGTTTTGGGGATTCAATGGATTTTAAAGAAACCTTTGTTTTAGGAACTAAAAATGGTAGTGTGTTTCAGTTCTCATAGCCTCTGAGCTTCCTTCACATTGCAGTTATCACAAATTCTCTATAATAACAAGATTATTTTGTTTACAAAACCACAATATTGCAAAACATTTGCATCACTAATGTAATTAAGTACTTGTGCACGTGCTAATGTGCTCTACCTAATCTTAGGTTTGCAAATTTTCAATTCTGTGTAAGAGATAGAATTATAATTTTTTCCTTTTAGTAAATGCTCCAGGGTTTAATGACAAAAATTAACTGGATAGCATTAGTATATTCCAAGAGACAAAGAAAACTATGCTGCAGGAAATTATCCTGCCACAAACAAACAAAAATTTTTCCCATGTAAATCTTATGTGACTAATGCTAAGCGTGCATTGAGCTTTTAAGCAATTAAAATGTTGTGCTATGTTCAAATATCATTTCATGCCCTGAACCCAGATAAAGAGAATAACTGCTGATCCAATAGCCCTAATCCAAAGTTGATCGATGTCACTGGAAACATTGTACTCTTCTGGCATCCTATGAAAGTGTAAGAAGCTCTCTAAGTGCATAGGCTAAAATGTAACTCCATTTGAAATGTTTTGATTGAGACTAGGTGCTGTCTTTAAAAGCAAGTTACTTTTGGTCATCTGTGCTACACCCTAAGGTGGAATACCTACTCATGGTTATATTAAAAGCTCATGATTCCTAAACAGATCTTTCATTAATTACCACCTGAGAAAACAATTGGCCTGAGTCAGAGAAAATGCAGATTAATTATCACTACTCAGTCATTCGTAAGACTGGATCCTCAATCTCAATATGGCTATATAATACACTGCTGATGAGGCTTCATTAGAAATCACCCTCTCCCATTCTAAATAATTTCTTTTATCATATTTATTGCAAAATAAAACCCTGTTTCTTTGGTTTTCAGAGTAAGTCCTTTCCGTGTTTTTATCCTAAATCCTAAATCTCCTGCTTATTTCTGCACATTTATTTACATGTAATACTTAAAAGAGCTGTCATTTACCACACAGAGTCATTAAGAAGAAATTGATTACTTGTCCATATCTTCTTTGTCTTATATCATATCTTTGTTCCTGTAGAGTTTTTTCTCAGAGTAGGGACAGCAGTCATATAACTAAAACATGATAAACATATAAGCAGAAAGGAGAAATCTTAACTCTTCCATTATGGACAAGCTCTAATCCATGCAAGGAGCAAAGAAACCGGATTTACAGGACAATAAACACAACTTCAGGTTACCTCTAGCATTTCTTGTTTAACAACCTAATCAGAAACATGTCCCAGCTAGACTCCTGCCCCAGTGCTTAGCCCAGCTGGACTGGAGATCAAACAACTGGGTTTAAATCTCTTCAAGATGCTCACAGTATCTGAGTAGCCAGAAGATAACTTGGAAATCCTACCTTCTCCTGGACTTATGGTCTTTTATTCATGAAGTTACAGTGACAATTATTGCCACATGTACTGTTTCTGAAGAATTTTAGTGCCAGGTCCTAGGCAAGGGAGCTCCTAGCAATTTAATGCTTCTGAAGATGAAAAGGTTATCTAATAATTAGATTTAGAGATTAAATATTAAAAAGTCATATTCATAAAAATTTTTGAAGACTCTCAAGGTCCTGAACATAACATTGATTTTTTTGTTAGTTGCTAGAAGTGAACACTTTGTGAACAGTTTTTTTCCTGGTGTGTTTGCTTGCTCCCAGTACAAAGCCTCAAATTCACATTCAGATGTCACTCATGAACCAGGATACTCTCCTGATTACTGAATACTCATTACTTGAATCTATTTTCTTTCAAAATGGTACCTAATTCAGGTGCAAAACCACTCTCACTTTAGCTGAAAAATTGGCTAAATTTCTGCAATGAATATTAGCAGTGTAAATGACTCAACTCTGTTCAGTTTATTACTAATTATTTTAATTTCCAGAGACTGCTGAAGTAATAGATCATAATATCACTGCTCACTGTTAGAAAAGGCAACTACTCAATTGCTTAATAAGTGGCTAACAGCAGAAAGGGGGATAAATCCTGTTGCACACTGGAGTGTCTTTACTTTCAAGCACTTGGCTTTATAATCTCAGCATTGTTGTCTTAACATCTTTTTTTTTTTCCTGTAGAGTTTTATAATGACGATTCTTACCGAATGTTTAGAGTGTGTCATATACACTTAGAGCATACTTAGGTATACTTCAGGCCACAGTGAAGCTGTATTCATCACACTCTAGAAGTGGAAGACAGGTACTTAAGATTCAGTAAATGCAAAGCATTATAGAACTGCCACTTTTTAAGAAGTCCTTATGAAAGGAAAAAAATTCAATATAATTTATATATTAGTAAAAGCTGTTCTAATAAAATATGTATTTATTCTTATGAACTTAATTTAAATAAAAAATAAATTATATAATAAAATTATTTAATACTGAAATAGAAAAGTAACCCTCAAATAAGACACCAAAAATATACTACTACACCAACATCAGCATTTCACTGTTCCACTTCCCCATGCAGTGACATTAATAAAGCATAGATTTGTGTTCATAAAATTAAGTACAATGTTTCTTTAGTTTCTCTGATGCATGCAGTTAACAATCTTAACAAAATTAAGATAAGCTTCCAGCCTGTTTTCTTCCATTGATTGCTGGAAACCAAGTCCCACTGTTGTCTTTTACTGCTTTGCGCTATTCACCACAGCATCAATTTTCCTATTTGTACCTTCACAAAAACCGTATCAGGAAAAATGTCATGAAAATTTACAATGTTTCCAAAATGAAACTCCAGTGGCCAGTTCATATTTGCTCTCCTCCCTCCTGTTGTTTTCATTTACACTCTCTCTGTCACCCATGACTTTGGCAACCTGGTGAATGGGATCACCCCTCCTCTTCAAGTTTCTGCCACAGCCCTTGGAAAAGTTTTCATCCCCCTGCAGAAAGGAAAAGGCCTCTAACTACAGCAGACAGAGAAAACCAGCAGGTTCAAACTGGATCTTGGGCAAGGAGAGAGCAACACAGAGAAATGAAAGGCTGCATAGGAAAGCACTGGCACAGACAGAGCAGGAGATGTGCGCGTACACTGAGCATGGCTGGGGTGGGCTGACCCTACACCAAGCCTGAGCACGTACATGAACAGCAACACGATGGGCGTTAAAAATGACAAATCCCCCTAATCAATGTTGTTTGCTTTGCATTTTTTGAGAGCAGAAACATGTTAAAAAAACTAAGAGCACTTGCTTTATGCCTCAGCTGTTAACTATGGTTTTCATTATTCACTGCAGCTTGAAATTCCTGTGTCAGCCCCTTCAGGATTGTATCCGCCTTTTAGAGCAAAGAAAAAGCAATGCTAGTTGTAAAAAAAACTGGTTATTCAGACATCCATGTAGAAGTTGATTTATTTTTAATAGAACTGCTGTACTTTAGGTTTAAATCATATTAATGTAAAAGCATGTTTCCTAGCCCATTAAAGCTTAAATTGTGCAGATTAATATACTACATCTACTGCTGCTCTGTTTTGGAAAGCAACCAAATTGAAAATGCAGTTCAGTCTGAAGCGAACATATTTTTATTATTATCTTTGATATAACTGGTCTTGCTACAAACAGTATATATTGCCAGTGTAATTTGAGGCAATTGAAACAAATGAGGGTATAGTTATGCCAGATAAAATATAAGACCATTTCATTTCCTCTGTGAAATGTCAAAGTTTATGATTTTGATGTCTAGAATAGAATAGAGATAACCACAACCCACACACCAGTTTCATTTGTGGATTGCAGACACTTCTTGATCTGTGCCAATAGATTACAGTAGTATGCTTTTAAAGAGCTCATCATTTATATAAGAAGACAAGAGTTGAAATGAAAATGTGTAGACGAAAACAGCCTTCATAAAGTGAAAGAAGCCCAAGATAGCTTTAAGGTGACACAACATCTATCAGTGAAATGGAACAGCTGTCTCAGGCAAGACAGATAAAAGTAAATGACTTTATAGCAGAGGAGGAAAGTCAGGACCAACCCTGGATTCCTCAGTCCAAAGGGAGGTCCATAATGGAGAAGAAGGTTTGAGTATTAAACATAGGATTTTAAAACTTCTCCGTATCTGGCAGCAGCAGGACAAGCATTGGAGTAGATTGTGAATTACAGGGATTCAATATGGTAATTTTTGTCATTCTTTGTGGGTTTGGTATGCAAATGATAAATCAGATTAATTAGAGAGGACTTTGAAATATTTTAAAGCATCACTCAATCACACGTCAAAAATTTCTGAAAGTATGTTTTCACCTCAAAAAACCCTGTGTTAGAGACAGAACAATATGAAAAAATATTCATTATCTGTCTTAAACAACATAAGTCATTATGAAAATTTGAAAATTACTGCTGAAATTTGAAATGTTTAAATACTACAGAGTTTTAAATATTGTCATTCCAATTAAATGAAAATTAGTGCCTGTTTCTGTAGAGTTTCCCTTGAAATTAAGCAAGTGAACAAGAACTAATGCAGTCTAGCCTGGAAGGAAATATAATTTTTAATACCCTGTAGCCGATCAAGCAAGATATTCCTATTTCAAACATAATGTCATTAGAGTTGATTGGGATGATTAGTTTTGATTGGGCAAAAAATTGCCTAACACCAAAGTTAATTATCTCTTCAGAAGGAATCAAGGAAAGAGGTTTAAAATTGTTGTAGGGTGTTGGGTACTATTTTTACGTAAAGTGAAAACTGTGCACTTATAACCATGTTTTATATTTCTTATTATGTGAAGTCTTGCTTCCTTACATTTGCATTTGAACTCAAATTTCTGACAAAGTTCTGAAACCCCCCCAGATGAAGAGGTCCATCAAAGCATGTATAAATAAAAGTGAAGGTGCTTGAACTCTCCATAATGGTAAGAAAGATACAATTAGAACTGCTGTGTAATGCCCCAGGAGGAGTCTGATCTACTGGTAAAAACACAAATATTTTTCCTGTAAACAGGCCACCAGATCACTGGAAACAGTGGTTAAAGGTGAAAGACTTTGTTTACTCTATTCCATTGTTGCATTTGTGCTGGAGGTGGGTTTTACCAATTAAATTTGCTCCCCAGCTATTCATAAATGCAAATGTAATTTGCAATACTCAAGCAGTGCGATATATTCATACAAAAGAAATTTACTAAAATAATGACAAGAGAAATACTTTAAAGGCCAAGTTGCTGTAGTAGCATAGCCTATTTTGCTAAATACTGTCTTGCATGTGAAGAAATTATTATTTAAGACAACACAACTGACATAGCAGTAGAAAATCGTGCCTACAAACCAAAGGCCCTGGGCTTATGGACCAATACATGCTAGTGCTGTGACATTGCCAGTGAGGTTCAAGGGGCTTCATGTATGAGACTGACACCAGACAATCACTGGGTTTTTTTCCAATCTTCACCCTTGACTGACTTGATTGGACCTTCACTCGTCTGAGGAAGATAGTGATGATGATGATCATTAAAACACAACTGTTCAAAAAGAGGCAGCAAGAGAGCTCACTGTGGAAGGTTTACTTCAGGCAGTATGTTTCATAGACCAAGCAGCTGCTCTGCCTCCATGCAGCCAGCTTCCAAAAATCCTGTTGGCAATCCTGCTGATGCTCCTCCAGCCTTACCATCTTCTGTGAGGAATACTGTCTCCATCAGATAAAAGACTGTATATTTGCCATCATGTTGTTTGCTAATGTCTTTGATATCCTGAAGGACAATTCATTGTTTTAATGCATGATGTAGTGCAATTCATCATGCAGCAAGAACAATGCTAATCCCCCTTCTTGTTTGCATCAGCCGTCACTCTCCAGCCCCTATTGTATCTGAATCAATCTGAGCTCATTTATATTAATCATGAGTTGTTTGCATAGAAAAAAGCCAGTTGCAAATTGTACGCATAGGTACCATACAGATGAGAAATAGAGAGAGAGTATTAGAGAAGATAAAAAGAGGAAATGAAAAGTGTGTTTGATTTTTTTATGTTTATAAAGCAAATAAAAAGGTTAAGCAAATAGCATATAAACAGATATTACAGAAAAATAATATTCAGGAAATAGAATGTGAAAATGCAGATCAGCTCATTTAAAGAAGATTGAAGAAGAACTTTCAAACTGCCAGAAGACTTAAAATTCCCTTACAATTTGCACTCTTTAAGAACTGCAACACAAACACTATGTGGTGTTGCAGATACCTTCTCAAAGGTATAGTCTCTCAGTATAGTTCTGTACCAAGTTGAATATTTTTGCACTGAGATTTATCAATCTCCTCTCCTAAGTATGCAAGGTGACATTGATTTATTGTCATTTCCATTACTGAGGGTTTCTTAGGTTGTGCATCAGCCACTAGGATGAATGCAGCATGCTATTACTTGTAAAAAAGATTGGCTTTGACTCTTCATTTTACAGTTAAGGCTAAATATAATTGATTCTTGCATTTATTTGTTTAAAAATTCACTTATTTGTTACAAAGTTATGCCTAATTCTTGTAAAATAATATATAAAATAATTTTACATCCAAAATAGTAACATTGAAGCTAGGTGTACCATCAGAATCAAACTATATTCTTAAGTCATTCTCTGATTCATAGCTATCATAATTTTCCACGGACATAATATGTCACAAACCAGTGTATTTTAAAGTTGACAGTACAAAATAGCACTACATAATATTTCATATTAATATTTATCAAGGTACAGTACAAAACCCTGGTGTAAGTATGCTATGTCATTTAGAATATACTAAGTCAGAATTCTTATTTTTCTCTTTAGCTTTTAATATTTATTAACCTGCCAACTTGGATGCAAGCCAAAGATGATTTCCCTATTTCCAGTAAAGACTAAGAAATTTTCTTTTCTGGTCTTAAATCTTCTAATTGAATATCCCATACAGAGAAGTTTCAGATAAATATAGGATCAATCTAAAAGTACAGTTAAGCTACAACCACACTTTTTTACATCATTAGTCCTGCTCCAAAGGATCAGTTCCCCCAGAGCATTCATAAAATTCCATGTAAGGTTAATGCCCATTAGATAATAGGTAACTAATGGGGGAATATAAGCAATCTAGATATCCGGGCAATATTTATCAGAAATCTAGTCTAATATATAGCAGAATATTAGCATTAAAATAATTTAAAAGAACAGAAGAAAGAAAATACACTATTTAAGTAATTGGCTGATATTTTGGTAACCAGATCTGGTAATGGTGTCACTTTGAGTGCCATGAAAATGCATTGATTCTTTTGGGAGGTTTTTATTCACTAAATGGTCACAAGATACAGCTACTTCAAAGATATTCAAATCTTAAATTTTTACCTGCTAATGCTCAAATACATGATGCAAGTAAGATAAGGACTCAGACTGGGTAAACAAACAGAACCCATTCATACTGAAAAATTCCTAGTATGGCAAGGATTGTATTTTTGTGTAAACTACTTCATTAATTTTTCATGATTTGTTTGTTTGCTTTCGGCGGTTTTTAATACAGAAAGAAAATAAGAGACTGTTTCATTACTGTGGTACGTGTGAGGCTGAAGAAATTATGTTGGCAACTGCCCTCAAAATGAAGTAAATAAGAGTGATATCACCAACAATGTGGTTACACTGGACTTCATCTTAGGCTGAAAGTTTCAAGAGAACAGTAATAAAGGCATTTAATATGCAGCTGTATTCTCATCTACAGGTTTCCTAGCATGACTTACGGTATTTGACAGACAGTTAAGTCATGCCCTGGCCTTTTTCATAAAAACAAAATATCGTAAATGTGCAGGCAAAAAAGACCTGGTCTGAGAGGTATCAGTATTGATAGGAATTATTGAACACACAGGCAAACCATTAGATTATTACAAGATACAAGAAAGTCTTTAAAGGATTCATCCATCTGAAACAGGATCAGAAAAATATTGCTGAAGACATACTTTTTGAGCTGGATATATGTTCTGCAATATGATTTATGAAATATGAATTCCATCATCCTCTTTATTATTCTTCTAGCTAAAAAAAAAAATACTTTGAAATAGCAGTTTTCTCCTAAAATTAGGATTTATTGAAGAGATAATCAGAAAGATTAGACTTGTCAATGTCTGCTGGATATATGGTCTAAGCAACTCATTTTTCATTTTGCTAAACAATGCTTTAAGTTTATAACACATTTTCTAAAAAACACCCTTCTTTGCATAAAGCCTTATTTCAGTAACTTTTTTTAAGAGTGTAATGAGGGAACCACCAGGTTTCTAAGCTATCAGAAGCAATCCAAGACTCCTAAGTGTTCTTATGCTGATTCCAGAATTATAAGATGAAAACTTTGTCCTTATTCAGTTTTATTTCTAGTTATTCCTTTATTCAATAGCTTTAGGTAAATATATATATAAGAAGCCTTGATAAAATTACATGTTATATTTCTCAAGTAGAATGAAATTCTACTGGTATCCCCACTGTTTGATGCATTGTACTAATTAATAAGTCTTGTCACATAGTAGCAGCCCTGGAACACAACAGGAAAGTAAATTCCTCATTGTAATTAGTGGTAGGGTATTTACATATTTATCCAACTTTTTTTCCTCTCATCTACAAATATATTAGTGCTTTACATGAATTTTTTAGTTTACAACTAGCACATAGTGTTTCTGCCTGAATATCAGATAAAAGCTTAAACGAAGGCTTTCCTTTCCTTTAAAGGAAATCTCTTTTCTCACTTAGCAACCATTCATCATCTAAGCCTAGGGCCTCCTGGAAGCTGCTACAAAGAAAAGGGTGGATGTACTGCTTTTTCCCTTGCTTTCTGGCTGTCATTTATTTTATTAGCAACACTACAGGGGACCAATTATACCAAAAATAAACAAGATATCTATTTGGGTTTCTCATTATTTGACTGCTGCAGTTCCTTTTCCTCTATTAGAGATTTTCAGCTGAAAACACCCCATGGGTTTGCCTATAAACAGGATTTTGGGAACATACTTAGAGTAATGGTATCCACTGGTGCAGAATAAACACAATCATAATGTTAAAATTATTAAAAATGTCTCTGGGTTTGTTTCTGCACAACTGCAAGCTTCAGTGTGAATTTCAATCTGGCTGCACCTTACACTACCTTTAAAAGAATAATAGCAATGCTGTCTTGTTTCAAAAACTTTGCCAGAAAAGAACAGCTTTAGCCAGTGGTCCCCTGCAGAGCATTCGGGAGATGTACTTGAGTTAAATAATAGCCATGCCCATGTGTGTAGGTCAATGTTGTCAAATTTAAAACCTCTGTCAAAGGCAAGGCCAAGTCTTGGCTTTGTTGGCCCAAATGACTTACGACTTACCTTGTACATCCTTATGGCTTACAGTATCTGTCCTACTAGAGTAACCTTGGCAAAGAAGAAAATCACACAACTCACTCAGACAAAGAAAGGAGTTTATACCACATTAAGCCACTGGCTTGTGATTGGATATGAAAGTTTGGAGAGTGGATCACAAAAATGAATAAGTTATTCATTACTCAAAACACATGCTGGATGCAATCCTAAGGTTTGCTTTTGCCAGATATAATTTTGATGATTGTGATTTCAGACACAATTTTCTATTAAAGCCCAAATATTTAATACCATACAGGCAAGAACTGAAACTGAGGGCAACTAGTCACACATCTATTCACACTAATTAACACTTACAAGATCTGTGAGAGCCTTTGAGTAAAATTCTTCATTCTTACTTTCATCTTTGTTTTTATTTTTCTATTAAGTTTTCCTGCTTTTAATGCTTATAGGCTTCCTGAGTTAATTTGTCTCACAGCTGCCCAATGTTTCTCTAAGTCTGTGAAATACCTTCCTTGCTTCTATATGTAGAATTATTTCTTCTGGAAGACTAAAAAAAAACCCACCAGCCGACTTATCATCTGAGTATCAAAAAACAATGACAAAATTCATATTAAATGTCAATAATAATGTGAGCAGTAGGATAACTTACTGTCTTTGTTAAATGTAATTTCTTATACCTCATATGTATTTTAGATGGGTTATAAATCCGCTGGGCATGAATCCTCCCTCTGTCTGAAAAGGAGTGAAGAGCCGTAGCTGCATATTTTGGATAAATGTAGGGCAAGGATAACAGCAAGAATGGTGCTGTGGATGTGGTGTGCACATCACATTTTTTGGGTAAAACTTGAGAGCTGATGGTTTTGTTATGGTGTGTATGTCAGACTGGACATATGTGCACACACTGTTACCTGTGTAAGATGCCAGAATCTGTGCTGAAAATTGTGCATGGAATGATGATGGCTTTGAGGTATTTCAGCATATTTAGCTGCTATTGAGCTCTGCACTTGCTTGAAAATACCTGTTTCTTTCCAACTTGTTTTAGACTATTAAAGCAATATTTTTTTCATAGAAGCTTCAATACAAAGAAGCATTTCTATTTTTTCGTTAAGTAGACTTCACATTTATATCGCACAATCTCTACAGTCTCTAAACTTGATGAAAAGCATGAAGAAGTACAACAACTCTGTTTCAAATCCATTTGAAATTCAATCCAGCATTGAATTTCACCCAATAGCACTTACTAAGTTTATGAGTGGGCTTAGGGAGTTAAAAATTACCTGATCATGGCATTACCACACATATTGTTGAAGTCCTCTCTATGACTACTTGAAGGGAGGGTGTACCAAGGTGGGAGTCTAATTCCAGATCTAAATTGCACCTTTCCCTGATGTTTTTCATTATTTCTGTAAAGAAGAAGGAGGCTAGAAGGATCAAAAGCTCTGAGCTGCTTTGAGAATGACATTCTGCAGTCCTTCATCCTGAAACACGCCACATTGGGCATGTTTTATATTGTACTTAGAGAGGAGACCTTTGTACAAAAAATTAATCAAGAAATTCCCTGAACAATGACAACAAAAAATCTTTATCAGTAGTTTGAGCACAGACTAAACATTGATATTTTGGTAAAGGAATTTAAATAATCAAAAGATCAATTATTTCAGTGCTACTTTGACACGGTATAGAACACTTGGTAGCAATGATCCATCAGAACACAATAAAGAACATTTTGCTGATGTAGGAACTATTTTTCTCTGACATTACTCTTCAAAATATATTGGTCTGATGCCTCACGTATGGCATTGTGATTCAATTAGAATCAGGGGTCTCCAGGAAAACAGCTATTAGATTATGAGCAGTATAATGCTACACCAATTCCTGAAAGCTGAATGAATGACGAATGACTCCAGGTAAAGGCCCTTTGGGGAAGAAACTCTGTGAAATACCAAGTTATCCTCCAGTAAAGCAAATCCCACACAGCAATATGTTCCTATTACTCTTCCTACTTTAAAATCTGAATCTAGTAGACTCTCTTCACTGCTGGGAAGTATCTTGTTATGCTTACAGTGCTTAAGAAGTACTCTCATGTTTGATTCAATTTAAACTGTGCCTAAATAAATAAAATCTTTCTGGTAATCAATTGTGCTTTTTTTTCCAATCAATTTTTGAAATAAAGTTAAGGTTTCTTATGCAAAATAAATTAAGACTTTGTTTCCATATCTGCCTGTTGCGGTGGCCCAGCCCACCTTGGGGCTGAGTGACATCAAGTGGGTGGACTTTCCCGCGCAGGACTCCGACCCCGAGGGCGGGACCGAGGACTGAGGTGCCTTCCCACCAGGTGTCACTCTAACTGTATCTCCACCCTAGTTTCCAGAATCCTCTGTGTTCCCGCAAAACTCATTGGTTTACCCTTTTATGTTTATTCATATCCCTCATTGAATATTCATTAAGATCTGGAAAGTTCTGTACTGTTTGATTCCCCATTGGTTCATTCAAATTTGTTCCTCCCCTATGTCTTTGTGATTTGTCCCCTGTCATCCCTTGTCAATTCCTGGTTGGCTTATTCCTTTGTTCCTACGTTGCTCCGCCCTTGCTTAAAAGGGCGAGCAACCAACCTTCTTGGCCCTTTCCTCGTTGTCTCTCCTTTCGGCATGAAACAATAAAGCTGGGATTGAAGGCAACAGAAGGGTCCCTCTTTCATTCCTCGCCCTTGCCTCGTTGCTTGGCAACCACCTCGCTGCAGCCTGCTCCTCTGTGAGCCTCCTTCAGGCAGCCCCACTGAAGGCTTCCAGCTGCCAAACTGAACTCTGTTGGCCACGCTGCCGGAGCACAGTTGCTGTCGCCTGCCAGGCCACTGAGCGGTCAGCGAGCAGCGCGTAACATCTGCCCATCTATTCTTCCCTACTAATATGTAGATCTGTTGATACACTTTTGCAAGACTGAACACTGGTTTAAGTTTCTACAATGATTAGATTACTACAAACTTCATGAAAATCATCAGCTGGAAGGAGGAGACCCAAACAAGCATCTCTGATGTAAGGGAGACAGGAATTCAGACAGAAGGAGACAGTTATTGACTGTGGCTGGAATCTGACAGATGGCTGCACAAGCACACATCTAGGACCCTGGCTAGCCACAGCACGCACTTCTGGTGCATGTCATGAGATGATGGAAAACTCAGGCTCACTTTTCTTGGAAGAGTTAGGGGACAGCATTAAAATCTGTAGGAAATAAGTTATTAATAATTCTACACCTCACAAAATAACTTGCTTTTATTGTGTTTATTCATGCATTTGAAAGTTCAAAAATGTTAGGGTTTTTTTTTTTTTGTAATTTGAGTATTTGTTCCAAATGCATAGTAAACAAATAAATTGTTCCTGGATTAAGTGGACTTCAATGGGATACTTTCAAAATCACAGAAAAAGTAATGTCTAACAGTGAGCAGAGAATTGTATTAGAGAACAGAAGATGTTACTTTCCCAGAAACTAATTTTCCATCTCCTTGCCTCACTGCAGAGCTTCTGACTGTAACCTTTCCCACACCTCCTTCTCCCTAGTTCCGTACAACAATCTTAACAGAGAGAGTCAGGGTGATCCTTTTGTTTGACATAAAAATCTTTTTATATAAATACTGAATTAAAGAAAAAAAGAGAAAACTTTTGAGTGGCAAGTTTTTTTGACTATTATTATTATTATTATTATTGATACTATTGCTACTCTTATAGCTGCTTCATGCTTTTCAAGAGCTAAATAAATAGTAAGCAATTTCTGGGAAGAAAAAGTAGCATCCCCTATTAAATGTGGGGTTTTCCAAATTATTATACCATTTCTTATGTGGCTTTAATATTGATATATATGGAACATCTATCTACTCATATAGGATGAGGAAATCCATCTATATGTTGCAGCTCTGATTTATTTCCTTTCTTCCTTCTCAAATGCTGAGATTGGCGAGGAAGCTACCACTGTCCCCCTAATGTGTTCCAGTATGATCATCCCCATGATGAGGATATCGGACGTAATTGCTAAACATTCAAGGAGTTGTTTGAGATTTAGAAACACGGCTCTCATTGACTTTAACAAGATTAGTGAGACTCTACCACATGCAAAGCTTTGAAAATTCAGGTGGAACCACTAAACATTAATGATTACGTTAGACTCAAATAAATTAAAACAGTTGAAATAATATTACTGTAGTCTGGCAACAGAATTTTATTACAGTTTTTCAAAAAACAAAGAATAATTCATCAAGGAATTTTATTTTGTCTTTCCTTCAAATATTCTTTTTAATGTCTCCTGTCAGCCATGACAAATAATTCCCACTGTAGTACTGTTTACTCTATTGGTGTTGTAGAAATGGGTAAGCATTCTTTTATTTTCTGTTGTTCATAGAGAATTGCAAGAATGCTAGAGTTCTCATAAGCTATTGCTTAAGTGTTTGTTATTGTGGTATTCCAGTCAGTTCCAGACTATATACGCATATATACACATATATATATATATATATATATATACACACACACACACACACATATATATATACACATATACATATACATATATCTTGAACTTTGAGGAGATAGAAAAATAATGAAGGAAAAATGAAAATTTGTGAATTAGTTCTAAAAATACAATATTTGTCTTAATGTTACAATGCATTATAGGGATTTTATTGGGAAAATTGGTAGAGTACAATTTTTTTTGATAAAAGGAAATGATCACAAATAGAATGAATTGGGGTGAAAAGCCAGGGTGTATGAATACAGAAAAATAAATATCAGCCTTTACTACGATAATTGAGAGAAGAGAGCACCACAGCCACCAGGAAGTCTGGAATCAGAGATTTTCTATGGAGGGCAATGGGAATTCTGCAGCGAGACACGCACATCTGACTGCAGCATGGTATGAAGTAATGTGGACCCCAATACAGAGCTAGCAAGGGAGGTATAAAAACAAGGTGAGTGTCCATCTTCTTTTCTGCTCATCTCTGCCTGCTCTTGTCCCTAACATCTCTCTCTAACAGCCCATATTTGGATAATTCCTGAGAAACCTGTAGCTGTCTGCTGCAAATCTTCAGAAGTGGAGAACAGGAAACCTGCTGTGATTCCTCAGTGGAAGAGGGGCACTGAGGAAAACACAAATACAGAAGAAGACCATGACTGCTGTGCTGC
Organism: Falcunculus frontatus; assembly: GCA_013398115.1. Classification (NCBI taxonomy): domain Eukaryota; kingdom Metazoa; phylum Chordata; class Aves; order Passeriformes; genus Falcunculus; species Falcunculus frontatus. The sequence continues at coordinate 1,420,356 of VZRV01008780.1, forward strand.
TGTTTGCTCAGATGCTCTGCTCTCTCCTGAAAGCATCATGAGCTCCAAAGTGTTTCTCCTACAAAAACTTTTGCACACAAGGGGACTGACTTGTCTGGGATAACAAAGCAATCCAAGTAAGCACAGTTTCCTGTGCCACTAAATGACTGCACTCCAAATTTCACATGTAAAGTATTTGGAAGAGATTGCAGTCAAACTAAATTTTCTTGGCTGACTGCTCAGACATCTGGAAGCAGAAAAAACCCTGAACATTACATTATTACCCAAATAAATCCTTTATCCTTCTTTTTCTGAGCTTTCCTTGGAAGGCATCTTATTAACACCAGTTTTTAAAATAGGTGTAGCATGTGACACAGGTAAAGTGCTAAAAGTCCATGTCTTGTGGAGGGTACAATGATAGGCAGTTAGAGAAGACAGTTTTGGGCGAGTAGAACAAATGAGTTTCAGCCATTTCAGTCTTTCCATACTCAGTAACCACGTTCCCTCACCTGTAATTCACCACAAAACTCTATAAATACTTGAGGCACTGCTGATTTGCTGCTGGGATTTATAGAGTGAATGATGGGATTCACAGCCGACACTGTGCTTCATGGCAAAAGACATTCTTTATCAAATGATTACATTAAATTTGTAGTCAGAACTAGCTGCACAGCAGCTGCACTTCAAGGGTTTGAGCCTGTGAAAACATACCCTAGCAAATAACTTACCTATTGATTTAGGGGTGCATAGTTTGGTTACAGAGAGGCTAGTAACATAAGCAAACTCATGCATATTGTTTTGTATATATTAACTTGGATCTCATAATTATGTCTCAGTTATTTCTCTCTTCATGCAATATATTTAATATTCTTGAAAAGTATTACTGGTTATACAAACCAAAGAGAAAGCCACTTTACAAAATAAAGGTCCCCACATACGTTTTAGCAACTCACCTAATTTTCAAGCGGCTGACTTTCCTTCCCCACTTCAGTATTTGTCATTTAAGTAAGTAAACAAACTAACAAACAGAAAGCATTGCTTCTGGACTTCATTTTTCTGTAATTTTTCATCTTCTAACAAGAGTGCTGATGTAGTTTGGTAAAAGCTTTGGTAAAAAGATGCTCTAATTGGTGCAGATGGATGCATGGAAAGCCACAAAACCATTAGTTTAGCTCCATAGCCGTCACTAAGCAAAGGAGTTTATCTATAAACTATAGTGTTTCCTCCTGAGTTAGTTTCATTCTGACATTTATTTCCATTTGTACTCATTTTGCTTCTCACTGACTAAATTATTTCCCAAATCACCTTTTCTTTCCCCTCATCATTCCTTATAGTTAAGCACTACTACAAAATTGGTTTAGCTCAATTTACATACTAAATGCAGTAAAATGCGTTACCCCAGAAGAACATGCCTCAGAATGTGACAACCTGAAAACATATAATTTTCTATGTTAAAGTGGGTTCAAAAGCTGTGAAATGTTTATTTTTTTTCATTCTTGCTAGGCAGCTAAATTTGCTCTATTTCTAGTCCACCATGGTCAGTTCTTAAAGTAATTTATAAGCATTCTCTCACAGCGAGAAAAATGCTTAATTTTATATAAGTTAGGCTTTCAAGTTAAAAGTTGTCCATCTTGGCCTAATTACATGGTTATTCAAAATATTCTCAGAACAAGTCAAACTGGTGAAATTGCACTGAAAACAAAGCAACTGCACTGGTCAGAAAACTAAGTGAAAACTGTAACTTCACTGTAGATTTTAATACAAGCTGCTAAGTAAAATTCCCAGTGTTTCAGTGCAAGTCAGCTAACCTGAGTCAAGCAAATCCATTTAGAATGAATCATTTTTACTGTTCTTTTGATAGTGTAAGTGCATCTAAGATGCTGGAGACCATGGGGCTCATCACCCCATTTTTAGGCTCATTCTCAGTCTACTTCATGCCAGAAGGATGTGCCTGCTCCCACTTGATTTTAAACTGCAAGACAGAAGCCTTTTAGGGCTTTAAAGCACCTCCAAACCTTTAATGCTGACCCTTCAGAGCACTCGTATTCCCCTGGATCTCTATTAGGCTTATCAAAAGAAAGGTCTGAGTGTATCCGGGCAGTGTGGGCATTTGGTGTGATTGGCCAGGAAAGGAAATTGCACTGAGAAAAAACCAAGATGCAGAAGGATGAGAAGTTGTGTTATCCCAAGTATGAAAGATGAAAAAGAAAAAAAAGATATATTTCTTATTAAGGAGTTAGCAACTTGTTTTATTTAATGTCATCCTATCCCTTCAGATAAAATTCTACTAGTTCTATCCATTTCTAGAACAGAGGCTCACCTGAACCTCAGCTAACTGCACATATCCAGGGCCCCAAATGTTGTATACATAATGTATTCATTGATGGCAATACATGTGTACATATTTTTCACCTGGTATTCTAAATAGAAAGTTAACAGAATACATTTCCCATTTTCATAAATGTTATTACTAATATCAGAAGTGAAATTAACAAAGTGAATTCCTTTCACTGATCGAATTGACTTTGGAGGTATTTAGTAAATCTGCAAGTTTAAAAATTTTAAGCTGAGTAATGTTTTATTGAGCCACACTAAACTGTATAAACATAGAGTGAACTGAACAGTGCTAAGGCATCCACACAAAAACTGACCCAGGCAGTTATGGTTCACAGGATACTCATATAGTCAAGTAATAAATATCAATAAGTTCTGGAAACTAAAAAGAACCAAAATTACTGAGTTCCTTAATAAATTGACTTATAGTAATTGGTTACATTTTAGTGTAACCACTATAAAAAAAGAGCACAATAATTTTTAGAGTCTAACTATTTTGGTTTGAATCACAGTTAAAACAACACATTTCTGACAATTTTTTAAGTTTGTGTGCTAATAGTACCTTATTTCCTGTTTTGCCTTATGCGTGGTATAAAACGGAGTGCTTTAAAATACTGAAATAAATTATCAGAAGTTTAAGTTTTATATTTCCCTAAGTTTATCAGGAAGCAGTATACCTAAAATCACTGCTTAATTAGAATTTAATATATGATTCCTTGAGGTTTCACTTAAAGGAGTAAAAACTGACCATGAAGCTTTCAGTTTTTCCATTTCTCCCACAAAGAGTCATTGAACAAAAATTTATTGCACTTTTCCCCACCTTGACAGGCACTGGAAATGGAAAGCAAGCCCTTGAGCCTGGCCAGGTATCCAACAGCTCTGCTTATCATGCAGTTTTCTCCTCAGTTCCCCCTTCCAACAGTGGATAAGGGCAAAGACTATCTGCATGCAATCACAATTTTTGGGATGTCTTACAGTGACTTTGGTTTCATGTACCTTGTTTAAGGTACATAAGGCTAGTGGAAAAATAATCAACTTCCTATTTCTGTTGGACCCTTGACAAATGATTCTCAGCTTTACCCACGATTTTTTAGCTACTCCAGTTTATGCTTAGTAAATGGTACAGACACTACAAGAAATGTTTTGAACCTTTTTCTTAGCCAGAAGACTTTTTTACAACTTCATATTCAAGGACTATGATTTTTCTCTCTGCAATAGTAACAATGGATTTCTCTGCAATAATACAATGCAGTTCTGGCTATTGCCTGAACATTTTGTACTCAACTAGATATAATAGTTTATTTTTTCCTCACAGAAGGAGATTCTTGGGATAGGAAACAATGCAACACTAGGAATGGAAGTCTATATGAGCTTTGCACAGGTCTCAGCACAGTATAGGGATGGTGCTGAACATAACCTTCATGCAAAAGTGCTCTTCACAGTCCCATTTTCTTATACAAAACCTCTTTTTATTCCTCTGCAGGTCTAGAAACCTTTTTCAACATCTATGCTATCAGCATGGATTTTTATTGTCCCGTAATTATGGAACTGCTTAAAATCAAGTACAAAATAATAAAATACTCATTTCTTCATTCCCTCCTGCTCTCCTTCACTACACTTGCTTCTATATATAATATATTTAATTTATCTTTCCTACTCTTTTTATTCACAGTATGTCCCCAATACTGAGTTTAGGGTTGAGATAATTTTACAAATGTTTATCAGTTCCAATGTTAAAAATAAATTGGACCAACTTGGTGTTTTGAGCCATCAGAGTTCGAAAGTGAGAATTATACCCATCCATGCTGGGAACCAGAGATTTGGTGAACTCTAAGCTTTTCTTCAGGCAGAGGAAGCTACACTCATGCTTGTCAAGGAGATTAACAAGAAATCTGATTGAGTCTGGAATACTATTGCTGCAGTGGATTACAAGTTTGATCTTCTCTTTTTTCAGGGATAAACAACCTCAAGGGCTAGGACACTGGCACAGAAAAGCAGATAATATCACTGGCTGTGAAGAAAAAGTGTGGCCATATGGCAGGCCCAATAAATGAAAGCAAATGAAAGTGAAGCAATCCATTCAACAAAAGTGTGGTTGTGTGCTGTTGTACAGAATTGTCACTTTTGTTTTTGTTATTGTAGATTAACATACGCTCTTTCTCCAGCTCCTTTCTATCTTATTTATTCAGACTGTATACTCTTTTGGAAAGGTCAGTCTAGTATTAGGACTGTGCATTGGATCCTGAAGCTGTCATAGTGCAAATGTTTAAAATTGAATCTTTGAATAATAGATTGAATAAACATAGGGATAAAGATTTACAGCTGCTGATGGAGTGTGGAATTTGTAAAACTGCATAGTATACCACATAAAAAGGAGGGAAATTAAGGAGAATTTAGCAGCTGACAAAAAATACATGCTCTCTAACTCTTTGATCTCAAGCACCACAAGTGTATTCAAAGAATACTTAACCAAAAATATCATACAAAAATTGAGATTGAGATTGAGATTGTCAGAACTGGACATTTCCCTGTAGACTGCATGTTTCTTAAACAGGTCTTGTTTGTGAATATGAAAACAAACAAAACCCCCACCAACCAAACAACATCAAAAAGATAATGATAAAAAAGCAGGATTTCGAAATTCTCCTTTGTAATATTTATTGTATTCAAAAGCTATTGCAAGATAAAACATTACATATACGTGTATATATACACGTGTATATCACTAGATATACTGTATACATACTTATTTGCAAAAATAGGTCTATCCTAGAACAACCAGTAAATAAAGTAACCACAGTAATACCCAACAGCATTAATTTCAGCGATAGCATGTCTGTACTAAAAGCAGCTTTCTCACTTCTCAGTCTATGCATTCTGAGTAAGATCAAGGAAGGATTCTGATGGTTTTAACTCTATCCTAAAGCAAGATGATCACTAAATCAGATAAACTATTCATCTGTTTAAAGCTTGTTACTCCTGTTTTGCCAAGGCTGAGATGCTTTGCAGCAAAAAAGCCAGCCAGGACTCTTCCTGCCAAGAATCAGACATCTCATGCATGTTTCATAAATGTTTCTCCACCAAAAACTCAAGGATTAAGCAAACACCAGCTCAGTTTGCAAAAGCTTCCACTAATGATTTTTAAATAACTCCAAAAGAAATCTTGGTCCCATTTAAAGCAATAGTAACTTTTATCTCTAAGTTTTAGCCACAATACAAACCCTTTGAATTTTATACGTCATCCCAGTGCACTGAATATGCTGATAACTATTTTTGCTACACTTGTTAAACTCCTAAATACCTAGATAGATGGCTTTTTACCATTAAGTAAAATCTCCTTAAAATTTACGTAGCTAAATCCACACTTATGCCTGTATTGACTGTTCATAGAAAGTACTCACTTTAAGAAACTAAGGTTTCATAATAAATCTTTGCCATTTATAACATAACATCACCACACCCCAAAATTTTGTGCAAAATAGATCAGTTCTCAAGTAAGAACTTTTTATAGCAAGATGAAAAACATTTAAACAGAACAGCAACATTGTGTCTAAAAGAACGTTGATAAAAAGTCCTCCTTTACTTAGAAAATAATAAATTTTATGCAAGAAGGAGAAATAATAATAAACACCACCAAGATCTGCTTTTCAAGTATGCTGGAATACCAATGTGGAATATTAAAACATGCTAGGAAATAGGCTTATCTCCTGATATGCATTATGTGCATAATCACTATCATTGTACCTCACACACCTCACACAACTGGGAACTCAGTGGAGAGAAAATAAAGAGAAATTTTCCTTTCCAGGCAGTAAAATGGCAAGAGAGCTGCTCACAAACAGCCACTGGGTGACTGCAGTAGCCTCCGCTGCTCTAATGATGCACAGATGTAGGTGCAGCTGGAAGGGCTTGAAGGGCTGGCGCAGCACAGCGCTCGATGGACCACTTCCAGCCCCAGCAACACAGAGCTCAGCCGAGAAATCCTGCCTTCTGCTTCCCAACGTGAGTGACTCTCCTTTAAGAACTGATATCCCTATAGAGATTCAGCTGCAAAAGGACAAGCCATGCTCATGAAGGAGAGAAGACTATATGGCATTTAACTATTACAGGATATGTAAGCTCTGTACTGCTGTGTGAATGTCACCATATTAATGTGGAACATATCACCTGAAGTGCAAATATTAAAAAATATTTCATGTGTGTGTACTACATCGATACATATCACACACTGTGTGCATATATGTGCACACTTTGGTAGAAAGTATTTTATACTCACAGATGTACAAAAGAATCTCTTGTAATGTATGCTCTTTGTCCTGTTTGCATTTTGTAGTTTGCAAGCATACAAACCCAAGAATTCCCGTGGTTCTTTTTTCATGAAATGGTCTAAATCCCTCAGTCTTGCCCTTTAAAATCATAAAGTATGTTCCAGACCACATAAATTCACCAGACAGAGGGCAGTGCTGCACTACAGTAATTGAGATGGCTCTTAGCAAGCCTGGACACCAGCAGCCATGGCCTCATGGCAGTGTGAGGTCCCTCTGCTAGCTTGAACAGATGCTGTGTGCTATGGTTGTGGCTGGACTGCTACTAGTGTGAAAAAACAGGCTTGTTTTCTCAAAGTCACACTGCTGTGGGGTACAGGATTCTGCTGAACAAGTTTACTTAAGGCTTAGGGTGTACTTGAAAGTGAGCCATGTGGTCCTTCAACTGATAGCATTAGCCAGAATATCCAAGTACACCTCTCACTAGAAATCAGAAGTTAATTTTTCTTCTCTGTTGGAAGTTGCATGCATTAATTAGTCCTAAGAAAATTAATATAGTCAAGATTGCTTTAAAAAGCAAGGTCTATTTGGCTTAGGAAACAGAGATAAAATGCAAAATAGTATGCATTCTACAGAATTGAAGTCACTGAGTCAAAAAATTGTGTGACAACTGAACTTGCTAAATTTAAGTGTATTTGTGTGTATGTACAAAATAGCAAATATATGAAGTAGCTCTAAGAGTTCTCTCTGATACCTTGGATTTGTAAAGCAGCTTTTATGAACCACCTCTACCTATCATGGTTTAACCCCAGCTGGCAACCAAGTCCCACACATCTGCTCTCTCATTTTCCCTCAGTGGGATGGGGGAGAGGATCAGAAGAGTAATAATGAGAAAACTCACGGGTTGAGATACAGACAGTTTAATAGGTAGAACAGAAGTCACAAACAAGGAATTCATTCACTGCTTCCTTGGGCGGGTAGGTATTCAACCACCCCACAAAAGCAGGGTTCCATCACACCTAACCGTTACTTGGGAAGACAAACACCATCACTCCAAACATCCCACTCTTTCTGCTTCATCCCAAGCTTTACATGCTGGGTATGATGCCACATGGTGTGGAATATCCCTTTGGTCAGTTCAGATCAGCTGTTCCAGCTCTGTCCCCTCCCAACTCCTTGTGCACCCCCAACTCGCTGGTGGGTTGAGGAGCAGAAAAGGCCTTGACCCTGTGCAAGCCCTGCTCAGCCACAGCTACAACATCCCTGTTATCAACATTGTTTCCAGCACAGATCCAGCACACAGCTTCATTCTAGCTACTGTGAAGAAAATCGACTATATCCCCACCAAACTCTACTGAAAATCCAGTCCTAAAGGGAAATGTTGATCTCATTTTAAGCAATCACAAAATTTCGCTTGACCTCAGTGACATGAAAATATCATCATGGATATTCCTTCCTTCCTCACAGAACCTAAAATAGTCAACAGACCCTTAATACAAAGCCTGCTGTAGCTGATGGGGAAATCTTTTAATTTCGACCTTGTACAATAATACAGAATCTGGTTTGAAGCAAGTAAGATCATATGTGTCCCTTCTGGATATACAAAGATCTCTACTTGGTATTAACAGTATTTCAGTAGAAAACAAAACAATACAAAGTACAAATACCTTTGTGTCCTTTACAGTTGCATTTTTAAGTTGAATATTTACTATATACTTTTTGTATGTGGCACTAAATTTATTTGGTTTTATACTATCAAATAACATACTCATACAATCTTGAAAGAGGTAACAATATTTTATCTATTTAATGTACAATGATATTGTTCTGCCCAGGATATGAGATTCCTTCTTTTTCAGAGAGATCAGGCTTCCATCAGATCATCCATTTGTTGGTAAACATTTTGGTGTCAAATGAGGTTTCTATTGCAAATTCCAGAAAGTTTTACTTGGATCCCTTAACTTCACTGCTTACTCGGAAATCTGGTGACACAGCTGTAACGAGATGTTGATGGGGAAATGTGCTATTTCTTTTTAACGCAAAAGTAGCCAGTGATTCCAGCATGTCAGGAAATAGCATAGCTTCACAGAAGGAAAGCTCCTGACAAGAGGAAGATATATGAGTGAAGTGGATTTCTCAGGCTAGTAAGCAGAAACCCTGGCTATCTAGCTGAGGAGAGGATGAGAGAATAAAGTCTGAAGACAAGAAAAATGGAGATCTTAAGCAACATACCTGTACACATTTATATACTGCTGTCACTGAGCTTTTCTCATTTTCAATAAATGCAACATACAAACAAACAAAAAAATCCAATTTTCTGTGTCAGAATTCATGTACAAAAACATTTCCCTGTGACAATAATTTGTAATGGAGGAATTCATTATACTTCCACCACACATTTTACATCTTCTGCTTTCCTATGCCTGAGTGAGTAGGCTGCTTGTTCCTGTCTCTCCATTCTCCATGCTTTGGATGAACAAATCTCTTTTTCTGGGGTCTCCAAAAGCTCATTCTTCTTTCACATAAGAGCTCTTTGTAATGACTGAGAAACAGTAAAATACATCCAAATAGAATTTCAGATTCACTATTGGACTGTTTATTTTGCATTTCATGTGCACACAGGTAGATAATGGAATATTAAGCTTCATTCAGAAGAGCTCCACTGTTCCTGAAGCACACTGTTTAAGCTCCATGAGCCAGTAAATGCAGCTACATGGCTCATTCAACTGCTGGGGCAAGCACCTATACTTCAGGATTAGGAGGTCTACTGCTATGTACAATATAAATCATGTCTACTGCCTGACCACCGCATACTGTTCTCTGTGGCGGAAATAGTTATTTGGCAAAATACTCTAAATTTGAGGATCTCATTTTAACTTTGCCCATGGTTGTCTATGCATTATCAGCCCAAGCACAGGTTAATAAACTGTAGAATTTGTAAAAACTCAACTAATCTTTGCTCCAGCTACCAGGCCACCTGAGAAAGATTTGCTTTGATATGGGAAACAGGAAATGTTTGAGTCATCTTTTTTAGCCTCACTTTGTAAACACTATCTAGATCACTTTTAAGTACTCAGCTGTTGTAGTCTGGACCATTAGTCAACTCCTGACCTTATTCCCCTCTGCCAGGGATTGACAAAAGCAAACATTTGCCAGGGACCTGGATGAAAAGCAGGTCACGTGGTGGTTCTTCACAATCCATCCATCCAACCATGAAAAAGAGTTCTTTCATATTCAGGTGTTGCGCCACCAGCATAAAACGGCTCCCGGAAATTTTGACTCCCCTTATTTTGGGGAGAGTCATATCCAACTGCCTACTTTGCTACGCTTCATTACAGAAAAAGTGACAGGGTACCTGCTCCAATGCTTTGAGTAACAATCTGCTGTAAAACTCTTTTTGGTGATGCAGGTGTTTAATTTTCATAGACAAAAATAAAATTAGACTTAAGATCAAAGACCTTCTGAAACCCTTTTCCAGTTTGAAAGCATAAGACAAGTTTTCTTCAGAAACAGTAACAGTCTGAGACATAAAATACTATGAACTTAAACTAGTATAAATGGTTACTGAGAATGAAGTCATTAAAAGAAAGCATAAATTAAAATACATATAGTTCAGGCAAAGCTCACATTTATTTTACATTGTTGGAACGCTTGAGAAACCGTGCTGTTATGAGGCAATGCAGAAATAAAGAATGCTATTTTCAAAATTAGCCACAAAACTGCTTTTATTTTTATTTCACTCTATGGCACTAATACCAACTTGTCATTAGAGATCTAAATTCAGAAGACAGTGCACCAGATCTTCTGCAGTTATTCTGCTACTGCTTTTTTGTTTTGCGCAGTAATTTAAACCCATTGGAATATCATATTTTTGTCTTTACTCTCAGACTAATTCTCACTGCATCCTAATAGTCCAAGCAGTCACGGCAGGTTTAACAAACAACTTCTGGATTGCCAAATATTTGCAGAAATTGAAGGACATAAACTAAGAAAGCTCCTGCACTAGATCCAAGAACTTACCGTAATTGATGTAAAACCTGATGCAGCTCCATCTGCCTATTCCATCACGTCTGTTGCTCTTTTTTTTTCTCCTGGTATACTTCTGAACTTACCTGGACTTTTACAAAGGGGTGGGAGAGAGATGATTATCACATGCAAAAAAAAAAGCTTCAATGATCCCTGGTCATTTTAAGCACATTATTGCTGCCCTGAATTTTCCTCCCCTAAGCTTCCAAAAAAGCTAGGAAGTTAAATTTGTTTGACACAACATGAAGATAAGAACATCTGAAGCAAATTATCCCCTTAACACTCTTACAAAATCCTAGAGACTATCATGAAGTGTAAGTGGAACTAGAGCAGGAAGTCTGAAACTGGGATGAAATTCCTCTTTCTTCGTGTTAATAATGAGTTCTGCTATCTTCCTGCTCTCAGTGCAGGGGAAAAAAAAACCAGCTATCAGTACTGAGGAAATCTTATTAGATTCAACCCTATTTTTAAACAGCTAGGATCAAAATCTTCATTCAGACACACTGGTGCCACTCCATTAAATTCCAGCAGTGGCACCACTGGTAGAAAAAGAATGGCACTCAGATTTTTCACCATTAAGTAATCTGTTTTCATTACCTTCTCAGCAGTTTGTTTCATTTGCCTGCAGTAGAGAAACTAAAATTAGAACACATTTCATGTTCATAGTTAGTTTGCTTCCAATGTAAAAAAAACAAGTCTATAAATTTGTCTATTGGATTACGGCTTGTGCAGTTCTCTTGTAAAGTTGTCTTTACATTATGGTGATGAACTGTAAATGGTGTAGTGCATTATTTTGCCCAAAGTAATTCAAATTAATGACCCTAGAAATATTATTTTAGGTGACTGTTATAAAGCATTGACAATACCCATGAATATTACCAGCAGAATTTCTTTTCTTCTTTGTAATGTATGCATTGCCATGTGTTAATAAACTATTTTCTGATCATCTTCAGAACTTGCTGTCTCTTGCAGGAGTTCCACTTGCCAGTCTTGAGTCAGTTCTAGTAGCAAATGCATGTCAGGTAAATGCTGATAGCAAACTATCAAAAGTTTCAATACATTTTTCTTGCCTTTACTTGCATACACGTTCACCTTTCACATTACCTAAAGCATCACTGATTCTGACTAAAAATAGAAAAAAAATCAAGTGTGGTGATCTCTTAGGTTCTTGACTTTGTAACTGTGAAAATAATGTTAGCTTAGAAAGTATAAAAATTACTTTATTGTTTCGCTTAAATGAAACTTTCAAAAAAGAGGAAAAAGAAAAAAATGCAAATTATTTTCCTGGTTCAGATAAATGTTATTCTGGATGCTAAAAATGGATTTGCTTGTCAAGACTGGAAGAGGTGTGTATTTTCTTGCACTCTACTAGCTCATGTCATCCTTACTAAGAAAGTGTTAAGCCTTACCAACCACAGATAGCAGCGTTTTGAAGTTATTGAAAAAAACCCCCAAATTTCTTCCAAACCGCACAGCACCAGAATTAGCACATGTTTGGGAAATATGCCATGATAGCAGTGTCCAGAGACACTCCTAAGAAGCTTAAAGATCAGAGGAGGAGATGAAATGATTTGAGCTTCACAGAAACTTCTCATGACTAAATACTGATGTCAAGACCACTTCTAAGGAAAAATGAACAGATCACAACAGCATAGAGTCAACCAACTTCTGGATTTCAAAAGAGAGGACTGAAGAGTAAATTTTCTATTATGCAATATGAAAAAAACCCTACGGTGGCAATGATGCTAGTGAACACCAGTTTTCTGCAGTTGTCACAGACCTGTTGTGCTTCACTTTGTCCCGAATAAATGGTTCTGTACCTCATCCAGTTGCTTCCACAGTAAGGCTGGCCAGTCAGTAGAAGCAACAACTTTGTCTGCACTTGCACATCTCTAATTTTTTTCAATTAACTCATTCAAAATACATTTTTAAAATTCTTGTAAAAACTTCTCAATCTTTCTTCCTGACAAAGTATTACAAGTGAATCAGCATTAGACATACATTTCCTTATTTTAAAGGTCATTCAATAGTCACGCACCAAACTAACTTTAAAGGTAAAGCAGTGCTTGAAAACAGATCTGAAATGTATTCCTCAGATGACATTTGGCTATAAATCCCACAAAAAAATTGAATTATTCTTTTAATATCTGGCACACCCTTCTAATTCCTTAGAGGCAGCTAGATATTTTATACCCACAGGGAGCTTTCCTTACCGCAGGCAGACAACGAATTTTTCAACACGCTGCATGGAGTATGTGCTCATGTGCCAGAACTATGGAAACCTGTAAATCTTTCTATCCTAGATGGGCAGAATTAATTTCAGATTTAATCACCATGCTGCATATCAGGACCACTGATAAGGAAGCACAGAATAACTCTGTTAACAGAAACCTGACAGTGGCAGGCACAATGTTGCACTACAAAAATAAGAGATAAATCTTCTGTATGTGGCTCATGAAAAGGACATGAAGACCAGGTCCACATTGACCATTCCAGAAAAATCTGCCACAAACGGAAATTGAGCAGCTATATCCATCTCAGTTGAAACCTAAGACAGCAGAATATCAGTCTCTCTCAGATAACACATCTGCTCAAACAAAATGAAAAGCCATGGCATTAATGAAGGATTTCACTTTTCCTACTAATGATGGGATTTCCTTGTTTCACGAAAGTTAATAGCCAAAGATAAATATAAGAAGATGGAATCCTAAGAATCCAAACTGCAGTCATTTCTTTATGCTGTCTTCAGGGAATACCATCTTTGGCTTCATGAAGAAAGAGGTAGATGATGGTTTTAAAGAAGGAGTTTTAAAGACTCTTGTCAAGACGTTTAAGTTTGGCAAGTAATGGTGACTATTGTCCACTACATTTAACATAGGACAAAAGTATACCCCTAAAAGAAAAAGGAAGAAGTGTCCCCTCAGGATAATGACTTGTAGAATAAACAAACTTAGAAGACTTTAAGTTTTGTGTATTTTTAGGAGCAAGTATGCTGTAATGAGCAAAGACAAGTAACATTGAATTGTCTTTTGTTTTCCAGTCAATATATATTTAAAGATTTAAACAGCTTAAGTGCTTGTTAAATATGCTTGAAATATGTATTTAAGTGCCTTTAAGACATGAGCCTATGCTTTTGCCAGCTACACACAAAAGGAATAACCTCGTCTCACCTAAGAATCGGGTTTAGTTCCTGGATACTGGTCGTTCTTAATGTCCAGAGAACCTGTATTTGAAGAGATAAAATCCAAACAAAGTGCCAGCTCGCAAGTTATAAAACGCACTTCCCACTTTTACACAACATACTTTTAAAACTGAACTTAAGTATCGCAACTGAACATTCTATTTGCATCCAGAGCAACCATTCCCCAAGGACACCTACAGGCTTTGCCCACCACAGTAATCATGTCTCTCGTAACACACATTTTCTTGTTCAAACTCCATGAGAGTCTCTCAAACAAGCAAATGAAAACTCTGAGTGAATCCACCAGTTCAGCACGTAATGAAAGGATAATCTGAACTGCTACCAAACAAACAGCATTCATTTACCTGTAAGATTTTTCCATACAAAATATGAAGTCTTTGCAAACATCTGTTATTTTGCAATTACCACAGAAAAGTCTTTCTTCTCTAACAAAAGCTCTTGCTGCTTGATTTGACTTTATTACTTGTAATAGTTGCTATAGTTATCTACATTCTTGGAGTCTACTTTAAGCACAGTATCAAGAACAGCTGTACTCTGTCAGACAGTCCAGAATTAATATTCCTTATCCAAGGAAGTGCCAGATGTTCACAGTAAAACACAAAGAACCTACCATAAGTTACAGACTCGCAAAGATATTTTCTTTTAGTCTTCCCATAGCAAGACTCAGCCAAGTACTAAAGATTTTACCCTTTCTAAAAGGTATTTTTGTTCTTACATGAATAGCTAATTATGTCCTGTACCCTCTTCTGCTATGTGCTTCCCTTCCTTAAAACTGTGATCCACAGGAAATCTTGAGAATGCTTGTAGAATTTAATTTTTTAAATATTGCAAGTTGTCTGTTTATTAAAAAAACCTGCTTGACTTGAAAAGAAAAAACAAAATAAAGAAAAGAAACAAAACCTTTTGGAGAGCTCAGTCAGTTTTTTTTCCTTCCCTCCAGAACATATGGCAACATCTGCTATCTCCCTGATGGATAACGACTTGTTGGCGTTGACTTTTCTGCAACCAAAACTTCTTAAAGTGGCAAGTAGATAAATTCAGGTGCAATTAAAAAAAATATATATGCACACATATAAATACATGCCTTCAAGTTCTTGAAGTTTGGTAAAACTGCATGAGCATGCAGTTATTTTTCTGAGATCAACACACTGAGCATAAAGCCCATCACAACAACTTTGCTTTCTTGTCCAAGTAACATAAACTGGCTTTTGCTTACTGACAAACCATACAGCAGAAACTGTTAGTAGGAGGATATTGTAATTTTGCAAAAGGAAAAAGCAGACACTTCAAGTTTTAAACATTTATTAAGCCTCATCAAAACAGTTTCAAACACATGACTTAGTGCTGTGTGAGGCAAATTTGATTATTTCCTGGATGATTAAGCATGACACTTGTGCGGAGGGCTTCTGGAAGATCTTTCTGTGCAGCTTATGAACATGTGTGTGTTTTCAGAAGTCAGGACGGTCCTTTTTCAGTCTACTGTAGTCCACATTAACTGAGTAGAACTAGGAAAGAGAAAGGAAAAAATATTAGTCAAGAAGTTGACTACACATTTTCCCTGGTATTTACTAGAAATATGCATCATTGAACTCATGTCAGGAAACTCAAATCATATTTTGAGTCTGTGAACTGGATAATAATAAATAAAAACTTTTGATAAACAATAATTTTTTAATATTAATTTTATGCCCAGTATTAGAAGCTCTGCATTTAAAATGAGGCAGTGCTCATGTCTTCCACTAGAGAAAACCCACAGCATCTCTTCTTAACCCCCAGAATTAGAAGTCCATTCAGACGAACTTTTTACTGTACTGCTGAGTTTATCCATTTTGCTCAAAATCTATGGCTCCTGTATACTGAAGGCAAAAGCCAGCTTGCCAAGTGGGACAAAGCACAGTGTCTGTGAACAGACAGTGGCACAAAGGAACATTTAGACCAGTGCTGCAAAAGCCATGTTTGGTTTAAGTAGTTGCATCTAGAAATGCAAAGGATGACACAGAGGAATGAAAGTAAGAACAAATCCTCTAACACACTCAGTTTATATTATTATAATTGGATCCTGTTACAAGCAATCCAGAACAACCCAAAAAGCGACTGAGGACAATGAGTTTACAGACTAACTGCCTATTTTGGCATCCCAGCCTGACTTGACATCAAGCACACACAGTTTTTCTTAAAAAAACAAAAGGAAGAAAAACACGTAACTATTAGCTTGATTATTTTTAGTTATACCCAATTTTAATTTTTTTAACTTTCTCAAAGAAAAGAAAACAGCCTACAGTACGTTCAAATTACAGCTTTCTGTGCAACTCCTCCAGTAATGATCAGGTCTTCAACTCTTTTCTTTGGAAAAAGACTGAGTAAGTTAATACGACAAAGAGAAGTTTATAATAGAAAAAAATCTCATCAAAAGCTAAGACTTGTATAACAAGAACTTTTTACTAAAGAGTCATCCTCAAATCAGAGTATATGTCCTTTTCATTTCCCACAGTGCAGATTTGGAAAAGAATGTCCCCAATGATACACACATCCAAATATGGCAAACCCCGAGGCTGTGCCTGCATGTTAAGGCAGAAGGGGAATGCTACAGAAGTCAGGCACTCTAAAAGAATTTGTGCTGTGCACCATGCTGGATTTCCCAAGTTTAGATATTTACAAACCAGCAACATTCCAGAATTGGCAATGAAAACAAAGAATGAAAGGTTCTTCACGGACTTTTAAGGGAACTGCTATCTGTTTTGCTTTGGAAGTGTGGGGTTTTTCTACTTATTTCAGTGATTGGAATATTAGTATATGATACCAAACAAGACACTAGCTTTGACAACACAGTAGGTTTGCTTTTTTTGTAGCTTGAGAATAATCTTAAAATATTCTTAACAGCAACCCACTAAAATAGCACTTCTGTAAAACACGATTAAAACATGATTCGTGTCCAGAGAAGGGCAATGAAGCTGGTGAAGGGTACAGAGAGCAAGACATATGAGGAGTGTCTGATGGAGCTGTTGTTGTCCAGCCTGGAGAACAGGAAGCTCAGGGGAGACTGTCACTCTCTACAACTCCCTGAAAGGAGGGTGTAGAGAGGGAGGGAGAGGTTGGCCTTTTCTCCCAGGCAACCAGCAACAGGATGAGAGGACACAGCCTCAAGCCTCGTCAGAGGAAGTTCAGGTTGCACATCAGGAAGAATTTCTTCACTGGAAGGACTGTCAAACATTGAAACGGATTACCCTGAGTGGGGGTGGAGCCACCATCCCCGAAGTGTAGAAGAAATGACTGGACATGGCACTTAGTGCTGTGGTCTAGCTGACAATGTGATGTTCAGTCAAAGGTTGAACTCAATAATCTTGGAGGTATTTTCCAACATAAACGATTCTACGATTCTAGGATTTCCATAAACTACCAAATGTTTTAAACATCTTTGCACACTTCCTCATTAGTTCAATGAAATTAGTTGAATATCAGCTAAAGAACATTTCTATTGCATCCAGTTACTTACAATACTGTTTTGTGTTCAAGAAATCAACTGCAGAACTGAATTCATGGTTATGTTAAACACCAACATTTTCCTGCAGTGCTTCTCATGAGTAAAGGCCACCAGCTTAGAGCTTAGAAAACTGTAGTTCAGAACTTTTAGGGTTTTGTCTTTCTCCCCGTAGTTTATTTCTGAGTATTATGAGCCAGTAAATTCTTCCTCTCACATATAGTTCCTCTTTTCCTTACAGTGCAATAGATATGACTGCTTTCATATAGACTCCTTTCACCCCATTATCAACAATCATTAGGAAAGTTTTAAATCTCGAACTCAGCCATCTCTGCTCAGGGTTCTAGATACAAACAAATGCTGCACAGAACAAATACATCACTCATTCAACTACTTTCCTATATAATCAAACATCCTAAAGCAGTAGGGTATACCTCTAATATTATGCTTCCTAAAAATCTGTATTTCTCATTTTACCTTGTACTGGTCACTGGGAGACAATTTGTTCCAAGGTTCTGGGTTATTTTTCTTGTCCCAGCTATTGAGAGAAATGCAAGATGTGAGAGAATATTAACACTATCTTCAAAGTTAAAAAAAAAAAAATCATATATGTACTGTGGTAATCAGGACATGGAATCACCCATCCAAGCAAGTTTCCACCAAAAAAGGCACCATCCTTTGTCAGCAGTCTCTAAATATCACGGTAAACAAAGATCTCCAAATCAAGGAGAGCTCCACACACTTAATGTCAGGTGATACTGGATTAAGACACTAAGGCCTCCAGGAACACAAAAACCAAGACAATGGAATGTAACACAGGCAGCAAGAGGACTGGCACCGGGGATTACTGTATACATACCTGACATCAGGGTTGAACATCGCCAAACGCATGAGATACAGGCCTGCACCAACACCTCCAGATCCAATGATCACAAACAGAGGGATCAACTGGAGTAACAACAAAAAAATTCAATATTATACTATGATATAGCAAAATAGTATTGATACATAGCACCTCTGACTACAGCTATGGCAAACCAAAGAACAATCTTACAGACTTTGAGCCACAAAAGCATGGCCCTCTAAACCCCTGGCATAAGCTCCCTGTTTGTGGGACATCCCTGGGGTCATTGAGGAACCAGCAGCTCTGAAGAGGCAAGTATAAAAAACCACTACTACTTCAAGAGAAACCAAAACGAAACCAAAAATTCCGTCCCCGCGCGTTTCTGAAAGACACACATATGTCCCTCCACTGCCAAAACAGCCCCTACCATCTGTAGTCAGATTACATAAACCGAAAACATCAGAGTGGGAGCGTGGGGGCAAACTGATGCCCAAGAAGAACAGAAGGGCCACCTTGAACCTTGTAGCACAAGCAAGGCCGCAAAGACCAGAGGAAAAAGGAGACCCGACCGTGTCTGCTCAACCAGCTCCGGCCGGTCCAGGGGCCCGGCACGCACAGGAATGCCAAGGGACGGATGGGCGAGGAGGGGGCGACCGGCGTGGCCGGGGGCACCGAGCGGCGGCAGGGGAGGGGGGGCGCGGGGCCGGATGCTCAGGCCCAGGTACTCACGGCCGGGTGCTTCTTCGCGTGGGTGAGAATAACGCGTAGCACCATGGCGGTGGTGGCGGTGCGGTGGTGGCGGGTTGGTGGCGGCGGGTGCGGGCGAAGGTCTCGCTCTCTGCAGGCTCCGCAGCGCTGCCTCCCCCTTCAGCCGCTGATCCCCAATGTCACCGAGGCCCCC
>VZRV01008780.1:1439493-1460981 GCA_013398115.1 Falcunculus frontatus
CCGCTGCCGCGCAGGCAGCGCCTGCGCCCGGGCTGCCCGCGGCGGGCAGGGCCCGGCCCTAGGCGCCTTCTCACAGAACGGGTCAAGTTGGACGGGAGCTTAGTGGGTTATCTGGTCCAACCTCCCTGCCCAAGCAGGGTCATCCTAGAGCACATGGCACAAGATCGCATCTCGACGGTTCTGGAGTATCTCCAGTGAGAGGTACTCCACAAACTCTCTGGACAATCCTTTCCAGTGCGCGGTCAACTGCACAGTGAAGAAGTTTTCCCTCGTATTCAGGTGGAACTTTCCTGTGCGTCACTTTCTGCCTGTTGCTTTGTATCCAAGTGTTTGGCACTACCGAGGAGAGTCTGGCTCCATCCTCTTGACATCCGCCCACTTTAGATATTTATAGATATCAATAAAGTCTGCTTTCAGTCGTTTCCTGTAGAGGCTGAACAGGCCCAGCTCCCGCAACCTTTCCTCTTAAGATAGATACTCCCCTAATTGTCCTCATAACCCTCCACAGGACCCGTTCCAGGAGCTACCTGTCTTGCACTGAGGAGCCCAGAATTGGACACAGCGCTCCAGGTGCAGCCTCACCAGGGCTGAGTAGAGGGGCAGGATCATCTTCCTCAACCTGCTGGCAGTGCTCTTCTTAATGCACCCCAGGATACCATTGGCCTCCTTGGCCACATGGGCACATTGCTGGCTCATTGACAGCTTGTTGTCCACCGGGGCTTTCTTGGTGCTGCCCTCACACCGCCTGAGAGCTGCTGCCACAGAGATATGGGGTAGAGCCCACCACAGCCTTCCCGAGAGGCACCTGCCTACTCCCTGTGGCATCGGGACTGCTGGGAAGGTGTGTGGTAGTGGTGGGTACATGCACACCCGTGTCTGCCTCTCTTCTGGGCTCCCCTCACAGGGGAGGCCTGAGCACTCGCAAACCTGGGTTAAAAGCTGAAGGGGTGGTTTAAAGGTGAGGCAAAAGAGTTAGAGTTTCATTGTCCTGAAAAGGATACACTGAATGAAATTCATCATAAAACTGCTACTTTACTTATTTTGCTGGGGTCAGGTTGGCCAAAGTTGGGTGCATACATGGCATTAAGACAGCCCTTTGATTTTCAAAAGTGGTTTATAATGATGTATTACATATGGGTGATTCTCCGTGTCTGCTCCACCTGGAGTACTGCATCCAGCTCTGGGGTCCCCATTAGAGGAGAGACATGGACCTGCTGGAGCACGCCCAGAGGAGGCCACAAAGGGAATCAGACGGATGGAGGAAAGGCTGAGAGAGTTTGGGTTGTTCAACCTGGAAAAGAGAAGGGTTATGGGGTGACCCATTTGCAGCCTTTGAGTACCTGAAGGGAGCATACAAGAAAGCAGGAAAGGGACTTTTACAAGGACATGTAGTGACAGGACATGGGGGAATGGTTCTAAACTTAGAGAGGGTAGGGAGAAATTATTTGCTTAGAGGGTGGTAAGGCACTGGAACAGGTTGTCCAGAGAAGTTGTAGATGCCCCATCCCTGCAAGTGTTCAAGTCCAGGTTGCATGGGGCTTTGAGGAACCTGGTCTAGTGGAAGGTGTCCCTGCCGATGGCAGGGCGTTGGATCTAGATGACCTTTGAGGTCCCTTCCAACCCGATCCATTCTATGATTCTATAACATTTTGGCCAAGGTTGCTTTAATTATTTAAATATGGCTTGAATTTAATTATTTTTCTAGTTATATAATTTTAAACGAGCAGCATGGCTATTTATTATATAGTACTGTGTCCAAGTGCTGCCGTATTTTTTTCTCCATTACTGTGTATCTCGTACAGAATTGGGAACTTAATGCCTATCTTTGGATAGTATCAACAGCCACTTTGATGTGTGATTTTTTTTCACAAAAGGTAGCCCAAAAGGTAAATTTGTCCCCCAGGCATTAAAAAATTCATTGTTAGGTTAAGGGAATCATCATGCTACTAACCTAATACAGAAATAGTCATTTTCCTAGGTTAGAAGCAAAATAACTTTACATGAATGGTCTTAGTTTCTGTGGCTGTATAACAAAGAAAAATTCTGAGGTAAAAAATAACAAAGTGGCAGAGAATAAATGTATTGAAGCAAATGGATGTCTTCCATTTCACTCACTAGTTCCAAAGACTGGCTTCTGCTTATTTTCAAACATTGTCTCAAATTGCCTCTGTTATGATAAATTCTTAAAAAAAAAAAAAACCCAAAAAACAACAACAAAAAAAACCCCCAAAAAACCATATTCCTTGCAAATCATTTGGAAGTCCATTTTTTTTTCAGATTGCCAGAGCCAGTTTAACCTGGGTAGCAGCTAAGTTCCGTAACTTGTACAGATGCATTTGACAAGTCATTGGGTGGCACAAGAAAAGATGTGGAGTATGGGGTTATAGTTGTTAAAGTGGCTAAGGCGTATGCTCACCAGAAGGCCCTGTGGCAAAGGCACCGCTGCGGGCGGGACGGTTCAGGTTGGCTGAGGGGTGAGAGGCACCTGCGAGTGAGGAGAGAGGCAGCTGAGTGACAGTTGGAAGTGAGATTGTGATTGGCTGGAGGAACGCGTGGGCAGCGTATGAACGGGAAGCTGATTGGGTGGCAGGACGCGTGGACAGCAGCACGGCAGCTGTGCCAGCCAATGGGTGCCCTTCTTCAGTTAAATTCTGCTGGGCTTCGGCTTGGTTTTGGTTGAGATTAAGGGTACAAAGAGGGGACGATTTTTGGCAATATAAATCTTCTTTGGGCATACGAGGGGGTCTGTGGTCTTTGTTTCCCATTGCTACAAAAAAAATTGTTGTAACAATATTTTCTTTGAACCAATGCAATCCTATTGCTTGTCTCCCTCACTTGTTTCAGAGTTTTCAAAAAAAAAAAAAAAAAAGCATAGTTAGTGCGCTCCAGGAGTCTGTGAACTGTTCCAGTATTCGTTATGTCATGAAGATACTACTCCTCCATTTTTTTTTAAATGGAAAGAACAATTTGCCTATGTTAGAAGTATGGAAAATAATACTATTGCTGCTATTCTTCTATAAAAGAGAAATACGTGAAACCTCTAAGAGTAACTTGGAAGGTTACAGGGCTCACCCTCTAGTACAGTAGTTGAAGTTTCACCATATACTTGGATTGCAGGAGATGCCAGTTGCTAAAGCAGCTGCAGGAAAACCAGGGAGCAACCAAAGGGTAGATGGATAGCCAGAAACCATGTGGGGCTGCCCAACAAAACTCTGCTCAGACTGAAACAGTCTGCTTCCTTATGCACAGCCAACATATGGCTAAGTGAAAAAATTCGGAGACTTGAAGTATTCTGTTTCTACACTACTAAGGGAAGATCATCAGAGATACATTATTTCCACTAGGCTGTGTATTGGGCCCATATTTTTAGGAAAAAATAATGATTTTTATATGCTTCTCAGTATAATTTTTTTCACAATGATTTATGGTTTTTGCTGTCATCTTACGCTTTTACGAATTTAAAGAGACATAGTACCTGATCAGTTTGCAAAATTTGTCATGCATTTCATGGGCTTTCATAAATTTTCATCGTTGTGTACATCAGCATTTATTGCCTGAACCTGTATGGCTCAGCTGCTTTGTTGTTCATATACATGTCTTATTATTTATAATACTTGGAATTTTGTGTATGGGTATGAATTTTGCAGACATAAAAAATTAAAGTTTGAAAGCAATCAGAAATCGTATTTTTTCATTCTAATTTTGAAAATTGCAAGTTAATATTTTTAAATTTCACACAATACCAGCATTGCTAAAAATACAACCCCTCACTTGCTTCACTTGGCAAAATTCTGAGTATAAACTCAAGCCATGGCATCTTGATGACTGATCTGTAGTTCTGAGAAATACTTACTTAGCTGCCAAGTTTGAGTGCTTGTACTATGCTGTAGTTATATCAATTGTATGGGTTAATTTATAGTAATGCCATCAATATATTGGCCATACTTGAAGACAAACAATTTTCTGTAACTTATCAACCCATTCCCAAAAAAGACAGTGAACACTGGATAAAGGCAGATAATTTTGCCACTCTTTTATCTGTCACTTAGCTACTCAAGCTGAAAGTAAACACATTTATTCCCTCTTAAGGTTTGGTGCCTTTGAGTTCACACCTGACAATTAAATTTATGATTCCTTAGTTAGACATGTCACTTCCTTTAATCTGAGTAAAGTTATTTTTGTGTAGGTTTTTGCTTTTTAAATAAGTGAATGCATAAATCCTTCAGGTATTTTGGCAAGATTTTGTGATGAACCAGTCCATTAAGAACTAGGGGCTAGACTTGCGGTAATGCTCAGCACTGCTGAAAAATCAAGTCCTCGGGTTATTCTGGTGCTTTGTCATTTACTTTTTCCTCTGGTCTTTTGTTCTCCTGTACAGCCTCACCTCATGGCTTCTGTCTCTCACTTTCCCTCTTTGATTGTTATTGTACCTTGTTCCTGTCCTTAGGCTCATTTGAGCTTTTGATTTCAGAAACTTTTCTCCTATTCCAGATGCTTTGTTTTATTTTTTGATGGCCTTCTTGTTTCTAAAGTCTTTATTCTTCAAAGTTTACCTGTCAATATGAATTGATCCATAGAAATCTACAGATTTCTAATCTGTTCAACATCAATTATGGTGTACTTCATTTTTTTTTTTAATTTAAAGTAAATGATTTTAGCCACAGATATAATCAGGTCTGATCTCCTGAAGAACAAGACATCATAATAAAATCAGGTTATTTGAAGAATTGCGCTATTTAGGTTTGAAAAGTCAGTTCATTAAAAAAAAGGACAAAATTTTAGTCAATTTGAAGTTACATATTTTACTTGGAGGGAAATAGGAGGGAAAGATGACTGGATTTGGGGATGTTCCAATTGGTCACTGATCAAGAAACTAAATTAATTGTGAATTGTCCTACAACATCAGGACATTTCTCTGTTAATCAGAACAATGTATAAATTGAGGATTTTCCGTAGGTCTCATCAGATTTGGTAAAAAGGCAAAGACTTTTAAAAATAATTCTTAGCAGAGAAAAGGAGGAGAGCAAAGGATCTCTCCTTGCTCTCTCTAGGAGAGCAAAATATATTAAAAAACTTTGAAAAAAGTATGTTAAAAGGTAAATGTAAAGCTTGGCTTACATGCAACAAATACACAAGGATTTTTTGTGATTTTGTTTTATTTTATCATTTCTTGTTCCTATTTATATGTCTGTTCCCTCTGTTATACATCCTTGTATTCCTTTCTCTGCACTTAGCAGGGGGCAACAGCAGAACAGGATTTACGTGTGCAGACCTCTGCCAAGCCCATCTGGAGCAGTTCGCTTACATCTTCCTTAACATCTGACTTGTACTTGGTTCTGGCTGTGAAATGGAGTGGCTGCATATTCGATTCCTGCATCCCTGGTCTAATGGCAGTAAGGAAACCTGGGGGTCTGAGGTAGATGGATAGGGACAGTAACATTTCAATATAGCAGCTTGTGATAAAATCTTCCATTAAGTGTAAACATTGCAATTGTTCTGCAAAACAAAAAGCCTTAAGAATTTCATAATCTTAGAGCTAGTTAAGTCAAATGCTATGCTTATAGAGAAAAATAAAGTAGAGAGAAAAAATTAAGATTAGAAACCAGATTTTTGTTTTTAAACTGCAACAAAAATATGTCTAGCATTTAAGAAACTATGGTGAAAGGAAGTAAACTACTGGAAATTTGAAAACTAAATGTGCAAGGGCTATAACAAAGAAGAAATTAAAAAGTAATGGTACTGAAATGTATAGTATGGAAATATTCTACTTCTCTCATTTGTGTCTGTCAAAAATACGCATTATAAAGGTTCTTGTCTCCATATATACATTAAAAAGACAAAATAATTTTATACAATTCAGGGACATGTTGTGTAGCATAACTTGCTATCAATCATAAAAGCAAAATTTTTGTTAAATAGGCCTCCTGGACATCTGGAAATGAAAAAAAAAAAAAAAACCCTTGGCAAAAGTGGTTGTTTGTTCTATCACTAAGGGAAGAATTGTTTTATAGAGTTTATAATCTGCTCAGCAAGTCAAAGAAAAATACTCTATTAGGACAGAAAAGCTTTTTTAGTTCACTTGCACTTATGTATATAACTTATAATTATTCATTTATATTGCAAATACAAATTGTGTCCTGGGTTTTTACAGTGCTATTTGTAAACTTCAAGTTATGAGCCCAAATGTGCAGATTTTCTGTAATATTATGCTTTTATTAAGTGCACAGTTATACACACTGCTGTAGCATTAAAGTAATTATAATTGCTTTAAAGCAGATAAATCCTTACTGTAAAATAAAGGCTTTTGTTTTAAAAAGAAAATAAATACACTCTTTATACAAGAGTGACTACATGAATATGTGCTATTTAGCAAAAGTGAAATCAGCAATAATAAAATGAAGCATTAGTTTTTCTTTCCTGAACTGAAGCATCTTCAGACAAAATGTGAATGTATTCGCAAGTATTTAAAATTTTGTCCTTGAATATAATTTTTATAAAATCCGAGTTCCTCAGCTATCATAAGTTGTTATTATTGAATCTCCATAAAAAGATCTAGAGGCAAGTTCTTTGTCTGTACAGGGTGTAAAAAGAATCATTGGTCAGGACATTTATTAGCATAAAAATGTTCCATGCATAGAAAACCTATTGAAGTGCGTATTTTACGGTGAACCAGGTGGCTGTGTGGGTTGTTCATAATGGAAAATTGAGGGGTTGTATCTGCCGGTTAACAGATATAAATCTGGCTCAGTATGTTCTCTCTAGAGATTTTGGAGCAGCATGGGCTGAGACAGTGGGCAGAACCTCAGGTAACAGATCCCACAAGAGCAAACAGGTCACCAGCAAGAGTTTCTCTTATCTACGGAAAATAAACCTTTTCATTTGAAAGGCTTCAGCAGTTATGGGAGAGAACCAAGAACAAAAAAATAAGGCATTCCAACTAGATGAAAATATTCAGGTTCGAATACTAATATTTATAAAATATATGTTGGGGAGGAGGGGTTTAAATGCAATGTCATTCCATGACTATTAGGAACAGAAAGTAAGAAGAATGACAGGGCAAAAGCATAACATCTGAGAATCAAGTACTTGAAATTAATTGTGATCCCTGTCTGTGCTTACTTTCTAGGTTCAAAAGAGCAAATGAAAATAGCTGGTCTTTATATTTAAAATATAGTTTGTTTTAAGTTATATAATGTGCCAAAACATAGGATGCAGAGATACAAGCCCCACACAGCTTTCACCCAACTGGATGGCTTGAATCTGACCAGAAGACCACCAGAAGTTACTGGAATGATCTCCCTAAAAACAATGCTGATCCAGTGCCCTTTTACAGATAATCTCTTTCATAGAGTTGCATCCATAGCATCCCTGTAAGCTGCTCTTGTGTTTGATTTAAAAAACTATCAGAACTCCATAAATAAAAGATAAGTTTAATGGATCAACAGAAATTCAAAATCTTCACTAAAAATGTAAGCAGATCTGGTACCTGAAACTCTTTTTAACTAGATGCTGCTTCAACTATTCAGTGACAACTTACTGGAGACAAATTAAAGGTGCTTCTGTTTCTATGTCTGTAATTGTCTCAAGGCTTTTGATCTTTTATCTTAATGAAGAAGGTTAAAGTATGCTTTTTAGTTTCTGCTGTGGAGTAAGGAGAAACATGCTTGAATAATACTTCCAGGACCATTCCATGTAATTTCCTTTACATATGCTGGGGAAGAAATAGATAGTTCTTATGAGTCTTCTGCTCTGATGTTCAAAATTTAAGCTAGCCTTCGGTTAATCTTTTGTTTGCACATAGTTTTAGCAAAATGTACTTGCATCTCATCTGATTTTTTTTTTTTAATTTTTTTTTTTTTTAAATTCTTGGAATCTATACCAGATGAGACAAGTCATACATTTCCAGGTCTGGCATGACAGTTAAAGTCACACTAGTAAAAATGACCATATTTCATAAGCTATTGGCTAATTATTTATAAAAATTTGATCAGAGTTTGCTCTCTGATTAAAGCTGTTCTCCTTTGCTGGAAAACAATAGTTTGGTATTGACAGCCCTTTCCAGGACATATTGCTGCTTAGGAGAAACTGCTGCAGCTGCCACAGGAGTGACTCAAGCAGAGAGTCTGGGAACAGAGCAAACTGCTTATAGGCAGCTTCTGAAATGTAGAAATACACACACACACACACACACACACACACACACACAAGTATAATTGACTGTGCAACAGCTGTAAAGAATGATACACAAGATCTCATGTTCACTATGCATTCCAAATATTAAAGAGAACAATATAGCAATAACAAAGAAACATGAAAACTGTGCACGTTTATATAGTATAGTCTTATTGCTGTGGCACTCTCTGTAAAAGCTATGCCAACAAATGATTACTCAGAATAGTATAAACAGATTTTGTATTCTAATTTATTTTTCTGTATTTTTTAATTCCATGGAGAAT
Organism: Falcunculus frontatus; assembly: GCA_013398115.1. NCBI lineage: Eukaryota > Metazoa > Chordata > Aves > Passeriformes > Falcunculus > Falcunculus frontatus. The sequence goes on from VZRV01008780.1 coordinate 1,447,950, forward strand.
GCCAGTATTTTAATGGAACCGCAATTTGTAGAAAGAATAAGGCTTCCAAATCTAACAGTTTCAAAACTTGTTCTCATTTAAGACAGTGATAGAGCCTTTAGAGGACAGGATGAGACATAATTCTGATCAAGCTATTTTCCACAAACCTAGGCTGGAGAAAAATCTCATTTGTCTTCCACTAACAAGAGGCGTATGCTTTTGTTTTCTTTATGGAAAGGGTAACAAGGGATTCTTGCGATTTATGAACAGGACAGATACTGCTATTTTGGAAGTAAGGATGTTGTTCATGTACTTTCCAGAGAAAGCATTATTTGCCTTTCTATTCTGCTGTAGTTTTTAGAGGAAGGTTGGTATTTGTGAAGTAGAAAGGATTACTGAATAGAAATTGCAAAAGAATGTTTTTCAAGTAGTTGAGAATCCAGTATGTTTTATGCATCACAGCAAGAAGAGATACATCATTCCATCTGCTAATACCAGATGACAGAATTATTATTGATTACTTTAGGAGTCTTTGGATCATGTTGCAGATCCTGGCACTGCTGGGTAACACAGAGCCACCTGAAAAGGATGGGTGTACGGAGTGTTTTGCACCTGTTTCAGTGAATGACTGTGCACTGGGGGCAATACACTCCATAGACGTTTAGAAATGCAAAAGTTAAGAGTTTAGTGTATGCAAGTCTTGCTTCTGAAATCTGTAGAAAGATATGGGTGGTTTCCAGAGGCAATCTAAGCTATAGCTAGAATAAATCACTCTTTCACGATGTCATATTTGGCCTTTGCCAAAATCACTGGAAATAAAAGCTGATGCACAGGGATAGACTTTGGTTGCATTTGAGAAGGTGTTTCTGGATAAATCTCATGCTTCAGAGCAAAACCAAGATATCTGCAGTATCCTGATATGAACCTGGTGAGACCTGGAGTGCTTGTGCAGAACATCTAATAATATCTGTTTTTTGCTATTTTCACATGGTTCATGCTGTGCAAAACCATTAGTTTTGGGATTCCTCCTACGAGGGCTATGACATCACACACTGCAAGAGCTGATGAGTTTTGTAAGCAGCCTGATTTAACAGACAGTGGCACATAACTGGGGATAAGCAACTGATATATTAGCAACGGTTTAAACCTTTCTGTGGCTTTGCCAGATTAAGTATAATTCAGACATAAACAAAATTGCCATGGGAGGGCAGTGACAGGTTCTTGTAAAGAACCTCTAAGCCACTGTCCTTTTGCAATAGTTCAAATTATTACATTTGTTTGAATCATTAGTACTTTATGCAGATAATTTATAGCATAGTGGAACATGAAATCCAGCTTGTCTCCTTTCTGGGTAAATAATAAATAAATATGCTGTACTCTCTCTGTTTGGGAGAAGGGAGATAGACCATGTTTCAGCCTGGATGCAGATTAAAGTGCTGCATCCACACATTTTAGAAAATGACATTTTTTGTCTATGCTTTTGTCTAGATTAGTACAAAACTTAATGTTCTATTCTTAAGAATACAAAGTATTCCGATATCTCTCTTTAATAAATCACAAAAGCTTTATCAAAAAAGTGCATGGAAGTAATTGTTTCGGTTACTCTTGAGTTTTACTGACCCTTTTTTGAAACTTCTACTCGGTTAAAAATTCTGTGATGCACCACTTATCGAGAAGTAGTATTCCCCTGCTATCCTTTCTTTAAATACAGCTTCATTTCAATGTAGGGAATTGTATTATTATATTTATGGGAAGAGGATAATAACGTGCTTTGATGTGGGACTGAGCTCATCCTTCTCCTTTGAATAATATATACAGCATATCTGTAAGATTCACATTGTGTGATTGCATGAAATATATAACAGTAGTCAGACTTCTGAGCAGGAATTTATTTTATTTGAACAGCAGACTCCTGACTGAAATGAAAATTATGTGACGGGGAAAACTACAGCATGTCTTGATATTTCTTCTTATATGTACTAAGACATCAAAATTTTTCTTTGAGAACTGGCAGAACATAAGAGTTAGCATATTTAATTAAAAAGGAGTTTCATAGCATACTTTCTCTTTTTTCTGTGAAAGGCTGTTTTCTCCTTACATTACACAAGAAATCAGATTAAAGGCAACAGAATGTTTTGTTTGTTTACTTGCTGGTTTCAGAACATACTTGGTCCAAAGCAGTTGACTCCTGTCTTTCACTAACCTATTTGTCTAACTGACTTACAAGCTTATATACTTTGAGATATTACTCCATTGATGCTGTCTTTGCCCACCTGTTTTTCCACGTTGGGACTTGCCCTTAAGAAACAGCTCTTTCAGGCTGCCATCCCTATTTACGGAGACATAAGCAGAACAGTAGCACTTGTGTGAAAGAGCTGTCTTAACAAACACATGTAGTACTCCTAAAGTGTTCAAGTACCCAATACTCTTGTCTTTTCTCCACGGAATGCAGAACAGATGCAGATGAAATGAATAAATTTTAAAACTGGTATCTTCTGCAAGCATAATTTAAAATGCTGGAGCTCTGAAAAGTAACATCCTTGTCAAAAATACAGGTGATATATTTACACAAGCTCTTCACAGCAGAATCATTACTAATTAAAAAAAAAAAAATCCTGAAAAAATTCCTGAAAGAGGCTGGTCTGAAGATGAACTATTTTTTAAAAAAACTAAAATAAATAAGTCCTTACAAGAACAATCTGTCTAATCAAACTTGAATACAGTATATTTGTTTGTTGTGCAAAACAAGCTTTCATTAAAAGTTGGCCAAATTGAAATAACTTCTGATTTTAAAATCAGAACATTCCAGTGCAATGAGTTTTAAAAGAAGTAATCCACGTTGCATTTTCAAAGAAACAAATCAGTACAATGGGAATTTTTGCTCCCTGTCTCTACCTTTCTGCTCTCTTACTTGATTTGGAAGAAGAGGTAGCATGATTTTCAAGGTTGTACTTTTTTAGACTGATTTGCTGGTATACAGTTTCATGACTACAGAATCTGGAAGAGAGAGAAGAGTCTTTTGAGGAGCAACAGAAAAGACTGTGCACTGTGGATTCCACAAATCGTTTTTCTTTAGAGCCACCTTGAGTCACAGAATACAAATAAATAATGGTGAGAACACAGACAGATATGCTTTTATTACATGGAACAGTAAAGGATGTAATGAATAGCTTAGGCCAAAGTAACACAGTTGTTTTAATTCACAGCAAGCTTAAAGTGCTACTTGGAGACACACTTTTATCCATCCTTTGACCTTGGGTACTCATGTTTCAGCACCAGTTCACATAAAGCTGTGCAAAAGAGATGAACAAAAAGGTTTTATATGGACCAGTTCCAGGTCAGTGCTAATTTCAAGTGTGAAGGATGTAATTTCAGAAAACATGCAGAAGTGAATGGGAGAGGGGTGATGGGGCTGTACTGTCTCACTCCAGGCCTGACTGATGTGACCATAGAGCCCCCAGCAGCTGGGTGTCACACCAGCTGGGTGTCACTGATCTGACATGGGCACTCACGGCTGCTTCCCTCTCTCCCTCATGTTCCTGACCCTGTGTCCCTGCCCCTGGCTTGCACTGGATCACTCAGTCTTAGAACCACAGGGCTTCTTGGTAGGGTAGGTTTCTGTCAGATCAGAAACTGGCTCAGGATGTGGCTTGATAATTGCAAAATTTGGTATAAGTACGGAGAACGGAAGATGGCAGATTTCATATGAAACTGCACCCTGCCATCAGTGGGACTAAGACGACATCTTTGTGGCTGGACATTCTCATTAATGAAAAAAGAATTATTAATCATGCCAGTGTAATTGAAAAGAACCTTTCTATTTTAATTTTTACAGCATTTCTCAAGCCTGAGAAATAATGAAACCAATCTGGAAATCAATTCCATTCCCTATAATTGTGATGGGTACTAAATCTGTATAAGCATAAAAATGATCATTGCTATAGGACGATATTTACCATACAAATATCTTCATGGAAGAATGGAGTAGAATCTTATTGCTAGAAGTCTTGTCCAAGTTTGGGACTGGAGATGTTCAAGTCTCTTCAGGATTTCTACTTTATAAACCATCAAAATTACAGTAGATTCCCCCTCCATTCGACATGACCAAACCCTTCAAAACTCAGTACTGCCAAGCTAATTTCAAATAAGAAAAAATAAGTCTATTTTTTACATCAAATGGATCATCACTCTTAATTTCTGGTTCAAGCAATATGATAGTATGGAAGAAAATCTGGAATTTTTTTCAGAAGTTCTGCAGCTGCAGGATTTCATCCCAGTTCTCAAGAAAAACTTGAGACCAACCTGTAAAAATATTAAATTATCATAATATTATTTGTAATAAAATAGTTGTTATTATTATTATTCAAGTATTAGTTCTTAAATATTTGTATGAATTTATATGCTATTATTTCTTAAACATTTATACCTTGAGAGTTTTATTTCACAGTAGCACATAAAACAGAATTACATAGAGACTTCTAATGGTCCTGCTCTGGCATGGACTGTTCTGGGGGCTCTGCCATCACTTAGGAAGGTAAAATCTCTTTCTCTTTCACCTTCCCAGATCTGTTTCCAGGAACTTGTGCTTCTTGCCAAGCAACTGATGGTCACAGGCCGTAAGAGTGGCCTTCACTGTAATCTATTTTCTCCCCAGCCACAGAATGAGATCAGCTCTATCAGTTCTTGCTGCATTTTCCAGGCAAGGTGCCAGTAATTTTGCCATATGCCGCCAGCAGGGAACCTTAACAAAGACATGTCTTGGAGATTGCTTTTCCTTTTTAAAAGACAAAGGAAACTGTATATATGTCTAGATGAAGGGGAGCTCTAGCATAACTGAATGTCTTTTCTTTTGCAATACATTGGATCTTAAATCAGCTCAAATTCTTAAAATACCATTTTTCAAGAAAAACACTACACAATTTGGCAAAGCCAGATTAAAAACAGATTAGATGCTATAAAATCTGTTAAAATAAAAGACATCTTCTGTGTCTTTGCTAAACATTGTGCTAATCAGTGATATAATGAATATTAGAAAAAGCAGCAAATTGATTCCTAAATGTCACAATTACATTTTAACAGAGGACATTAAAAGCAGTTATTTTCTTTCTTGATTGCTTAGAGGTTTTATTATTTCATTATAATTTATCATACAAATCCAAACCAGGCCAGCTCAGCTTCTTTGTTTACAGATAATAAATAAATAGCACTTAAAAGGAAGCTATAGAAATCCCTTCAGTAGAATTTATTTTATAGCAATTCACAAAGATTTTTGTCAGAAAAACTGAAGCATTTTTTGTCCTCAGCAAGACCAAAACAAGATTGTATTGGAAAAGCTTTATGTGAGAAGGGCCATTGGCACTCACATTCAAAGTAATTATTCTTGTAAAATTAATTAACTTTTTTTTTTTAATCCAAGCCCTTAGAATACTTCCCATTAGTAACAGCAGGTCTGTGCTTTTTATGTTCATTGTGGCAGATGTTCTTTACATCCCAGATTTCCTCAGAACAACAGAATGGTTTGATGGATGAAAGACTACATCTGGAAAAAGTGTATCAGTCAGCATCATTAAAAGCCTGAGCCAGAGCCCACTGAAATCAGTGGGAATTACTGGCTTATGTTCACATTTTTCATATCTTGTTAAGAGGGAGTAAGTCTTGATTATTAAAAAAATAATGCAGTGACATTCTTTCCTTGTATTGCACGTAATTTCTTTCTCCATCAGTGAGGAAGAGAAAGGTTGCATTGGCAGAAGAATCTGTCATGGCACTTATGGATAGCTGGGCTTGGGATCCCATGAGACTTTCAGGTTTGCACAGTGACTACCAGCTGGCAAACACCCTTAGGGACTCTGCAAAGGCTCCTAAGATGTGCTGAGAAGGTGCAACTGGCTGTGGTGTACCAGTACTACTGACAAAAGGGAAGAACATTTAAGCAAACAAGGAAGCTAAAGACTCAGGTTTCTATGACAGCATTTTGGCCAGGCCAGGGCTAGTTTTTGCAGTAGCCAGGAGGAGGTATGGCTAGGACCAGAAGGTTATTCTATACCACCTCACATCATTTTCCGGGGACCAGGGAAGGGTCTCGCTTCTGTTTAAGGGGAGTATGGCGTGGTCAGGTTGGGCTCTGTGGTAGATGTTTTGCATGTGAATCACTCACCTTTCTCTTGTACTCTTTTGTTATTAATATTGTTGCTGTTACTGTTCATTTTCTTATTTCATTGTTGTTTCCAGTAAATTGTTCTTATCTCAACCCATGATCTTTGCTTTTTGTGCCTCCAATTCCCCTCTCCAAGGATAGTCGAAGGAATTGCATTCTGATGGGCATGTAAGCTACTGGACAACACTACACTGGAATCGCAGCATTAGTGTTTATCACTTATGGAAATGGAAGAGAAAATATAAAAGGAAGGTGAAATCACTTTTCAGAAAAGTTAGGGAGACTACCATGAACAGGAATGAATCCTTCAAACTGTATTTCAAACAAGAAAATAAAAAGCTTGAATTTATTAAATGTCAAAATATATCAATTTGGCGGAATGGAAAAAGAATTTGAGAATCAACAAGATAAAAGCATTAAAATTAGTAATAAGATACATTTGAAACAGAAAAAACCATGCCAGCAGCCAATGACCCAGCAGATGATTAGTATGAAATGTATTCCGAGAGATGAATTTACTCCATCAGTATTTTCTATGAAAAAGAAATGAAGATGCTCCAAGTACAGTTCTCTGGGGAAAGAGGGCTTGGTGGACAATCTGTCTGAATTTGAAGTTGTTGTGGAAGCAGCTACAGATAAAATATTTTTTAAAAAGGTAAAATGGTCTGATAAAATACATAGAAACCAGCACTTTCACAAAAATTCTAAAAGTTCAGGTATGAAACGGTTCAACTACTAATGGTGTAAATTCTTACTTAACTGGACAGTAAATAAAATAGCAGATGAAATTCAATAGAGATAAAGGCAAAGGAAGTGAAATGCAGTATAGATAAATGTAAAGAAATTTATGCTTCTGAAGACAAGAAATTCTAGCTTTGTGTGTAAAACGATGGACTCTGAGTTGACTGCTTCGACTTTGGAACAAAACCTTGGGATTATAATGGTTTTATGGAAGTGTCATTTCCGTGCAGTCAATGTTCACTTCATGCCCCAAGAAAAAATGAATCTTAAAAATCACATGAAAGAGAACAAAAAATAGAGAACAAAAGAGAAAACATTATTTATTCAACTGAATAAATACCCAATTTGCCTGTATTTCAGTGCTGACCTCTCACTACAGAAAGGCTGTCTATAAAGATGGGAAAAGTTAATTGAAGGAAAACAAGGGACATTGGAGAAATTGAAGTCTACTTCTGGCACACTATCAGAATTGACTGTGTTGGCTGGGATTCTTTAGCTTGGGAAAGAGATGACTTGGGAGGTACAGCAGAACACGAGCCAGATTCAAAGCAAACAAAGCAATGTTTTCCTACATAAGGTAGTAGATCTGTGGAATTCTGTGTAATAATACTGAGGTATTAAAGAACTCTACGTGGGTTACAAGGGAGAATGGGCAAGTTCTTAGGAGAAAGACCCATTATAGGCCACTAAATGGACAAACCACAACAGGATCAAGAAACCCACACCATTGAAAATAACTGGACGTTGGGAAATGACTGTATAATATCATATATACTTGCTCTGTTCCTGCTTTTCTCTGGCTGTCCACTTAGGCTAGATATACCTTAATCTGAACAAGAAAAACACCTTTATAATCTAAAATTTTCATAATATGTTGTTGTTGTTGTTGTTATTTAGTATTGTAATTTATTCTTACAGTGTCCCAAATTATATGTATTTTTAAAACAAAAAGAACATGGCTTACTGGATGAGTTCCTTGTCTGAAAGCCACATGATAAAATTATTAATATTCCTCTTGTATCTTTTATGCCTGGGAGCTTTAATAAAGACTCAAAATTCTGCCATGTCTGATATAAATCACAGACAGAAAAACAATACAAAAATGGAAATACTAAGTCTGCCCCAAATGGTTTGGTAATACATACATAGAACAAGAGCCAGAAACAGAGACAGCTATAGCGGCATATACTTGCTATACTTGTATAACAGCTATACAAATAAACAATGAGACAACACAAGACACAATATTCATTTGATTGTACAAAATTTTTAGGGAGCATGACTGTAGAAGGGTATTTACAAGGAAAAATGAACCCAGTTTGCAGGTATGTACATGAAATACATTTTAAGTATGAAGGATGCCTGGAAAAAAGCCCACAAATTTGTCTGAAAATTCAACAGCAAACTAGAGGCCAATACATTGCGTTAAACAAATTCGTATGGTGAATTTCATCTGCTGTAAAGAAATGGCACATGAAAGAAAGAGTAATCTGTGAAATGTACTAAAATCAAACTCCAGAAGTTTATGACTGATGCAGCAGAGGGAAATTCACTGGAAAGATGAAAAGGAACATGGTAGAAGCTGAGGAGAATCATTACAATAGATATGGCAACCTCAGAGCTGCATTTTTGAAAACCAGGGAAAGAGAAGATTGATGGAAATGAGAAGGGACATGAGCCTAGACAAGAATTTTAGCTGAATGGGCGGATAGGAAAGCTGCATGTGAGCTATGCTTTACAATGAATGTTTCAAACGTAACTTCAGTGGCAGAATCTGCAGTGAGGTTTGAGTTGAGGATGATGTCCTTTGTAACGTTATGAGTGACGGGGGGTGGTCTCATAGTGGCTAAGTAGGTAAGCATATACAGCCAGGGTAATGGGGGGAATATATATGCAAATATATGTATATAGTTCAGAAAGCTCTTCTACTGAAGATACATACTGTTGTTGTTCACTGTTGTTTTTCACATTTCCTGGACTCTTTTACAACATGTGTACCATGTAATCAAAAACCCCCCATAATTAATTGACTGAGGTTGAGCACGACCTTAGGAATGCAAAAAAATCTCTCAATGCCTGATGGGAAATTTCCCTGGCAGCATTTGACTGCAGTAGACCTTGTAGCAGTCTGCACTTTATTTCAAAGTCTTATTGTTCAGACATTGTTCATAACGAATCCTCTCCCCTTTGTAATTTAAAAAAGCAAGGACATCTGATTCAGTCTTTTTATATTTTGCCATATAATACGAGACAAAAGAGATCACTGAAAGAGTTTGCTGTAATGGCACAATTAAAGAGTAAAAGCTGGAAGATTTCTCTTTGGAAAGATATTTGAAGAGGTCAGTCTCCACACTAAGGATGGTGATGTTTGGATAGACAAAAAAAGAGTCTGCCGTTTGGATTTAGACACGTAGGTCATGGCTTTAACTGTCTGCTCACTGACAGGAAAAAAAATAGATACAAGATTTCATACTATTATTCTCCATTTACAGTTGGCAGATAAGTTAAAAACATACTTACTCTTGAGTTTATTCCCTACTTGAGGAAATATTGCACTTCTTCCTTTGAAAACTCACCAATTTCATTAAACTAAGAATGATGTTTTTAAGGTAATTTATTTGAGTGTGACTGTATTCTCTGCTGACTTGCTATTGTGTAAGTCCTTCTAAAATGGTCTTTACAGAGCCACAACAAAGATTCTTTTATTCTTAGGGCAAAAGTACAGGCAGAAGATTCTGTTCTCTCTCTGTCTCCAGCAGCTGAAGAGCAGCACTGAAATGGAGATTCAGACACCTACTCTTGCAACAGGCTGTGCACTGAAGGCTTAGCCTCAAGAGAACGACTCGAAGGCCAAGATAATTCAAAGACTCGATGTGCTTGATATGGCCTGAAATACTGAAATATTTCCAGGCATTTGTTTAGATATTACGTTAGTGATGGAGCTGCAATGGCGTTTTCATACTGGATATACTATTTCAGCTCTTCACAATTTTCCTCTAAAAATGACCTTTTAAGATGATTTTTTAGATGTGCATGAGGGTAGTACTTAAGGGTGCTAAACTGACAACACTTAGAATCTATTTAATGGATATAGCAATGTCAGTACAGTGCCCAGCTCCCAGCAGTGTGCCAGTAATACCACATTTCTTCTACCAAAAAGGCAACTCAACATTTTAACACCCATGGTTTTCTGCTGAGACTGGCAAAGGCCTTGCAGAAATAAGGGGATCAGACATTCTGAAGGTTCCTTTCATTTGGAGCATCAATTCTCCCTTCTTTTCCCCTTACTTGAAATAATCTGACTCTTGAAGTAATCTGACTGTACTAGAAGAGGTTAGCATCTACGAAGGGGGAAATACCTTTTAATAGATGTTTTAATAGCCAGAACTTCCAAAGAACGATGATCAAAAGATAAACTGATAGTTCTACTTAATTTCTGTGCTGTTATGTTTTATTTACTTCTAATTACTACGTTTGGAGGATTTGTTGGTAAGCCCTATCTTTGCAGTGCCCAGAAGGTTAGAGTGAATAAATTTTAGGTACTTCACAGTTGTTTTCATTTTATTGATGTGGGTTTTTTCCTGTTGAGGAATGAGGGCAAAGTATGCAAGCTGAGTACAGAAGATAACCAAGAATGTGTGCATGTTATTTTCAGAAATGAAAGTGGGAATATTCCTTTGGAAAAGGAAAAAAGGAAAGGGAAAAAAAAAGATTGGGAGCAAGAAAGAGTAAAATGGGAGGGCTGAGAGGGCTTGAGTCATGAGACAGAGTACAAAAGAGAAAAGGAAGAAGGAGAAGTCGAGGAACGTGTGGTGCTAATGAAGAACAGGGGCAGGCAGCCATTAATTAACTTCTGTTTGATCACCTATTCCTGCCAGAACTATATAGGTAGAGACTGGAATAATCCTAGCATTGCAGCCTGTCCCAGAGGGCTGAACTGAAAGTCAGATTGTCCATACATCTGCTTTGACACTCTTATTTAAAGGATTCATAAAGTCCTCCATTGTTCTACAGGGTGCTCCTCTCCCATCGTGTGTGCTGAAAGCTCTCATTCCTCGAAGTTGTCTGCACCACTCAGCCTGATCTTCTATTTGGGCCACATCTGGGGGCAGTTCTTTTTACTGTTCCTTCCTGTTACGTATTATTTGGGCTGTCCTGCCAATCACTGTGTATGGGACAGGATCAGGGGCTTGCCCATTGACAGGGAGGAGGTTCTGTTGCTGGATGTTATCATGGATCTGCAGAGTCTCAGCGAAGGGATCTGAGCCCTGCCACTTGTTTTTTAAGACTGAAATAGTGTGTGAAGGGAAAGTAGGATGGGGATTGCCAGTCAAAAGGAAAAAAAAAACACCCAGGGAATGAAAAGCTGACATACACAACTCCTCATTGAACAGGGAAGCTGATCAGAATTTGGAACAAAATACTACAGTTCATGGGCTGATAGCATATTTGGGTAGGGCTGGCAAAACCAGATTCAAGAAAAGAATTCACTTTGTAGTCACACCACCTATGTAGCCAAAGAATTGATGGAGGAAATCGGAGCAGTCACCGTGAACACATCAACTATGGATGTGGTAAGATGCTACAAACCCCTTAGGAAGTTCAAGCACAGAATTAAAACAGAATTCACACTTACACTTGGAATTTTCTGTCCTTCCAAAATACTCAGAATCAGAAATACAGCAAATTATTGTTGAAACTGTTTCGGTTGGGTAATTATACACCAACCAGCCATCTCTGTTTTCTATTTATAAACTTACACACCAACAACTAGCTACCCATTTTTGCAATGCCAGGAGGAGTTTTGGCTCTGGTAAGGTTTTTGTGGGTGCTACATGCAGCACTATGCTAAATGTAGTGCAGGCTCTGGCCACAGAACATATACTTGCCGAACTTTACATCCCCTCCAGACTTCACTTATGAAGATGAGTACTAATGTCTTTACAAACAACTCCCTGGGTGAAGGTATGGGTTTAAGGTCTTTGAAATGGGTCTGAATGTCTCCACTAACTTTGGGCAGTGGGTTTGTTACAGAGCTCAGACAGCTTGACTCTTGAAACAGGCAAGTGAATCTGCACAAGCTGGAGTTTCTGAAGGTTGGGGTAAAATGACAGGTTCAAAGGGGGGAATACGTGGCAGGCAGTTTGGGAAGGCGGTACCTTCCCAGTACCTCAGCCAACGGGGAAAGGAAGACAGCAACATACGGCCGGGAGTTTGGGATAAAAGGAGGCTGTGCCCTCCGGAACGTCAAGAGAGAACATTACATGGGTGTGTGGTGCAGTGGACTCTCCCTTTATTCGAACAAGTTGCAGGACTCCTTTTCTCCTTTTTGGACACTGGCTTTTCATAGAGTGATTTTCCGTACAACCATAGAACGAGTTTGGCCCTACATTCATCCATCATTAAACACACATTTTCCAATTTTAAAGCCCTTACAATCCTGTTGGAAGCTTTCATATTTAGCCTTATTCTCGATCCTCAAGCTCTTAAAGTCATACCCGTGTGCCAGAGCATCAGGTTTTTTAAAGTTTTTGTGCAGGTGGCTCATTTTGGTGGTGTCGGGGAGAGAGGCAAAGGGAACTCTGGTAAAACCGTGTGCACACAGAGGTAAGGGACAGCCCCTGACCTCTGACCGAGGCAAAGCTGGGACTCTTGCAAAGGCAATGGCCCAGCATTGCTCTCCTTTGCCGTCCATCTCTCACCATTAGGTTTCATGCTTTTGAGCTCCCAGACTTGTGTGATGTGGTCAAACAATAATCCCTGGGATTTGTACTGTCGCAGAACCACAGAATGGTTTGAGACTGAAGAGCACGTTAAAGGTCACCTAGTTCCAACCCCTGGCCGTGGGCTGGGATGCCTTCAGTTAAGACCAGCTTGCTCAGTGCCCCATCCAACCTGGCCCTGAGCATCTCTTCCCAATTTTTTTTTTTTTCCCCCAATGCAATGGATTGCTGTTCCTCTGAAGTGCAGGAATGAGCTTGACAATGCAACAGAGTCCACGAGAAACTCAGCTCTTCGAGCAGGGATTAAACGAGAACAGCTTTGTAACGCTTTCTCGTTTCCACACCGGGAAATGGAAAAGTGCCAGGGTGGTTTTTTGAGCTGTTTTTTACCGGCAGTCCCCTGAGAGTGAGCGGTTCTGCGCTGAGTGTTTG
>VZRV01008780.1:1461821-1576769 GCA_013398115.1 Falcunculus frontatus
GGGTCTGCATCCGGGTCGCCGCCGTGCCCATTGTCTGGGGAAGGGGCCCGGGGCTCGGCGGCGCTGCACCCGAGGGCCCCTGCCCGCCCGCCGCCCACCCGCGCAGGCTTTAGTAAGTGATCCGCAGCGGTTCTGCCGGCCCTGCCCCGCGGGGTTGCCGCTGTGCCCGCGGAGCGCCCCCGCCCCCGGGCGAGCGGGCGCATCGCCGTCCCTTGGGCGTCCCACGGTCCCGGCTGCGCGTCCCCCCTGCGTCTGGTCGCTGGCGGATCACGCCAAGGCGCGTCCTCGGGGGATGCTGGCTGCTCGGGGGATGTCTGGCGGCCCCGGTGCCCCCCCAGCCCTCCCGGGGCTGCGGGCAGCCCGCGGTGCGCGGTGCCGTGCGGTTCCCGGCGCCTGCAGGGAGCACCAGCGCTCCGCCGGGCGGGCGGACCCTGCCCTGCCTCACCTGTGGGAGCGGGTGTCCCCGGGACCCCGGTGCGGCTGCATCTGCCGGCTGCTCTCGGGACTGCCCCTGCCTGTCACGCCCGTGCTGCCTTGTAATTTAAATGCCCTTAGCGGTGCTGAATTCTCTTTATGCCCCCCGGTAACAACACTGTTTTTTTCCCTGCAGTGGACCGCAGTTCGAAGAGGAGGCAGGTGAAGCCTTTGGCAGCTTCGCTGCTGGAAGCTTTAGATTATGATAGCTCTGATGACAGTGATTTTAAAGTTGGAGATGCTTCAGGTAAATATGCTTTCTCATCTCCTCGGTTCAGAATTATCTCATTTTTGGTTTATGGTTGCTCATTTAATATCATATAGGAGACAGAATGCTTGTAGTGAGTCTGCTGGGACTTGGAGCCCCTTGAAGGGAGTGAATTGACTTGATAACTGCGAATCAATACTTCAATTGTGATTATTTTTTTTTCAACAGGAATCTCATGATTGTGAAACAAATTTTGGTAGAAACATTTGAGTAGCTTCTGTGCAGACTGCCTTAACTGTATTTATTGCTTTTGAGTTCTTCAGTGTAGAGATAATTTTTGGAATATCCACTGTATTTAGTATTGAAATAAGAATCTAAAGCCATTTTGTTTTGAACAAGTCTGGATAATAGTTTGTTGTGGACTTATGAACTTGCCTTTATCTCAAGGTTAATTCTACTCGGTGAGTAAGAACCTAAAGCAGAAAGATACTCTGTTCAGGTTTTTATTGTTTTTTACAGTAGAGAAACTTAAGGTGTCCATTCAGATAGAAATACGGAGAAAAGTGTACACATTTCATACTAGAAGGAAGTGTTTGCCACAGTGTTGTTGCTTTGCAGTCTTTTCTATATGTGCAGTTTCCTTTATCTGCAGTGAACAATCACAGGGACTGAAAACAGACAAGATAGCAAAAATAAAATTAGTAAATTCAAGTATATTGAAAGAAAGGGAAAGAAGGAATAGGACCATGTTGGTCAATAAACTGCACGTTGGATGTTCTGTGGCATATGCTGAGGGACATAAACAAGGAGAGACAGGATGTGTAAGATGTGAGGGAAGCATTATGGCAGCTTATCAAATAACTTGACTTCGTTATTTCTGCACTGGGGATGCTGGTCTGTGTTTTGTGTGAATACATAGTGCAAAAATATTCCCGTTTAAAGGCTTATTCTTTAACATTTGGCAAGTTCCTCTGTATTGATGAACTTAAAAATGCTTAATAATAATTTACCCAGTGTCAGTTTTAAGATATGCGCTAATGCTCCTTGTCTATGGTTTGTTTTGGTTTGGTTGGTTGGTTTTGTTCTTCTCAACTTCCCCTTGGCTTGGACATATTTCCCTTGCTTGTTCTGGTAGAGCAGGCTGCAGTGGCTTAAGAGAGTAAAACTGATGTCATCTTATTAATTACATGTTAAGACTTTTTGGGGCTTGTTTCATCTACTCTTTTTATTGTGTTCTGAGGCTTTTGATTCTTTATTTTGAATAAGGATATCATTTGCCATAAAAGGAAATGATTTTTAATTACCAAAGAAAATCTCCCTGTTTTGGAACAGTAGTGTAGGCAGGATTTAAGGGAAAAGGAGAATTGGAAAGGGAGTATGGGTGATGAACACTTAATTCAGAGCAGTATATTAGTTGGTCAAAAGACAGTCATTTATTAAAAATAATGAATACAGCTTCCTGACTCAACAGTGTGTGAGTGCAGAAGATTAATTTGTAATTGCTCTCCTTTTTGACTTTTAGGATATTGTGTATATACTAGAGGGGGCTGGTCAGTATATAGCCTTGAGTATATTTCAAAATCAATTTCATTTTGAGGAAGTTGAATGGATTTTCCTTTAAATCTGCAACACTGATTTGAAACAAGCATATGAGAAAAACCCAAGTTCTACTTAAATTTTTTTTTCTAATTGCTGTTTTGAGTTCATATCTCTCATGAAGTGTTATTTTAGCATTTCTGAACCTATAGCTGTCACTTGTAGGAGAAATAATTGTTCTGTTTAATGAAATTCAGAGTTTTTTTAAAACACTCTGAAACAGCAAGAGAATTTTACATCTTATCCTTTATTCAAAGGTTTTCGGTGTGGAAAAAGAAATTAGTGAGGGTTTAGAGAAGCTGGGAAATAGAAAGTTACTACAAATAAGTGTTTCTTACATGTGATACAAGTTTAAATGAATAGTTACAGGTTATCTGAAGCAGAACATCTGTACTGATTTAAAATGAAGCTGGTATAACCTATGTTATATTTGGTTGCACTTAGTCCATTTAGATTTGGCTGGAAAAAGTGATTAAATAAAGGGACTTTTTTACACATATACCCACACACCCACACACACATATAGGATTCTCCATGAGCAGCCTGTCACAAGTCAGTATTCAGTATTTGCTCGAATTCAGAATGACATTGTATAGTTTGCTTACAGAAAGCAATAAATTGTTGAGGAGTAAAAGCCAGTCTGCATTGAATATGAGCATAAATTCTACTATGAATTCTAGTATGGTAATTCCACAGCTCCACAACAAATGCTTATGTTTACTTGATTCACAAATGCACATACAGGTGTTTAAAATAACAAAACAAATTTGAAAATTAAGTTAAAGGATTACTTAAATAGGAATTAAAAGAGTTCTGAAGTTGTTTTCTCCCTGATGATTGTGTTGTGTCCATATGTGTGAGCTTTAGGATCTCCAGTGATAGGTACTAGTAGATGATACTGTGCAAATATATGGGGA
The DNA here is from genome assembly GCA_013398115.1 of Falcunculus frontatus. Classification (NCBI taxonomy): domain Eukaryota; kingdom Metazoa; phylum Chordata; class Aves; order Passeriformes; genus Falcunculus; species Falcunculus frontatus. The sequence goes on from VZRV01008780.1 coordinate 1,465,017, forward strand.
CCGAACCCTGAGCACCTAAACTTTTACACACCTTCATTGTTCTGCCAGATTTCTGGGAATATGCAATGCAGTAAGGATTTGAGAAGTTATTATTAAGTACTTTTAGGAAGCAGTTTGGCATTTCTGAATTTTTGTTTTCAGAGTCCTGATGCCTTGGTAAAATTTAAATCACCCAACCTCTATTTCCTCCAAAAAATCCACAGGCGACATGGACTTTTACTTACAGTGCGGTTAATTTATTTTCTTGGATTTAGGTCATACCAACTGTCAGTTGACTTTTTCTGCTTAAAAGATCTCAATATTCTGACGTCTCTTTAGAGAAACTGATTTTAGAATGGTTACATTCTTGTAAATTTACTTAATGTAAATAGTTTTCAGGCCTCCAGGCTTTTCATTATGCTTATACTGAACAAAGTAATTTTTAATAGCTTCTCTGTTTCTTTTAGTAATGCCATATTCTAAAGTACTGTATTCTTCTGGTTTTTGTAAACATCTTGAAAAATTTGTTCTGTAAGAAAGAATGTCATATGTAATCTTAATGTGGGATCAGTCAAAAAAACTGTCCCTTTGAAGTCAGAGTGTACAAACATGTGACTTGAAATGATGGTGCTGTAACATACTCAACTGAAGGCTTTTAATAGTATCTTTCACAATACACATCAGTTATTTGTAGTTTTGCTTTTAAGTTAACTAAAGCATGCTTTGGGGAGTCCTTTGTTCATTTTATTTTTTCTGCAATGGGAGCAGCTGGAGCTACACTGATGTCAGAAATCAGAGTACAGGTGTAGAGTAATTCCCAGCAGGACTCCAAAGCAAGAATTTACTACTTTTCTTCTCTCTCCATCAGTGAACTCAGTTTTGTCAGCGCCTATACTGAAATTGAAATCATGCAGAGGAACGTAGTGTGGTCCCTGAACAAGAATTATGTGAATTTAAGGACTGATTCTCTATTGCAGTGTAGCTAAGAAGAAAATAACTGAATGCTGCCTTTGAAGAACTCAATCCTGTCACTACTTCTGCTACTCAAATTTTTAGATATATTCATAATGGATTTTTTTGTGTTGAGTGTGGGGCTTGACTTGCTTATATATTATGTACTATTCTTGCAGTTGAAGTCAGTAGAAGATCTGTTTAAAACAAGTAATGATCTACATAAATGCGTATATTAGCTATTCTTAAAAACTTGTGCCTTAATCTGGAAATAAAGTTGCAAATATTATATTTATGTAACTTGTTTCCTCTTAGCACAATGGAGATTACAGTTTTGCTTTCCTGTACAGGTTATTGTAATATAAAGAAATGTTTGTGAAGGATCAAAATACTGTAGTGTTTAACAGTACTGAAATCTTGATGAAGAAACGAATATGTTTGGTTTTGAGACTAAACTTAAATGATAGGAAACAGTAAAGTTGTAAGGTGTTTCAGTAGACAGTGAAGGTAAAAGAAAATATTGACTAGTTAATCATTAGTAAATTATCATGTATTTCCGTATTAATGTGTAGTTCCTGAATCTGGAAGTCACAAGGGCTTTTTTTAATTGAGAAAATGGAAAATACCGGCATTATGTTCTTTTGGAGTATCTTCATCCCAGGTAAAACTTCTGTCTGTACAGATGTCTGCCACCCTAAGTAAAACTTGGGAGTGACTGACAAGATTTTCAACTTCATTCTCTTTGGAAACACTGGGATTTCTGTTATTCCAGAGACTTGCTGACAAGCAGTTGGTAGGGCACCCAATTTCATCAATATTGTAACATTATAAATGAGGCACTTCCTAATGACTCAAGTCAAAATTGGCAGTCTTTAGTTTTGAGTGGTTTTACAAAGTTGAATAGACATCTACTGAAATGTCGTGTAACATAATTATTGCTAGTGTAGAAGTGAGGAAGCTGCTTACTAAATGGCTTTCCTTTGTTCCCTTTCCATTGTTTTTTCTATTAAACTTAATTATTGTTTTCAGAAATGTGTAATCGTGGATCAGTGGTCAGATCTATCTCCTGCTCTGCCCAGTCTATGTCTGCAGTTAATACATATTAGATACTTCTTTTCAAAATGTTACTTGAGAAGACAGTTTCTCTCCATAGAGCTGTGGCATCTTAATCTGTATTGGTTTGGTTTTGTGTGTTCTTAATCATGTTGCTTTGGACAGTTCAATTCTTTTAACTGCCGGCACTGCCGATGTTGAATTGCTGGTAGTCTACCAGTGTTTAATCATCATATGCAGCAAAATAGCATAGAAAGCCAGGGACGTATATCTAACTGGTGTGTTAGAGTCTCTTTCTTGAAATAATGTTGCAATGAGGTGTTAAGTGTTTTTACTTCTTGCTTATACTTGTATCCGTCATAGTGTAATGGACCTCTGTGTCTAACAGACAGATACGGTCACAATTTTACCTGTTACACATCTCTGCCTTTGGTAATTTAAAGATTTTTATTTTCCATACATAAGCTAGGTTTTCCTGCCTCATTTTTACATCCAGTTATTAATATTGTATCTTCCTAGTTAGTTTAAGGAGTTCCTTAAGGTATTATGGAGTCTTTATTTGTGATATCTAGATCAGATGCATAGGAAGTACAGCTGCTTTTGCATGCTTGATACAGCACATGTGCCAAGGACTTTTTGTGATACTGGAGCAGTTCTTCTGTAAGGAAGTTTATGGCCAGAGGCTGTTGACAAACACTTTTAGTAGTGCTTTCCATGTTTCCCGTCCATCAGGATGCAGGCACCCTGGTTGAGGGAGTGTACATGGTGCATAACATGGTGTTTCAGCAGAGATAGCAAGGTCATTTCACATAATTGTGTCAAAGGCTAGTTGTTTGCCTTGTGATGGGGGAAAAAGAGGGTAAAGGACCAATAGATAAGATGGTGGTGATTGAGTGACATTAACCTCACCTGCATCCTGGTTTTTGTTACTGCTCTCAAAAAGAGGGTATTGTAAAAGCCACTGTAGGCTCTTTGTCACATGATGGGTGGATTATTATAGAATAATATTGTTTAGCAGTGATAACGTGGTAGTTGCTTTCTGTATTGCATGCTCAGTTTTTCAGGTTTTTTACTCCTTTTCAATGTTCCGGGATCCTTGATTGTATTCGTTGTAGGTAGCTTTGAGCACTTCGGAAAGACTCAACCAGATAGGATTTGGTGCGAATAAAAGAATTTTCTAAAATGATTCCAAATGCTTCTTGTCTGCTATTTGGAGTTTGTTAAGCTTTGTTAGTGGAAGAGGCAAGTCCAAAATTGAGTCCATGATTGCCTTTAACTAGCTTATCCTTTGGAGTTCACTTAAAACAATCAATAAAACTGTTTTTTACAGATCTGCTTATTAAGCTAAGTACTGCATTGAAGAACCAGACTGTCTCCTGTGAGTGGTTGGCCAGGTACTTTTGTAGTGCAGCACTTGCTCTCTGTATACATGAATTTTCTTAGAATGTTGAAAAAAAAATTAAAAATTATGGAGTATCATATTTAAAATTGTTTGTAAAATGGTCCTACAAAACCGTGGGAGGATTTTTTTTTGTTGACTCATGTAATGATTTCAGTAGGTTTACCCTGAAGTCTTGTGCATCATATATATTGTACAAGACTCCACATCTGAGTGGAGTGTTTCTTTATTACGCTTCTTTTTGTATGTTAATTCTGTAGCATAATGTTCTGTTCTTGGAATTCCTTTCAGAATTATCCTCTTTGGATTTGACTGCCACCTGCTGTTGTGCTTAGTAGAGCTAAAGATACAAGGTGCAGAGGAATAAATGATGTCTTTTTCCCAACTGTTATCTCTCATATTTGTTCTCAATGGAACTCTATATTCTTCACTATTTGGTGTATCTGGCCCCATCTTTCACTTAGAGTAGCTTTACTTCTCACCTATAGGGAATGACATGATATGGTTGCCAATTTGAAAGAGCCATTCTTTAAGCATTTCTTTGAAGGAGGAAATTGTATACTGCAGCCTTTTCCTCTGTAAAGATGCAGCTGACAGAAGAAGACCTGCAAAAATTGCTGTTATCACAGAATAGCTTTCTAGAAAAGCACCTATCACAGTGGATGCATTCAGATCAAGGAGAGATATCTCTTACTATAGGTATCTGGTGTGTATATGAATGTATAAAGGAGAGTAGAAAGCATAATGTGCAGGCAGAAGGCAAAGAGAAATTGAAGGAGAGAAGTGAGTGAAAAGAGTGTTTATTTGTTCTCTGCTTTAAATTGTTTGCGTGGTGTAGTAATGACGTACAAGAATCAATGTTAGTAATTTAGAGTGCTGTTAAAGATCAAACTATACCAAGACTAAGATTCCCTTCAAAACATAAAATGAAGGCTTAAATTGGCAGGAAGTCTAAGACTATTTAGAAATGCAGCAGCACAGTTAAAGCATCAAAACAAATGTCTGTCCTAGAGTTAAGGTGGGGAAATAAAGCAAGAGAAAATAATGAAAACTAACTTATAAATTTCAGTTAATTTTACGTGGCAAAATCCTGTATTACCTTATTTACAGTAAGACAAATAGTGCACGTAGGCACTGAGCACCTGTGAAATGAGATACAAAAATACATTTTGCTTTGAGCATACATATGGCATTCAATCTGTGATATGTCTAGTATGAGAATATAGCTTTAGGAGTTTCTTGTAAAGTGTTTATGAGAGCTGGCAAGTATCATAGAATTGTAGAATTGTTAAGGTTAGAAAAGACCTCTAAAATAGAGTCTAACCATTAACCTAGCACTGCCAAGCCCACCACTAAACTGTGTCCATAAGTGCCACATCTACACATCTTTTAAATATCTCCAGGGATGGTGACTCAACTACCCTGAGGAGCAACCTTTTCTGTGAAGTTTTTCCTAACACCCAACCGAGTCCACCCCTGTTGCAACTTGAAGCCATTTCATCTTGTTCTATCACTTGTTACATGGGAGGAGAGACTGACCCACCCCTTGCTACACCCTCCTTTGAGGCAGTTGAGAGTGATAAGGTCTCTCCTGAGCCTCTTTTTCTCCAGCCTGAACACCCTCAGCTCCCTCAGCTGCTTCTCATCAGACTTCTGCTCCAGATCTTTCATCAGCTCCATTGTCCTTCTCTGGACATGGTCCAGCACCTCAGTGTTTTTCTTGAATTGAGGGGCCCAAAACTGAACAGAGGATTCGAGGTGTGGCCTCACCAGTGCCAAGTACAGGGGGACAATCACTGCCCTGGTCCTGCTGGCCCCACTGTTGCTGGTATAGGCCGGGATGCCATTGTCCTTTTTGGCCACCTGGGCACATGCTGGCTCTTGTTCAGCCAAATGTCATCCAGTCCCCCCAGCTCTTTTTCCACTGGGCATCTTTCCATCCGCTCTGCTCCCAGCTTGTAGTGCTCAATGGGGTTGTTTTGACTCAAGTTCACGCACTTGGCCTGGTGAACACTGTAAAATTGGCCTTGGCCCATCAGTCCAGCCTGTCCAGATCGCTTTGCAGAGCCTTCCTTTCCTCCAACAGATCAACATTCCTGCCCAATTTGGTGTTGTCTGCAAACTGTTAGAGTGAGGGTACACTCGATCCCCTTGTCCAGGCTGTCAGTGAAGATATTAAACAAGGCTGGCCCCAATACTGAGTTGTGGGCAATTCATTTGTGACCAGCCATCAGCTGGGTGTAACTCTTCACCACCACTCTCTGGCCATTCAGCCTCTAGACAGTTTTGTACCCAGCAAACAGTGCACCCATCCAAGCCGTGAGCAGCCAGTTTTTCCAGGAAATGCTGTGGGAAATGGCATCAAAGGCTTTACTAAAATCCAGGTAGACAACATCAACAGCCTTTCCTTTGTTTATTAAGAAGGTGGTCTTGCGTAGAAAGATCAGGTTGGTCAAGCAGGACCTGTCTTCACAAACCGGTGCTGGCTGGGTTGTCCTGCACATGCTGTGTGATGGTATTCAAGATGATCTGCTTCATGACCTTCCAGGGAGTTCCATGGATGCTCCTTCTGACCTGACTGGAGTTCCATGGATACTCCTTCTGACCCTTCTTGCAGATGGGTATCATATTTTTTTAACTTCTAGTCATCTGGGACCTCCCTGGTTAGCCAGGATTGCTGGTGAATGATAGAAAGTAGCTCATCTGGGCCCACAGACCTGTGTGTATCAGAGATGTAGCAGATCACTGACCATTTCCCCTTGGTGTATGGGTGCTTCACTGTGCTCCCTGTGTCTGTCTTCTAGTTTAGGGGGATGGATGCCCAGAGAACAACAGGTCTTGCTGTTAAAGACTGAGGCAAAGAAGGTATTAAGTACCCCAGCCTTTTTGTCATCCTTTGTCACTGTTTTCCTCCTTGTGCAGTAAGGGGTGGAGATTGTCTTTAGCCTTCCTTTTGTTGATTATGTATTTATTATCTTTTATGGCGGTAGTCAGATTAAGTTCTAGTTGGTCTTTGGCCCTTCTGATTTTCTCCCTGCAAACCCTCACATCATCCCTGTAGTCCTCTTGAGCTGCCTGCCCCTTCTTCCAAAAGCCTTAAATTCTCTTTTTTCTTCTGAGTTCCAGTCAAAGCTCTTGGCTGTCTGTTTGGCCACATTAGTCTTTCTCACTGCTGCCTTGTCTTTCAGCACATAGGGATGGCCTGCTTCTATGCTTTTCAGATTTTCTTGAAGAGTGACCAGCCTTCCTGGACTACCTCCCAAGAGACTGTCAACCAACCAAGCCTCTCAACATGGCATCATCTCTCTAAAAGTCCAGGATCTGCTGATCCCCTTGCTTGCTTCTCTGAGAATTGAAAACTATCATTTCACATTTGCTCTGCCCAAAACAGTCATCACGTAACCCACAAGTCCTTCTCTGTTCACAAATAACAGATCCAGTGGGGAATCTTCCCTGGTAGGCTTCCTCACCGGCTTGTGTCAGGCAGTTACCTTCCACATGCTCCAGGAACATTCTGGACCAGTTCCTTTCTGCTGTATTGTGTTTTCAGCAGACATCTGGTAAATTGAAGTCCACTATGAGAATAAGGGCTAGCGATTGTGAGACTTCTCCCAACTGCTTATAGACTATTTCGCTTTCCTCTTTGTCCTGGTTGGGTGGTCTTTAACAGACTCCCACCAGTATTGCCTTGCTGAACTTTCCCCCGAGTTTTACCCTTGAACAACCATGTCGTCATTACACCCTAGACAATCAAAACACTCCCTAACATATGGAGCTACCCCACCACCTCTCCTTCCTTGCCTGTTTCTTCTGAAGAGTTTATAGTCATCTATTGCAGCACTTTCGTCTGTGTCATCTCATGCCTACGTGGTGGCAACTATTGTCATAGTTTTACTGCTGCACAGTGGCTTTCAGCTCCTCCTGGTTGTTGCCTGTGCTGTGTACATTGGTGTAGAGGCACTTCAGCTGGGCTATTGATCTCATCAACTTTTTGAGGGAACAAGCCTTAAGTCTTACATGATCATTTTCAGTTGCTTCCATGTTTTCTCACATATAATAACCCTTGTGTCTTTACTGCTGCATGGATCTCCATTCCCTACCCCCACTGAGGCAACAGACCAAAGGACCTTTCTAGCATGTTGTCCCCCAAGCAGTGGTGTGCTGCCCTGAAGTGTATCTCTAGTGAACCTGGGTTCGTCCCTTTCCCCCTTCAAATCTAGTTTAGTCTTTCAATAGGCCCTGCTAACTCCTGTGCAAAGATCCTTTTCCCCCGCTTTGTATCCAATGTGTCCTGTCTATTGCCAGCAGGCCTGGTATCCTATAAACCAACCTATGATCAAAAAACCTTTGAAGATTATCTAAGCCAACCCCCTGCTTTGGTCAGGAACATCTTTCACTAGACCAGGTTGTTTAAAGCCCCATCCCACTCAGCCTCGAATATTTTCAGTGATGGGGCATCTACAAGTTCCCTGGGCAACCTGTTCCAGTGTCTCACCATGCTCATTGAAAAGTTTCTCATGTCCTGTTGAAACCCCACCCTCTTTCAGTTTAAAACTGGTTCCCCTTTTCCTGTTACCACAGGCCTCGGTAAAAAATCTCTTATAAGCTCTGTTCTCCCTGGAGCCTTCCCTTCTCGAAGATGAACCACCCCAACTCTTTGAGCCTGTCATGGAGTGTCACAGCCGTTTTTGTGGCCCTTCTGTGGAGGTACTCACTCTTAACAAGGGGAAAGGCTGAGAGAACTAGGCCTGTTCATCCTTGGGAAGAGACGACTGAGAGGGGACCTCATCCATGTCTATAAGTATCTGGAAGGAGGGTTTTGAGGATGGAGCCAGGCTCTTCTCAGTGGTGCCAAGCAATAGGACAAGAGGCAGTGGGCAGAAACTGATGTACAGGAAGTTCCACCTGAATCTGAGGAAGAACTTTACTGTGCCAATGACTGTGCACTGGGACAGATTGCCCAGAGATGTTGTGCAGTCTCCCTCACTGGAGATATTCAAGAACTGTCTGGATGCAATTCTGGGCAGTGTACTCTAGAATGACCCACCGTGGTCCCTTCCAAACTTTCCCATCCCATGATTCTGTATCCAAACAAAGTTACTGTAACTTGAAAATAATTTTTTTGGATTGCATGTTAGTTATTTCTGGTTTTATTTCTCATGTATTATGTTGTACTTTGATTACTAAAATTAAGACTAATAGGTGTAGAAAAATGACTGAATTATACTTTTCTCAAAAGACTGTAAATAATGTGTGTTTTTTCTGGATCCCTAAATGTTAGAACATATGTTGGAAACTTTTGGTTTCTGTTAGCTTGTAAGGGGATGGATAGCTTTAATGTCCTAATCAGTAATAGTAGCACTTACGGACTTTTTTGTCAATAGTTTTATAATCTTCTCACTGAACGCTTCCACATGCAGGTATATGCAGAATGCGGCAAAACTGACCATTATATTGAAGTAACAACTGGCTAATCATTGGCAATGTTCTTTGGGGTGGAAATAAATGCCATATGAAATGTGTAGCACACTGACCTCAGTGTCTGTTTATTTGGATTTATACAGAGATGAGTGTGCACAGAATTTCTCTGTGTAAGATGATACTGAGTGGTGGAGATTTTTGGGTTGTAGCTAAAGCAGTTAAGATGTTTTTTTTTAATTTGCGAGCATAAACGTTTCATCTTTGCATCTGTATGACAGTGGATCAAGAACTTGGTGATGGCTTTGAGCTAACTGAAAATTGTAGCCACTCCAGCCAGGTACGTTGATCCCTGCATTGGATCAAGAAACTGCATTTTCTTTCTAGAATTTAAAAAAAAAATATTTTCTGAATTTTCCTTCATTAAAACTAATACTATGAATGAAAAGCAGTAGGTGCATATAAGATGAGAGATAGCAAAGTGGATGTTGTTTATAAAATTTAACAAGTTATTTTTCTATAGTTTTTACATGTACTTTTTAGTAAAAATGTCTTTTTTTTTTAAAATAAAATCCTTCTCTATTCTTTTCTGTTGCTCATATTGGTATGTGTTAATTAATGGAAATAGTGAGTACACACAGAACAGTACCATATGAGTGGTATAAGGTTAATGCATTGTTATGCAGCTGCAATGCTGAATAAGACATGGTTTATGTGGGATTAATAAGTGAACTAACCTTGGAAATTAAAAGAGCCCTCGAATCCAGAAAAACAAACGTACTAAAAATGAAGGTGTAGGATTATCCATATTATTTTTAGGACTAGTTATGTAAACTCTTCATTTTGTAATTCCAAACCTCTTCTACTGGATAGCTATTTTATTTTGAAGATGTAGAAAACAACTCCAGAAATTAAAAACTGGGATGCTCTTTCTTTAAGATGTGACTTCGCATGGAAATTAGTCTGTGCTACTGCTTTTTGTTAATATGAGCTGCAGTTCAAAGGAACATATAATGCTCATTTAATAAGTTCTACCATCTTTTTTTTTTTTTGGCATCTTAAAATGCACTCATGTTTAACAGATTCTCAACATAGCACTCGAAATAGCAGTATTTGGACACCAGCTGAAAAAATAGGTGGAATACCTTATGAGGGAGGAACATGCATCATTCTTTTGTTTAACAACTTGCTTCAAGAGATTTTATTTTTGGGGGTACATTTGTGTCGGAACTTTTTTTAAATTTTCATCTGCTCAACAGATTCTGAAGGAAGTGGTCATGGGAGTGAAGATGCATCTAAGGACAGTGGTGAAGGTTCCTGTACTGAATCAGAAGAGAATATCTTGGAGGAGGAACCGGCAGAAGAGAAAGTAGAAGAGCAACAGCCGAAAACCTCCACTGAAGAAGAGGTGCCAACAGCAGACAAAGAGGTAATTAAAACTGAAAAGAAAGAGCAAGATGATGAAGAAGAAAAGCCAAAAAAGAAGAAAGAGAAGGAGAAAGCAGCTGAACCTGATGCTGTGGCTGATGAGCAAACAAATGAACCAAAAAAATGGAATTTGCGCAGGAACCGACCTCTGCTGGATTTTGTATCGATGGAAGAACTAAATGATATGGATGACTACGATAGTGAAGATGACAATGACTGGCGGCCTACTGCTGAGAAAAAAAAAGGAAAGAACGCACTGCGAAAAGAGGGGAGTGATGGAGATAATGAAGATGATGAAGATGATGGGAGTGGAAGTGATGAGGATGACAATGATGAGGAAGGTAATGAAGAAGATAATAGCAGCACCGCTAGCGATGGAGGATCCAAGAAGAAGAAGAGTAAAGTTCTTAACAGGAATAATGCAGATGATGAGGAATTGACAAATGATAGCCTGGCTCTTTCACAAAGCAAGAGTAATGAGGTAGTGCAACCAACTTTCTATAATATATCTATTGACAAGTGGAAACTGCTCCTCAGTAGCTATTCTGTTAATATTAAAAGTTAAACTGATTGGCTGGAGTTGTGTTTACACAATAATAAGTGAATAGGTGAAGCAGGAAAAATTATGCTAAATAGGCACTGCATATTAAATAACCTTGCTTGGACCGTTTGACCAATTTAATGCCACTAAAGTCAGTAGAGGGACTTCTCTTGGCTTTAAGGAGATTGGATTTAGTACTAAAACAAATAGGAGGTCCAGTATGCAAGCCAATGCGTTAGCGAGACTTCTAGTTCTGTTTTAGTGTAAATGTTGTATACCTGTAATGTTATGAAGGTTAAATGCATCTGTGATATAATCATAAAATAGATAAATGAGACATTACTCTTTGCCATTGTTTGTGACAAACATCGGAGTCTGAACACAAAGTTCACTTATAGAAGAATTTTAAGTAAAGAAATATGCACACTAGGTTTGAAATCAAATAGAATAATTATGATAATTTATGTTGGATTTGCTTATAGTAGTCACAAATGAACTAATTTCTTACCATACTAAAAGCATTTGGGTACTATGATTATTATATTAAGTATCTTCAGATTGCAGAATATGAAAATTATATATATAAGTGTTTAATAAAGTAACCTTTTTTTCCGTATGCACAATTACAGTGGCCTTGAAGATTGTGCCTGTGGAAAAATTAAGATACCAGGTCGGCACTGTGGCTGACTTCATGTTCTGCTATAGCAAAATTCTGAACAAAATAAAAAGAATTGCTGTAAAATCTACATTCAGTTTTCAGGAAATAATCACAATGTCAACATAACATTTGATTAATGGTAGTGATATGACATTATTTAAAGTTCTGATGTTCCCTTTTAAATTTATTTAAATGTGTAAAATGACAGGGAATGAAACAGTATTTGAAAGAATTAGCTGTGTCCATTTCAGATACTTTGATAGGTATTATATGTATATATCTACTTGTGTATATGTATATATATATATATATATATATATGTTTGTATTTATTTAATATTGCAAGTGAGCTGTGCTCTTTTAATGACTAGTAATAATTAGGACTGAAAAAAAAGCATAATTTGTTTGGGTTTTTTTTTTTTTTTACTTTTTTGTGTAGGCATCTTCTTTCATTGTCAGGCCCTGTGATTCTAGTATTATTACCTTCATTTTCCTGGCTCAGGACCTGAAAGTGCTTTACCAATACTAATGATCAGAACTTGAAACAGAGAGAGGCAGTTTTCTTTCAGAGTTGCTTCCCGTATCAAAATGGAGATATGAGGCTACATTCTTCAGTGATATATTCTTCAGTATAATTTCCATTGGCTTGGAAAAATAGACCTGTTTCAGAAACCCAGAGCTGTCTCTGATGTGTCTTCTGTGAAGCTTCTTAGTATGCATGGATATCAGATTTTATTCTTGCCTTAGATTTGGAACAGTGATCAGAACATAAAATCAAAATTTGAAAATTTGAAGTTTAAATTATAATTTTGTAACTGATCATTTATCTTTATTGCGTGTAAAGTGCTGTACTGTTTATGAGTGGGTCTTTATCAAGAGGTCTTACAAAAGTGAGTATCTATAAACTGAATTATGGACTTTAATTTTCAGATTTCTCTGATGCTCAAAATACTGTATTGTAACAGTATAGTCTCCACTGCTACAGTATTTTGAATTAGTAAAAAAGAAAAAGAGTAAAAAAAAAAATCTTGTCTAGCAGACACATCTAGCAAAATCTCATTGCACTGCAGAAACTGAGTTCTTAGAAAACGAGATGTTCAAATGCATAATTAATTTAGGAAGGAATGTTCAGGTAATTAGTTCTGAACATATTGTAGTGTTCTTTATATGCATTCTTTCTTCTTTCTTTTCTTTGCTTATTTTTGGAGGATGGAAACTGGGGGAGGGTGTTGGGGAGGGGTTGTTTGGTTAGTTTCCCTGGGATTTATATTTGTTTACATTTTATAAAAATATTTTGAGGTCTGCATATACATTATTTTAACATGTACTGTAATTAAATACTACGTGCTTTTCTATTGTATTATGCATGGAATACAAACTTAGCTTTCTTTCCTGAGGGCAAGCATCATTAGTAGGTAAATGGTGTTTTTCTGTTTTTATAATTACTACCACTTTATAGGACTCTTCTATTCTCAGTGAGGTGGTTATTGTATTTTTAATTTTTTTTCCCTTTAAAGTTAACATTCTATGGGCATATAGCTTGAAATGCTCACGTTCTTCATTAACACCACAGAAATGGGAATTACATAGTGATGCAGCTGAAATAATTTCTCCCACCTCAGTAGGGAACAGGGCTTGTTCAGGAGTTGCAGCAGTTACTGCTGAATGGAAAAGTTTCCATGTTGTAGACGAGTAGGGTCTCTCAGGTGCTTGCATAGATTAAAAGCAGAGGAGAGCAGCGCACCTTCCAGATCACTCCCTCTCTGTGCCTGCAGAATAAGTTGCTCAGCTGCTGTTTTTGACCCGTTGTCTGTCTTCAGATGAGGTGAACCTTATTGGATGGGGATCCTAACTGAAAACAAAAATTCGATGTCCTTTCATCATTGCTTGTTTGTTTGGGTGTTTTTTTGGTCCATGTTTGCATAGGTTCTCACTGCCTAGAGAGCCAGTGTTATTTCAGTGTTGTTTTTACAATGCAATTCTGTTTCTTAATTTAAAGTAATACTTTGGTTTTCTTTTTTTTTTAATTGCCAGACCTTGGGCTTCTATAACAGTAGAGATTACAAATTTCTTTTAAACTTCTCTCAGTGAAGCCAAATAACAGTTTAAGTCAAAGGTCAGCAAAAAGCTGATTTCTGTAGAATTGTGACATGCATTGGAGGAATCTCTGCCATAGCACAGTTAATCTGCCAGAGTTAGGGAGCATCTGCTGCCATTTTCCTGTCTGTAATGTGAATGGTAAGCTAAACATGGGTATTTTGAGTAATGATGGGCCACAGTAATGTCCAAATTTATTGCTTTCCTCAAAATGCTTTGTCCTAAAAGGTGGATGTTGGACGAGATGCTCTGTAAGTCTGAACTCTGTTTCAGAGAATCTTATATTTTTCACAATTAGTTGCCTTCCTGTAAGCAGTGTGTCTCTGTGAATGTTCTTTTCTACTTCTACGTGAGCTCATGTTCCCTTAGGCATAATATTGGTGCTGTATTTTGTAAATGGGGGACTGGAATTAAAAAAAAAAAAGTTTGAGAGGGCATCTTTCACTCTAATTTTTTTTTTTGGATGCCACAGCAGTTTTGGAATATTTTCGCATCTTTGACGTTTTGAATAGTACCATTGAACTCTCAGCCTCTGCGTAGAAACTACTTCTGTTTCTTTGTACTGCAATGGTTATTTTCCAGTATTGTGCCTATTTTCACACTTCCTTATATGCCTTCTTATTACCAATAAAGGTAGTTCAAGCTCAAGTATAAAAAATAAATGAATATGTAGGGAGGCTGTAGAACTGCAGAACAGACAGTGGCTCTGTCTCACAATAATAATAGTAAGAAGACAATGTTTATTAAGGAAATTAATTTTACATACAACTTTGTTTAGTTTATGAAGCACTTCTCTGTGTCTCCTTAGAAAAATTCCCCATTAAAACCCGCATTCTATTTAAGAGCCATGGTTCATATTGTAGGTTGAAAAACAGGGCAGTGTACTTGTTCTGCTAACCCTTACTCCTGTATATAATCAGAAGAACATATAGTTTTAATTAATCATATGGTTTTGCACAGAGACACGTAAATTTGCATTACAACAAAATCATACAGAGTTGATAATTTGTTATATTTTATGTAAGTGAAAACTTGGTAGGCTTGTATTAGATGTGTATTCTTAGATTTTTCAGATCCATGTGATTTTTTTAAATTTTAACAAGATGAAGCAACTTTTCTGAGTGCTGGAATATTTGAAGGTCACCTTTGGCCTTTTTTAAAAATTTTGATTTTAAATGGTTTCTTAGGTATTCCTTTTTTGTAGCATATAAATGGTTCAAAGACATGTTTCTGTCTGAGGAAATAACTTTCCTCTGACCTTTGGATCTTAACAGGTCTGTAGGTTGCATCGAGATCCATGCACTCCAGCTCTTGTATTCATGGATGAAGTGTTTGAGTGTTTTGACAACAAAGAAGCTTTTAGCCTTGTGAAAATAATGTTCCATGTTTTTTTGATTGTTGCTCAAAAATTCAGCAAATAACAGGTCTTCTGTTCGCTTTAAATTGAAGTTCCTGGCTTAATCCATGTGTCTTCGTTTTTCAATATTAGGACTCATTGATCCTTGAGAAGTCTCAGAATTGGAGTTCCCAGAAAATGGACCATATTTTGATTTGTTGCGTTTGTCTTGGAGATAATAGTGAAGATGCTGATGAAATAATCCAGTGTGACAACTGTGGAATAACAGTGCATGAAGGTAATACAACCCTTCATTCTCATTACAGGAGGGAAGCATATGCTTTGCTTTTAGTAAAATTTTGGCTTGCTTTCTTCAAACAAAGCCTTTCTGTGCTGGGGGGTATTTTTTTGTAATACTACATTGATCTTTTTTAGTGGTGTAACACCCATCTTCTACTTTAGCAAAGCAAATACAAGAACCTGTGGGATGGGACATAGTCTACAGATAGTGATACAATGAATGACAGTCTGTAATTATGGGAGCTATACACTGTATTTTCAGGGCTTTAGGATATTCTATTGTGCATCTTACCTATTTCAGTATATTAATTTGATTGCATAATTGGGATACAAGATAATGAGAATAGGAGGCCTTCTAAAAGGAAAGGTTATTTCACCGATATTTTTGCTGTACCGAAATGGCAGAGAGAAGGGGAAGAAAGATATTCTCCATGGCATTTATTTATAAGTGAAATAGGCTTTCATTCTTCAGAAGTGTACAGGGCATTTATTTATGTGACTCCCTTAATTTAAAATTTTTTTTGAGCTGTTTAGCATGTCTTTCAGGGTGGGAAGTGGTTGTATAAATCCCATACTCACACTTCAGTTTTCTCGTACTAGATGGAAAACTGTTTCAAAACAGTATTTTTCATGCTTTGGGATGTAGTTCAGTTCTTTTATTGGCATCACTTAGGAAACTGAGGGTGGAATTTCTGTCCTGTGGTTCAGATGCCTTATATTATGTGTCCATGTGTACTTTTAACTCTTGAACCTGTTGTGGTCTTTTGAAGAGCTAATCCGTACTGTCAATGTTGCTTAGAGAGCAGTTTAGTTGACTTAATTTATGATGAGCTGAATCACACTCCAAGTGCCTTTGAGGGCATTAGTCAGGTCTTACTGCCTACTAGAAGTGTTAGGCTCCTAAATTTATGTGTCTTGCAGAATTCCCTCCTCTGTATCCATGAAGATTTTGGAAAGTAATATGCAGAATATATTTGATTTGGGATGCAGTAACTATATAAAATTAGTTTTATAGAATCTTGATAGATCTTCTTTTTTCCCTAGCATGGTCTAATATTAACTCACGAGGAACATCGCTGGAATGCTGATGGCTATAAATGCATGTTTGAGAATTCCCCAAACATTACATCCAGTCAGTACATCCAAACTCTAAAGCTGTGGAGCTCCCTTAAAATGTTTCTGTTAGATTTATTTATTGATTGTAATGATTGCTAAAGTGAAGAAAGATTGTGGTAGAAAAATGATCTTCTGCCACTTTGGAATGAAATGATGGCAAATCTGTTTTTTATTCAAGAGGAGTACTTGAAAAATCCCCCAGAGATCACTTCCTCACTTCGCTTAGTTTACTAAACTTTTGTCCTACAAAAGGAAGATTATAGCTCGCTTTCCTCTACGGGAAAGTAGTTCCATAGCTCAAAAGTCACTTGAATTTTAGTAGTTCAAAATCTGTTTAAAAGTAATTGCTGCTACTCCTTTTACAGTGTTCCAAGCAAAGATTCCCCATAGTCCCACTGATACAAACAGTACAATGCGTATGTTTCTTTCGTTGTCATTGCGACAAAGTAAAATAGATTAATTCAGAAGATTTAATCTGTTAGTTTGTTCTTATAAGTTCTACAGTGTGTACCAGATAATTGACTATAGATGTTGGTTAATTTTTCACACTTGTGGTTGAATGTTTAGTTAGCTCTTTGCAATTAATTGTAATAATAAATACTTGAAAGTGTTTATGAAGCAGTTGTGAAGTTCTGTTTGAATAGGTGAAGTCATAGAGGAAAATAAGTAAGCTGTATATGTGAAAGTAATTGACAACTGTGATAAAAATCCAAATTTCTGCAGCAACAATTAGAAGCTGAACAGTTTGGAGTTTTACTTGACATTTCATGTGTATGTTTCATTACTAGATATGTATGAATATAGTTTCAAGTAGAAATGGACATTTATTTTCCTGTGTTTGTTTCTATACTTTGATATTTTATAATGGTAAGTAAGGGCAGGTGCTATTTTAAATCTGAGGTTTTTTCAGTAATTTGTTTAAATAATTGCTTGCAGCAAATAAAAATGTTATTGCTGTGGTTTAACCCCTACCAGCCATCAAGCCCAACACAGCCACTCACTCATTCCCATACCAGCAGGATCGGGAGAGAATGGGAAGGGTAAAAGCTGGAAAACTTGTGAGTGGAATTAAAGAGAGTTTAATAGGGAAAGCAAAAACCACGCACACAAGCAAAGCAGAACAAGGAATTAATTCACTGCTTCCCATGGGCAGGCAGGTTCAGCCATCTCCAGAAGAGCTGGGCCTGATCATATGAAATGATTACTTGGGAAGACAAATGCCATCACCATAAGCATCCACCCTTTCCTCCTTCTTCCCCTCACTTTATCATATTGAGCATGATGTCATACGGTCGGGAATATCCCTTTGGTCTGTTGGGGTCACCTGTCCTGGCTGTGTCTCCTCCCAACCTCCCATGTACCTCCAACTTCCTCGCTGGTGTGGCGGTAGGGAAAATAGGAGAGGCCTTGGCTCTGTATGCCCTGCTCAGCAATAACAAAAACATCTCTTTATTATCATCACTGCGCTCAGCACAAATCCAAAACATAGCCACACACTAGCCACTGTGAAGAAAATTAACTCCACCCCGGCCAAAACCAGAACAGCTATAAAAAAATTGTTACTTTCGGAGCTTTAGTTTGATTCAGTGGTCTTATGTATACACATATGTTCAGTGACTTGGAGATTTCTGCACTCCTGCCCCATGGTCATTGACAGGCTATTTACTTCTAAATGCACAAGTAATACATGAAGACAACCTATCATTAGAAGTTGCAGTCGAAACCAAAATGCAATGCAACAGTTACTTTTTGGTCCTGTTTGCCGAATCATTCAACTCGGCTGATTTCCAAGATAAATAGAAAAGTAGTTGAAAAGATAATTACTGTCTAATCATATAAACATGGCTTGCAACCTTGAGAATTATTTTTTTAATGTTAATAGAAGCAAGGTTTACTCTTAATAGCATTGACTTTGATCTGTATTTCGTAAATGTATTCCCAGATCATAGACATAGACTGTATTTGTAGTCCTTCATACTCTTTTATGCAGCTGCTTGGTAGTTTGAAAAATAAGTTCCAGTAATGAGTGAGTCTGTTTTGTAAATGCATTGAAATCCAAGAATTTATTTTTATTTTTTTAGGTTCCCCATAGTATGTAGATTGCTGTGGCTGTGGATATCATGCTGTGTCCTGAAATTTGTTCTAATATTTGAGCTTTTGAGTTTTTCAGAACGCAGTATTGAATGAAGAGGCTCCTGTTTATGAATTGGATAGAAATCAATGCAGTGATGTTTACCTGTGCTTAGGAAGAGTACTGTGCCCATTTCCTGCAGTCTGATTTTGATTCTTAGCAGTTGCCTTTTCCCTAGAGTCAAAACCAGTTATTCCAAAATGCCCAAAGCAAGCTGCTGGAATACCACAGGGGTTTTCTTCCTAGTTTTTATATGCAATTTCAAGTGGTATTATGAATGAGTATGTTTTCTCTTCTCTGTAGCATGGTAAGTAATTATTTGGAAGGAGTGCAATCCTTTCACACCCTACTGGTGTCCCACCCAGGGTCCCACATAATGATGATACTGACAATTTGGTTGTTCTTCCCCTTGAAGATCTTATTTTCTCCTTCTCCTTGTTGACTATTACAGAAACTGTTTTGCTTTACAGGGAGAGGGTCTTACACCCTTGACTTATGCCTTGGTGCTCTGTTGAAGTGGAAGTTTCTGTCCACCACAGAACTTTTCTGGTGACTGGAAGAGGTTTTTCTTCTGTTTTTATGTGAAGTTATTTATTAGCTGAGAAAATACTGCTCTTAGTCAAACCTACTTCTTCTGGACACCAGGGTTCCCTCCTGGGTATTTGGTGCTACCACCTTTTCCTTT
Organism: Falcunculus frontatus; assembly: GCA_013398115.1. Classification (NCBI taxonomy): domain Eukaryota; kingdom Metazoa; phylum Chordata; class Aves; order Passeriformes; genus Falcunculus; species Falcunculus frontatus. The sequence continues at coordinate 1,484,108 of VZRV01008780.1, forward strand.
TGAGGACCTGGTGCAGCGGCTGCCTGTTCAGGTGTGACTTGTATTCCTGTTGGATTGCTTGCTTGCATTAATGATCTGTTACATAAGGTCTTCCATGGAAAAGGAGGGGTGATAACTCACCCGGGAGCAACTCTGCTGGAGCTCATGTGGAAACAGCAACATGGCGAAGAGCCAGAGGGGAATTTCCATTCAGACCTAAAGTCACGGACCCTTAATAAATACCTTTACTTGACTTATTGACGAGTTTTTAGATTTTTCAGTTTACTTTCTAATACAACTGTTTCTTGTGTGATGTTCATATCACCTGCATGGCCTGCATCTCTTGTCCAAAAGCTTTGTGCTGCAGACGTGTCCAAAAATCTATTCTTAGTGGAGTAAATAACTGGTTTGAATTGTAACTGCTTTTAAAACTGCATAAGTAGCATACATGTAATGCTAATTTAATACCCACTCTTACACAATGAATTCATCTGTTAGTTTGAAAAGCCTGTAATTAATTCATAAGTCCATCAATTAAAAATGTGTTCTCATTTCACATAATCAGCCTATCCCTATCACATCCTCTCTCTCCTCCCCCAAAAAAGGGAAAAAAAAAATCTTTCTTACTGAGTTTGTACCGTTGCTTTTCAGAATTTTTACTTCTGTATGAAGATAATTGTCATTTCTTTTTATAAAAGTCTTCTTTAGACACCAATCTGTCATTTTGGATGAATGCGTTTGTGCTAAGATCTTGTAATAGCAGGACACCCCCAACTGTGTTGTCAGTTTTTTTGACATCTTGATTGCAGTGTGTCTGAAGAAAATGTCTGACACACATCATAGCATGTGCCACAAGTGTAGGTTGTACGCTTGCCAGTTGTTGCCCTTGGGTTAGTTGCTGTGAGTTAAGTGAGAAAGTTCTACATTTTTTGAGCAGTTTCTTTTCTATCTCCTATCTTTGTTTCGTAGTGTACTTTGATGTGTATGTCAGAGAATAAAACTTCTCTTGCTAAAAGCAACAGTGTAGTTGCCATATGCTCTACAGTGTAGTAAAATGTTTTTTGCATTTTAATTTTGCCCCTTACTGTGGTCTGCTGCTGTCGGGTATGAAAATCCGTTTTTCAAAATCATGTACTTTAGTACTCTCCATTTACTAAATAAAAATACTCTTCTGAATTTATGATGCATGAAATTATTAATGTATTTCTTTTGAACTGTTGGTCCAATTAAGAATTGAATGAAATATATTTTGAATACTGTGATCTCACAGCATTTAATATTGCAAACATAGAGTTTACCATAAAGTTCATGTTTCAGAGTATATATAGATGTAGTTGGTATATGCAGATATCCTCTTTGGCAAAAAATTACCTTCCCAGAGAAACGGAGGACCAGCTGCAGCCATGACAGGAATTAGGTTTCTATTCTTGTTTTTCTTAGTGGTATAAATTTCAGAACCATTGTTTTAATGGTATTATTTTAAAGTGTGTGCAATTTCTTTTTATTGACATTCACATGAAAATATAAGCTATTGACGGAGTAAAATTACTTCAAAATCAGGGATTAAAAAAGTTTATTTTCTGTATATAATGACATACATTCAACAGACAACTTGGCTGTAATCGTAATATATAGAAGCCATTAGTGGAACAGTAAGTGTTGTGAAAATTTTTTCGTGAATTTCATGTATTTAAATTCATAGATTAGTATTATACTAAACTGGTTTTATTGTTCAGTGTTAATGGTGTTCAAGGAGGTGTCAGAAATGGAGTTATGATATGGTAATCTAAGAATATACAAACATGAGGATTTAATGAACTTTAGCTCAAGAGGAGCTCTTAGGGGTATTCTGAAGACTCAGACTTTAGAATTTTTGTGACTGTTAGGGAAAGGCAGCATGCATTTTAAGCAAAGTGTTTAAAAGTTATTTTATTTTCTTCAGTGTATTTTCCAGTCAAAGGGTCGGATGGTTGACTTAATGCCACATAGGTCAGAGGTGAGGTGATAATAGCTAGAACCAAACATGTCCTTTACAGGTTCTATATCCTTTCCCCTATTGTCCTTTCAGGCCTTAAGTAGTCACACTGTCTGTACAATTGGAGTACTTTTAGAGGGAGCCTAAAGATTACCTCCTGATGCTTTTATTACTAAGTGAGCTCTTAGGTTGCTTTCTGTTCCAACACCAGCAATTCCCAATAATTCATACAGAGCAGCTGGATTGAGCAACTTTAAATTGATCTTCAGTGTAGCCACTTAATACTAGAATGGAATGGTTTACCAAGTAGCAGCTTTATATTTGCATATCTTTGCATTTTGAAGTTGTAAAGATAATGCTTTTTAAAATTTTTGTTAATTGGAACAAAATACATCTTTCAGCATAGCAAAAGAAGGCAGGTAGTAATAAGTTGAACCTTTGTTGTACTCAGCATTTTTAAGGATCCTAAAATGAGATATTTAAAGAGGTAATTGTTTTAGACTTTGGAGCGTGCTGAAATTGGGCCTTGCCACTACTCAGTCAGGAGCAATTACAAAGTATCTTCTCTGAAACCTGGCTTCATAGCCAACAAGGTTTTTTATTGCAGCTTTGATTCAGTAGTTTTATTTGGCAGGGTATGCCAGGTCAGCAGCAGTCTTACAGGCTTAATTTCTTTTTCTTCAGCTCTGTGGTGGACCAGATTGTTTTGATGTTTTTATCAGCAATGATTAATAGTAATCTGGTCTGTTTTCTCCAGCTAAAGACCACCCCTTCTGCTGGTTGTATCAGTGTGGTGTTTAGCTTTTCCTAAATGCCAATTGAGGAGAAGAATAAATGCCTCCTTGTCTGTCAGAGATCTTAATCTCTTTAAAGCTGTCACTAAGATTTATATACAAATTGGGGCAAAAAAATTGGGTTAAAAAGAAAAGCTTTTTTCTGCTTTGGAAAAGGAACTGTATTTGTATTGTTAGAGAAATAATACTTAATGCCAACACATGTGATAAGGATGGAAATAATTGCAGCATATTTGTGTCATTTTCTAGGAGGAAGGATAAAAAACAATCAGGTATAAATGACTGATAAGTATAATAAAGCAACTATTTCAGAATGAAGGTAAGACAGTTTGGGGAAGTCATCATTCTAATTTTGGTAGACTGATGGCACTTAGGCTAGAAAAGCAAATCTAATTACTTTCAATTGGTGAAGAAGCATCAGTGTTTGAAAGAAACTGATTTTATTTTGCCGTGTGGATTGAAGGCAGTATTACTGCATCTGTAAAGTTAAGGAATTTTTAGTAAGTACTTTTAAGAAAATGTTAATATGTTTAGAAGTCTGAAGGAATTACCAAAAGGTTAATGATTCATCAGCTCTATGATATCAATGGGCCATGTGTTGGTACATTAGTGCTATTGCTGAAAGGGAGATTTGCTGGCATGTATTCAAAATCATGTTATTAGAATTAAAAAAATTACTCTGTGGAATGCTGCTTAAAGCTGATACCACAGTTATGAGGAAGATGGAGTTACCCTATGCATGAGCTATATGATCTTGTATATCCCTAATGAAATTTGTCTGTGAGTGCGCTTCTGCACATTACTTGTCCTTAATTCTAGGATACTTTTTATAATGAAAAGAAACATTCTGCCATCTCATTTTAATTCTTATTGATGAGGCTCATTCTGAAATGGAAGACTACATTCCTTAAGCAGTTCCTGTAGCGTTGCTTATTTCCTGAATGTAGTTTCAGTGTGTTATGCAGACCTCTATTTCTGTCGCAAGGGGAGTTGGAGCACTGTTGCTATTTTATCACAGCTAGTGGGTCATGAAACAAAGTAAAAAATCATGTTGGTATTTAATTGGAGAATTGAGTAATTTTACTGCTCTGGAAGCACAAATGTTGACTTGATTGTTGGTTTTGATAAATAGCTGAATTCAGTTTTTTAGTAAAGACTCTACTGTATTTTAAGTGTTGACAATTAAATATTTTTTCTCTTATTAAATAGCAGCTAAGTTTTCAAAATGTGGGATATGAAAAAACTAGTTCTGTGGTGATTAGCTTTAGGATTTTCCTTTTCTTCATCTGCAGTAGTACTAATACAACTCTTCTGCAAAATTTAAATAACAAATCACTTTGAAGACACTGTTTTCCTAAATTTGTGGTAATTAAGCATGCCTAGGCACCTTAGCAATCATAAAGAATACCCTAGTTGTACTGAAGAGGAATGGAGAAACTGAATGTTTGAGCCTAGTCATAATTTAAAACCAGGTACAAATGAGAGTGCTTAAAAATACATATGTATTTAATCAGTCACCAATGTGGTGTCTCAGAATTGTCAGTTTGTGCTCTGCAAACGGTACTTTGGTTTTGAGGTTGCACAAGAGTTCTTAAGGTCAGTCCTATAACTCATAAAGTAGGTAAATAGTGCTTTTTATTTCATGTATGTATTCTTTTGTAGTTGATTTGCATGCTGAATGCAAAGTAGAAAAGTGGAGTGCATATTTGTTGACTGGATTCTACTGACATAATGAACCTCTAGAAGAAAATCCAAACAGTCTCCCCTTCCCTCCAAAAGATGTTCATTTTCAGGGAGAAGAGCTTGTTGCATTTGTCTTGAAATACATTTCTTTACTTGAAAAAAAATGCTATGAGTTTTTTTTAATCTTTGGTTACTTCAAGTCTTGTTTTCTTACTTTCCTTCCTAATGGATAGTCTGAAAGAACAGTAAGTGTGGCTAGAAGAATAAAGTAAAACAGTCTTTTTCTTCTTGTTTTTCAGTTGTAATCTACGACAGTCACATAAAACAGATGACTTTTAAGAATTTAAACTTTCTTTAAAATGTAAATTTTGCACTAATGATAATAGTTTCAAATATGTTGTAAGCTTTCATGGGTATCTCAGTATTTCTCTCGTATCGTTCCCCTGAATCTGTAGGTGTGTGTGTTTCCTTCTGAACTCATAACTGACAAGCATCTACTTCTACAATTGTGTCTTCTTATATTGATCTTCCATTTATTCTGTGTGTAGGTTGCTATGGTGTTGATGGAGAGAGTGACTCTATCATGAGTTCAGCTTCAGAAAATTCCACAGAGCCTTGGTTTTGTGATGCATGCAAATGCGGTGTCACACCTAGCTGTGAATTGTGTCCCAACCAGGATGGGATCTTCAAGGAGACTGATGCAGGCAGGTAAGACTGAATCAGTGATGTTTTGAATTTGATGTCATCTTACATTTAAAGGATTGCGTTTTTTCGTATACCTTGTAGAGACTCTGCTCCAGTCTATTGACTTTCAAGTATGATGTAAGTGGGAGGAACACTACATATTTTGCTTTTAGGAGAGTAAAGGACTGGGTTGGTAATGCCAGTTAATGGGAAAAAGTAGCATAACAAAATTATATTCAAGGTGTGCTAAAGATATTCAGACAGGCCTAGTATATTATGATTATTTAGAATTATAAAAATTATATTCTTGATTTTTGAGAATATTCTTTGCTTCTTTTTAGGATTGAATTCAGGTCTAATTTGAGAATAAGCAGATTAATTCTCATGATGTCTTCAATTCCTGTCATATTTGGAAAATAAATTCAGATGTAGATATTAATGATAGCTGATTATCTATACTAAAGGCAAAAGCTGGATTATCAATGATGTCTGATTTATGTTTAATGTTACTGGTTTTTGCTGCATGATTTTGTTTGGTTCTTTTTACTCTTTTTTTTTAATAGACCATGAAAATTAAGGTTTTTTTCCCTACACCCTATGGTTATATAAATTGCAGGTGTGTGGTAATAAGCAAAGCTTCCAGGTGCTGGGCTTATCATAAGCTTTAAAAAAAAAATGTTACACAAGTGAGTCAAGATTTGTAGTGAATAATTTTGACCCTTGGAGGTAGCAGTGCTTTTTAAATACTTTTAGGGTTCAGAGCCTTGTTTCTGGTCTGTTGTAGGTTCAAGAGTGTGTGTGCATCTTCCTTATAAAGCTTTTTTACAACTGAGCAAATTGTGTTTTTTCAGTTGTTTTCTGTTTTAATAATAATGCTTCTATATGCAAGAAAAGTATTTTAAGGACTAAAAGTCAATTGTATAACAAGAAAAGTGAGACTTGATATCACCTGGCAAATTTTATTTCAACCTTTTTATTCCTGTGTTCCATAAACAATTTAAGCCTTATATATATGACTTCCCATTCATCCTAGTAAAAACTATAGTCAGCATTTTAATTATTGCTTAGAATTCTTCATGAAAAATGGTGGTATGCTTTTGGTTAACCTGGCAGTATTTTCTTTGTTACATTGGTTGTCTGTGCAGAAGCGTATGCCTGCCTTGGTGATAGTGGGCATTATCACAATAATTTCTTATTGTTGTTGTATCTTTACCTGCTAGATAATGTGATATTGCTGTCCTGGATAAGTTTATTATCCCAGATAAAGAGATTATGTACTAGAAAAAAACATATACTAATTGCAATGCGCCAATTCATGTTACTAGTATGTGAAAATTCCTGTGCTCTCTTTTTATTATTTATTTATGAATTTGAATTCTCAAGGGTAGGGGGGCACTACAGACTGAGGATAGGGTCTTGGGGCAGTGGCCATTACGTTTTCATTATACTCAGTAAACTGCAATCCAGTTCAGTGCTTTTCGTGACGTATTAGCAGGAAGAGACTACTGAGTAAAGGATTCCTTTAACTCACCATTGCTCTTCATGCCTTTACCACCTCTTTAAAATAAATTCTTCATATGCATCAGTGCTGGAAATTACACAAACCAAACCTAGTCAGTTTCTCTTCATAGAAATCAAATTGGAATAACTTCTTTCTTTCTACATGAGAGATGAATCATTAGAATAATGAGGTGTTTAATTTCTCAGCAGAAGCCTTTTCACATTAATCTCTCAGTTTCACGAATATAAATGTGAATTTATGAAATTTTACTTCTCAAAATGCTATTATCCAAAAATACAAATTCTGCCCTTGTTTCAATATGGAGTTTTTCTTCTTTCCTAATCAACATCTGTCATCATTGCTCCAAGCTAAATGGATGGTAGAGTAACAAGGAAGATTATTCTTCTTTGATTACCCAATTTGTCTTAATTACAAGCTTCTAAAACATGTGCAGCTAAATAAATGAGCAGGAAAATATTTAGAACTGGTATTAAAAGCAGCTGAAGCTGCTTCAGCTGTGAACTTGACTGACTTGTGTATGTTTTTTAATAAAGATTCAGGTCTGAGTTCGCATATAGGTGGTTAAAGAAATGAGGCACTTGTGTGCTAATCACACTGAAATGGCAGTTTAAATCTGTAATACTGCAATACTTGGGTGACATGTACTAAAACATTTTGAGAAGGTCAGTATGAAGCAAGTAGCCTGCTGTTGGGTTTATCGTAGATAAACTCCTACAGAGTGCAGCAGCATTAAATACACCAGTGGAGCATGAAAAAACTGTGCAAATTAAATTGAGAAAGCAGCTGCTTGTAGAAGATGCGTATCGTTATATTGAACTTTGGAGCGTACATTTCGTAGGCTGTATTAAAACTTACTATCAAAAATCTCCAAACAGAACCTTGGATTTTTGTTAAGAATAATTGTGAAGATATGTAACTTCTGTTTATAAAGATTTGTTCTATATTACACACCTTAAATTTAAGGAAGAGTATGGAAAAGAAGCCCTACAGAATTCGGATGTTTTTTATTTACCAACAAGCAGTCTATTTATCTCAAGGTTACAAGTCTCATTCTGTGTGTGCTATTTTGCTTTTAATTTTTTTTAATTTCTTTTTGAAAACAAGTACAATATGCTCATGTCAATGAGGTATTTACTTTAGTAAATCATAATGCTTACCAAAATACATATTTAGGCACATACATATGATTTTTTTAATAGAGGAACATTTCATAAAGGTGTGGCAGTGATTTAGGCCAAGCTATTGCCACTCCCGGATACAGCATGGAAGGGTAGAGGGGGTACCTGGTGCTCCATTGCTCCCCTGCAGGGATATTTTGTTCCTCCACTGGTTTTGTGGGAGTCAGACAGAAGATGTACTTTTCGTATACTAATGAAAAGAATCTTTTTTTTTGCATGTAACATTGTATTAAGTTAGGGGGTTGTGCTGGCATGCTGGAGTGTTTTTGCTGTAATAAAACCAGTGATGAGGTTTACTCCCTTTCTGAGTAGCTAGAAGTTTGGCAGAATACTTGAGTATCTCAGCTTGTTCTCTGGCAGCTGTCATATTTATGCTACATTATTTAAAGACAAGGTTGTAACTCATCTTTAAATTTTCTTTACATCTTCCTGTGGTTACAGTGCTGGGACTGAATAATTTTGTGGATGTGAAGAACTCTAGTAAAATTTCTGGAGGCAAAGCAATACAGTTCTTGCATATAAATGTGTATTTGAGATATACATTATTCTCACTGGTTTAAGTTTATATGTTTTAAAGGGAATTTACCACATAGCATCTCAAACCTGAGTGATTTAACCATAGGATAAAAACTTGTTTTTAAATACAGAAGTGAAAAGAGTCTTATCAGATATAACACAATGGATCAGTCAATGTTGTGGCTTGTTAGATTTACTGAGAAATTTCTTACAGAGTGAAGCGATTTAATGGCTTTTAAATAGTTTCTTACTGTTATTGGGATTTTTCTGTAACCCAGTTAATGTCTTGGACTGTTTTGGGGGAAAATGGTAAGTAAATAGTCTGTCCACCAATTTTGTGCATTGAAAGATCATTGTTTCCTTTTGTAAAGGCTGAAATATAGATGTGTTTTTGACCTTGCTACTGAACCTGTCATATTTTGCTTTTTTGGAATTTCTGTTTGGATATATGATTCATGAATTACATGAAACTTAATAAATCTGAGTGTGATAATGTGTTGTAGGTCTAAGGACCACTGATGAGAAGTGTGCTGCTTTGGGAAACCAGGGTTACATGGAGCTCCTGAATAGTATAACCATGAGCTTCAGTATTTCTCTCATCTGTAAACAGCTAGTTAATAGCAGTAGCTGTTCTAAGTGCACTTGAGCCCAGGATGTTATTGCTCTGGTATAACTGAGTTTTGTTAATTGACCTAAAAAGGAAAGAGGAGGGAGAAGAGATAGGCTAAACAGTGGTAGAAGATTGGAAAAAAGAGCACAGCAGCATGCATGTGTATTTAAGCAGGTGGTAACAGGTCTGTACTGAATCCCTGGTAAAAGAGACAAGGGAAGAAGTGTTTCTCACATCATCATGAGTCTTCTTGAATACAGGGAGTAGATTCTATTATTTGATTAGAACAGAAGACAGTTTTAGTCTTCACTAGTGATACATTTACTGTTAAACAATAATGACTGGGAAGATTGTAAAGTGCTGAATTAACAAAGTTGCTGAGGCTCAAACTCAAGATATTTCAGCTCAGTTATGTCTGAAGTCCCTAGTTGTATTACATGTCATGGTTTCGAAGTGTTAGCTACAATCTCAGCAATTGAAAGGCCATTTTCTTGAATATTTTAAGATAACAAAAAAAGAGCAATCTTGACCCTCTGTCACAGTTTTCTCCCACCTGATGATTTAGCAAAGAGTAGCAAATACTTCCTGAATTTTGATAAAACAGTAAGATTATTTGGAGTAGTTTGTCTCAGTTAATTTGAGTCATTCATGCTGTGCAGAACAGATTTTGAGTTTGTCACTAATTGATGGTTTGTGACAATGAGAGTTGGATCTTTTAGAAGGTGTTCATTACATAAGAAGAAAAGGAAAATTTGTCTTCTGCTGCAAGGCTGTTTTTGGGTAGCTGAGTTTCAGGAGGTCAGGAATATGCCTGTCAAAAGCGGACTTGAGGTTGAAGCCTTTACCATTGTGTAAATTACTATACACTATTTAATTACTATACGTTAAGGTCCAGATTCATTTTCTGCCCCTCAGGACTGAAGATTTAGACCTATTATTCTCCAGTTTGTTCATGGCCAGTGAGGAAGGGTACAACTAAGTAACTGTTCATCTGAGTTTCAGATTAGCCTTTCTATAATACTACTCAGATGTGTTTATTACTCAATGCAAGTCCTATCTATTTGCTTAAAACTAGTTAGTTTTGGTGATACTAACAGGTGTAACTAACAGTGCAAAGTCCGACTGGTGCTGTGTTTACATAAGTGCTTCATAGCTGTATGCTCAGAGCTCAGTGTTGCTGTGACTACCTGTATAATTTTGTTCCTCCCCTTCCTACCCCCTACCACGTTATGAAAGTGTCTGTCAGCCTTAGGTTTGTAAGTAATATCGAAATCTTCATACACCTTTCATGTTCCTTGAAAAGTGTGTGGAGCCCTTGTGAGTGCCATCAGAACATAAAGGTGATGGTAGCCCAGCCCTTGATCCGCACAGGCAGAGCAATCCCAGTGGCTTTGAAAGGCCTTACTCTATGGCTCAGCGTCTGAGCTCCTGAATTCCAAATAGGAATGCTTTTAATGTACTTTCCTTCAAACGTTTCATCTAGCATCTGCAGCATTTATAAGGCACTTTGAAAGCTGAAAATGGTGAGTATAATATAGGATCAAAATGTCGATAGCAGTAACCTAATTTTGTCTGCTGTTTTAGGTGGGTCCACATTGTTTGTGCCCTCTATGTTCCAGGAGTGGCATTTGGAGATATTGACAAGTTGCGGCCAGTAACACTAACAGAAATGAATTATTCAAAGTACGGTGCAAAGGTAAGTTTAGATGAGATGTAGTGCCAATGAGTAACTGTATTTTATGTTTTTACATGTAATAGAATAAAATGCATCTTCCCAACTTCGTTTTTCTTTTTTATAGCAATTTTGTAGTGAAGTTCAGGACTAAAAATGAGATAAAGTTTGTTAATGGTTGTTATACCACTGCTCTTCCCTCCGTCTTTCTATCTGTTCCATTACCACTGTTCTCCATAATTTCTGTCACTATTTTCCCCCAATTTCCCTGATTTTTTACACAGGTGCTATTTTCTTTTGAAGTCAGTTAGTGGCAGATTGACAAAATGTGAATGGAACGTGAAGAGGATTTATGAGATGAGAAATGGGAGGTTAAGTTGATTAAGACAGGGGCAGATGTACATTCTGTAAGAATTACTTTAGAGTTTATATGTTAGCTAGTATGCATACAAAAAGGCTGTTCCAAAGCGGTGTTTGGAAAAATCCACAGCAACATAGGACCCTCGAACTGAGAAATGGTTCTAAAGTTAAAATTGTTTTACATGCAAATGTTTTCAATCCAGATGAGAAGTAATCATGAGTAAACCATACAGAAAACCATTGCAATGGGCAGAAGACAGTGCTCGTTAGTTTCCTAAATACTGTTTGTGTGGCTGGTGGAGACAGTGTGGAGAAGCCATGTCTGTCAGGCTAATATGAGGGAAGGTGGTTGGTTGTAAGTCTGCAGCTCTAAAGCTTCATTTCTGCCAAGTCAGTTCCGTTTTCTTGAATGTCAGTTTGTTAAGTTGAATACTAAATGAAAATATGTAGTGCAATTTTAAAAATGCATGCAATATATAAAACAGTTTAAAACACTTTGGATTGCCCATGTACAACATACCTGTATCATGAGCCTGGGCCTGCTGATGCATTTAGCCTTGTTTAGAAATGTTTGTACAAAAAAAGGTTGGGGCAAGCACACCAGACCCTGCAAACTGTTGTTGAAATGAATCATTCTCTTTTTTTAATAACACAAGTGATGTATAAGAGCTGGGCAAAGAATTTGGGCATCTTTTCTTGCCGTGAGTAAGGTGAAAGTGAACTGTGCGGGTGAAGAAGAGTCATTACTGTTGCAAAGCTGTAAATGCTGTTTGCTGTATCAGGTGTGGAAGTTACATCTTATTTTAAATCCCCCCCTGCAAAACTAGCTTAATATAATAGTGCTTTTCATTTCATTTCTGATCTGTTACATGTTGCAGCTACACAGCTAAAGGGTGCCCTTCTAGTGTAGCAAATGTGATGTTTTGGGATTCTTCAGTCACCGAGGTTTCCTTACCATTCCTTTCTATTGTTTAACTTTCTGCATGGAGATATTTTCTCTAGGTGATAGACAGCTTTGCTCTCCATTCAGCAAGTGGGAGGCTAGGAAATGCTTGCCTGTATAATTTTAGATCGTCTTTATGCACTGGATAGCGGCACTGCTTAAGCAGCACATGTTCCTGTTTCTTGCTTATGTGCTCATCGCTCTAGATTGCTGGCACAGGGATTTGGTTTGAAATTGTGGTGAAACAGACTGAGGAATTGATCTGACTGAAAAAGAAGTTCATTGTTTATTTCTAGGTCATTTTAGGGGATATCAGTTTGTTGTTTTGCAGGTGACTGTGCCTAGAATGCACATATCTGAAGCCATAGTTCCCTAATTAAGTGAATCACAACCTTCTTTACTGATATTTATGATTTTTGAGTATTTGTTTCTGTATTGTCACATGTTTACTCCTCAGTCATTGCTTATCAAAGGACATGCACGTAATTACCTATGGTTTTCAGTCATTCAGAGGACTGCTCTTTTATTGTTGTTTGTCCTCTGAACTTGTTGAACATTGCTGAGGAGTGGTTGTTTTTTTATACCATACTTATGCAACTAATTGTGCTTGAATTGCTTGGATGGTATTTAGTTGTTTTGCTGAAGGGAAATGCAAAACATGGAGGTTCATATAAAAATTCATCCAACATGCTGTTTAGATTAATTAAGCACTTTATTGTTGCTTGTTGAAAATGAAATTAATAGTGGGAGTTGAGAAAGCATGAAGCTTTAAGTAGTGTCAACTGTTGGGAGCCTATTTGGTTTCTGCACCACACAGGAGTAACCTACCAGTCTGATTTTTATAGATAAGATGTAAATTATCAAATATTGGGCAAAATGCACCTGAAATATTTACTGTGGCATTTTCCATTCTTCTTTACGAAGGAGTGCAGTTTTTGTGAAGATCCTCGTTTTGCCAGAACTGGCGTATGCATTAGTTGTGATGCTGGGATGTGCCGAGCTTATTTCCATGTGACCTGTGCTCAGAAGGAAGGCCTCCTCTCAGAAGCAGCAGCGGAAGAGGTAGCTATGGAAAGGATAGAATAAAAGACTTCTATTGAAAGCTTATGAAGATGACCTGAAATGGTGGCTTTTTTGTTCACAGATCCTGAACTAAGTTTTTTTTAAGTAGGTAACAAGGCCTAGGCTGGGTAAAGGAGCTGTACAGGGAGAGCTCTTCACCAGATTGGCCAACTCTGAGCACCTTTTGAAACTGACTGGAAAAAAGGATAGAGAAAGTTAACACAGAAGTTGGCTTAATAGACTATCAGTCAATACAGACATGAATTCTAACTCTTTTTTCCTGAACTTCTCATAGGGTGACATACTTACCTAGCTCTTTGTGTAGTACAGTAATCTCTGTTTCATACCAAATAGGAGACTTGAGAAATAAACTACATTTCCGATGCCACTTTTTCATGCATGTTTTCCAGTATTTTCTTCAAATTGTAGTACATATATATGCCTTTCCTTGTGGTAACATCAATCTTCAGAATCAGAATGAAAAGCAAATATTTATAACCTCCTGATAATTTCTTAATGTATTTTCTTAACAGTTTTTTCCCTGTAGTATGATCTAAAGCAATTTCGATTTGAAGTTCCTCTTTCCCAATTAATTTTCATGGTATAAGTACTTTTGGGTTGCCCAATTTCATCCTGATATGTATCATTTGGATGAAGCCTGCTGTGTTCATAGCTTCACAATTTAACTTTTTGCCTTAGGAAGTAGCACAGGTAACACAAAAACAAGCATTACTTTGCTGTTCATCTTGACACTTGTGTTTCTGAAAACAGTGAACCACTAAGGGATTCATGAAGGAATCACAAAATACTTCTTCTGTTGGACCAACAATGGGAAGATAACATGTTGCCTCATTGTTGTTGTCCTTAATAGATTATGTGTGAGGTTGAGTCTTCAAATGCTCTATGTGGATTCCCTCTGGACATATGTATCTGCTTGCCTTTCCACCGTAAAATTTTATTACATGTTTTCTGTAATCAAATTTTTAATCAAGGTCTCACACAATCTCATTTTAGGGCCCTGCTAATTTTTGAAGCTGTCACATGCTGTGAAAATCTAAATTAAAATAAAATGTGCTTTTAAGGAAAGTCTGAGTAAATTTTATTAATCTAGGTTTTGTAAGTCGAGTAAAGGAAAATTTGGTAGGCAGATAATTTATTAATATTTGTATTACTTTGTGAAGACTGCTTTAAGTTTTTCTCAGTCTGTAGATTTATGATGTTGTTTGTACACTTTTGAAAGTACAAAGGCAATGAAATGTGTTTCTCAAAGCATGTCTCCTCATGGCTCAGATATTTGTAGTCTGCTTGCAAGGTTTGCAGGTACTAAAAGTTGCTACAAACCTAGCCATGATAACATGCAGATACGATGGAATGAAAAATGGGAAAAAAAAGATCATTTGAGAGATGATAAATCATGTGAGGGTATAGCCTCCAAAACAGTTGGAAAAACATTAGAGAAATCAAATATATTGCCTTTGATAGTATTCAGAATTATTAAGCACATGTAGGATTTAATTTAAAAGGTGCAGTGAATCAACAAGAAATTAATACATGTTGTATGTTAAAGGGATTTTTACTTAGGAATTTTTTTGTCGGGATTTTTTTCCCGGGAATGCAAATATAGTACAGAGATTGACTAGTAGAGAGTTAAATAGTTAAAACACCTAAAAACATTTGGGATCATGCAATGAAAACAGTGGAAAAACACCTTATAATGTAAATTACATCAACGTGACAAAATTGATTTAGAAACATATTGTTTTAGTTGTTTTTAAAAACATGCCCAGTTGAACATGTGAACTGATTGCCAGAATATTTGTGCTGTTCAGAGCCCTTTGGCCTTACTTTATGTCTTACTTTATTTTCGTTCCTTCCCCTTTGTTTTTTCTGAAACAGGATATAGCTGACCCTTTTTTTGCTTATTGTAAACAGCATGCGGACAGGTTAGACAGAAAATGGAAGCGGAAGAACTACTTGGCATTACAATCTTACTGTAAAATGTCTTTGCAGGAAAGAGAAAAGCAGCTTTCGCCAGAAGCTCAGGTATTGTATTCGTGACACAAATGCCTCTGTATTAATCATCCATATTAAACAAGAGAGAGAGTAAGAGAATGTAAAAATGTTAGTATAGGAGGAAATTAAGTGTGGAATATATTGGTAGTGCATGGTCAACTATTTGTAGGGTTTGGTCTCTAAGAACAATTCTCTCTCTCTCTATATATATCTGATATATCTCATATATATTGTATATATTTCAATAAATATCAAATATTAGTATCTGTGCTTGTCTGAATTGAAGAATATTACTTAGGGTTTGAGACAAAAAGTTGGTAATTACTTTTTCATTGTAATTCATAGATTGTGTTTAACATTTTCTTCAAGATTCTGAAGAAAAAAAGCCAGACAAAAAATTAGGCATATTTCTATTTCTATCTAAATTTCCATTTTTGTAGGTCTAAGTGGAATTCTATGTGTCAGGTGTTTTCATAGTAAAGACTTCCTAGGAAAAAAATTAAGTATGCAAAGAAGTGAATCTGTGCTACTGCGTGGGAGTTGTCTGAAAGCCTTAGGCAAGTCTATATCCCTGTCTAGTGGCAGATCCATTTAAAACTGTTAGTTACTGCATAAGCTCGACTGATAAATGTCCTGTTGATACAAAGGTTTCAATCCCTCTGGGGGAATCTGCATACTTTCATATGCTTCAATGTGTGTCCCTTTTTTTTTTTTTCCCTGATTCTGAGGAATTTCTAGCATAGTTTGCTTCACTGCTTAGACTGAACTGCATTCCATGGAACAATCACACCTGTGCAGAAAAGCAGCTTGTTACCTGAACAAAACCTGCCTAATTTATTTGTAGCAAGTAGCAGATGCTGTAAATAGTGGAAATCATTTATGGGAGAGGACTATCTGCTTTTTTTCTGAAGTGAGAATTATAGTGTAATGATAAGAAAATATAGTTTCATATTATCAAACTTCTTATTTTAAAAAATCTGACCTTTCTAGTTCTTCAGAGATCTTCGAATAGGAGAAGAGAGTATTAATTTAAAGTGACCTATGTTGTTGAGGGTCAGCATGAGCAAACTCGTACCGTAGAAGAATTTTGAATAAAATATTTCTATGGGGTAGTGAGGTTCATGTAGCTTGATTTAAAACTGATTTCGTACTTCTTGCTGAATATACTCAGCTCTCAGTCACATGAAATGCACCTGTGTAGTGGAGACATTACAATAATATGAATACTACCCAATATAATGGTAAGTGCTGATTGTGCAGTATCAGTTTGGATCCAACAGGGCTTATTAGCTCTGTTTTCAGGCATGTGCTATGCAGTGCTGAAAATGCTGGTAAGTTCCCAGCATTTCCCTTTCTCCCTCCTCTTTTCCTCAAATCAAGACCCTGCAATTTTTTAATCTAAATTATTTAGATTAAATTTTTGGAAACTGAAAGAATGACTGCTGAAAACTGCAGGTGGAGTTACTTGACATATTGTTATAGGCACCTTGATACAGGTATAATAACTTGTGTACATTTTGTACAGCCACGTGTTTTCACTATTGGTGGCTTTGGTATTGAGCAGTGGTGGCTGTAGGTGGACCTGTTGCCTGCTGCTCTGGGTCTGATAAAAAAGCCATTGAAGTCAGAGCTCACCTGTAAGCCACATTTGCTGTGTTTCTTGGTCATTACTGTTCAAGACTGAGTAAGGTAATGTGTTAAACTGTCTGCAATGCTATCTTCAATGATTCTGTTTGAAGTCAGAGATGTTCCTTAACCACAGTGTGTATGTATATGCACACTTTTTGCTTTTGTCTCAGGAGTATCTCACACCATATGGTGGGGCAGTCACATTAATTTAGTTTCTTCTTTGTGTAGGCAAGTAAACAGCTTCTAACTGATAGTTACCTGGAGTTTTGCCTCTGAAGGTTTGTATGTTGATGTCATTTTCTGCCAGAATTGCCGCTTCATAGAGTTCCTTCAAGACAGTGTTTTCCAACTGTCAGAAGCAGCTCGATCTTCTGGGGTAGATCTCCCAGATGGTCACAAATATACAGATGTCATCAACAATATATATTGTGAGCATCTCTTGTCTGCTTCACTTCTGTTTGGGCTGTGTTTTTGACAAATTATGGTCAGCAAGTTTAACATTTTTAAAGAGAAGTGGCATTGAGAAAGGAGTTCCTACAAAAGTTTGTCAAATATGGTAAAAATGTTCTTCATCAACTTTTTTTGCTCACATAGATACCAATTTAAAGTGTATCTAAATGCATATGTGGTGGGTCAACTGAAGCTTTTACCACTAGGGAGTTTTCACAGTCCCATCAAATTATCATTATTAGAAGGGGTTGTCTCAAAACCAGCAATCATCTGTTGCTTTCATCAGTGGGGAAATCTCATCAAGAAATGTGTACATAGCTCCAAAACCTAGTGAAAGGATAATGTCATTTGTGTGTGTGCTTTGAAGTAAAATGGAATGTCTACAGCAACGTCTGTTTCTTGAGTTGTGGAGTTCTGGAGTGAAAATGGCATTGATTAGATTGTGCAGCTTTTAAAATGAAAATAAAATGCGGATGTGTTCCAAATTATAACTCAAAACTAATTTTGAATTGTTCCTTGACATTTTTAATTTGTGGAACTCTTCATTGCAGGCTCGCATCAATGCCAGGCTGCAGCAGTACCGTGCCAAGGCGGAGCTGGCCCGCACCACCAGGCCACAGGCCTGGGTTCCCAGGGAGAAGCTGCCCCGGCCGCTCACGAGCAGTGCTTCGGCCATACGTAAGCTTATGCGCAAGGCCGAGTTGATGGGAATCAGCACAGACATTTTTCCAGTGGATACTTCAGATACGAGTTCCAGTGTTGATGGAAGAAGAAAACATAAACAACCAGCTCTCACTGCTGACTTTGTGAATTATTACCTTGGTAAGGGTGAAAATGGCTTATTTTTCTCAGTGAAAAAGTACCACTTTGCTGCATTGTGCTATGCTATTTCATTGGCTTTTTTATTTTCGTTGCATTTAATTCTTTATGGTAGATAAATGTGGATTATGACTTCATTTTAGGTCAGGTATATTATTGCTTGGAGTCTCTGTTTATACAGAAAGTTATTTTTTTTAAGGAAACTTCAGAAAATAAGAAAATCAAATATAAACAGGAGACTAACCTGTCTTTAAGAAGGGACTAGGTAACTTTTGGTATAATATTTTTTCCTTAAACTGTCCTCTATTTCTATGTGGAATAGCGTGACTTTTTGACTGTTTGCTAGATCCTGATCAAAATTCATCACTTAAACTACAATATTTATGCAGCAAAATATAAATGTTATGACTGGTCATTCTACTCAGTCTGTGTAATAAACCTATAGGCCGTAGTTTTTTATTGTTACGGTTTTTTACTTACAATTGCTTCACTTTTTTTTAGTGCATAAAACTTGAAAATGTATATTCCAGAATAGAAAATAATGCAATTTTCTTTTAAATAGAGAGAAATATGCGCATGATTCAAATCCAGGAGAATATGGCTGAACAGAAGAATATCAAGGATAAGTTAGAAAATGAGCAAGAAAAACTTCATGTGGAGTATAATAAGGTAAAGAAAAAGGAATGATAAACCATTGTACTATTTTAGTATTGCTGCTGTTAACTTTGATAGAATTTTTCTTTCCATGGAAGAAAATTAGGATGAAAGATACAAACTATTGATCTGTTAAAAGTAATATTTAAAAACTTATTTCTTCTTTTAAAAATACTCAGTAGTCTCTCTTCTCCCATAGAAGTAGTATTAATTTGTAAAATGTGATATGTTGACTGGACACAAGTTCTTTAACTGACCCCACTGAGATCTCCAGTAACAAATTGCACATGGACCTGTTTGAACCTGTATGATTCTCTGCTAGGAACCCTACTTGATAATTGGCAATCTAGGATACTCAGAGTATTATTTATTTAGTTTTGTCAACTACAACTCCAGTTGGGCTTAGATTTAATGACTTGGCTAGTTTTTCAGACAGAAATTATCAGTATTCACACCCACCTCCGTAGTGTCCTCTGCATGCTTTTTGGGGCATAACAAATTTGATGCCCATAAATTATGGCATTGCTCCCCCAAAATGTTGCTAATGTAATTTTTTATTAACTCATCGTTATGATTAAAAAAGAACTTTGTGCATTTTTATCAAATGAATATTTATTTTAATATTTAAATATTTTGAAACATAGGTATACTGTGCCTTTTGTGACAGATGACATGCTACAGCTCTTGCTGAATTCAACAGCCTATTAAGTGTTGGTTAATGATGACAAAAAATGGCGTTGCTACTAATTCCTAAACTGTTTGGTGTGTGTTTTAAGTGAGAACATATGGAAAATGTAGCAGCAGATCCTTGTGAACTACCCAAAGATGATAAAGGGAAAGGAAGTTATGCCTGGGGCTTTTAACCAAATTAATGGTTACCTCCCAAAATATACAACCTAACAGTTACTGCCAGAAGAAAAAAAACCCTTTTTTTTTTCCTTGCATCCTTTAATTTTAAATTTTCTCTTTCTGTGAGTGTGCAAAAGAGAGTTTTAATTCATTTATATGTTCTCTTGTTATAATCTTGCTGCCTAAGTAGTATGGACAACACATACAAGATACTGCTGTATTTTAGTTTTGCTTTCCATTTGACTTTATGAAACCTTATTTCCATGCTGAAATGCTTTAGGTCTTTACAAAACAAGTGGCTGCTCTGGTTTTTGCCTTAGTTCTGTTAAATTACTGATCTCAGCTATATTGATAACAGTTTAATTGTTTTTCTAGTCCCACAATAAATTAATGTACCCTCGATAGGTAAGAGGTTGAGTAAATTTTATTGAATAACTCTTAATAGACTTTCATTCCTGTTGCTTTTTCTTTTTTTTAAACTTTTCAGCTGTGTGAGTCCTTGGAAGAGCTACAAAATATGAATGGAAAACTGCGAAATGAAGGGCAAGGCATCTGGGCTCTGCTGGGTAGAATCATTGGACAGGTTGGTTAGTTCTTTGCCTCCCTTTACAGAAAAAAACAGCAGAACAGGTTTTCCAAGAATAGGCCTTTTTGTTTCTGTCTGCCACTTCTGTGGCCGAATAAATGTATTTGATTTGATCAGACCCAGGCTTTACTTGAGGGATAATGCTTCCTGATTGAAATACCTAGACTTTGCAAACCATCTACTGGGAATGTGTAGCTTAGTTTTGTTCTTGCAATAGTGTTCTTGTTTGCAAAATTCTTTCATTTGGTATAAGTGATTGACCTGTCCTTTGTGATGAATCTTAGCATGAAGCATGAGTTAATCCTACTGGTTTTGTCTCCACTTGACTTTAGTTACTGTAGGCTTCAAATGATAAGTTAACTCTTTATGGCTTTTATAAGTCCTTTTAAATGCAGTATGTACGTAATGGTGTGTAACTAGACAGAGGAGAATATTTTGATCAAATGAATATAAATATCTAGGACAACAGAAGATTTGGGTTACTTCCTGGTGCCAGCAATTATCTTTGTTCCCATTGATACGGGGAAAAAGAGAAGTGTAGATTTTTGCAGTATTTTCATATATGTTTTATGTCAGAGGTATTAAATGTCAATGGACATTTTGGATGTGAGAGGGAGGTTGCAATAATTTCTGCTTATGATTTAAGATTGAAGAAACTGTTCATTGTGAAAATGCAGAAATACAATTACTTGCGATTTTGGCATGCCCTTTGTTACGGCTGAGTTTGTGCTGTTGTTCAGAAAATGAACCTTACACTTTCTCTGTACAGTAATAGTTCCTAAGATATGCAACCTTTTACTAGTTCTATTTGTCTGCCTACCTCTCCTACTTGCAAAGAAGAATTCTTGCATAACATGTCTTTTAAACTAAGATTATTTTTCCTTCCTTTGAGTAAGTATTCACAAAGATATTTCCTGATGCAAATGTTAAGAAATTTGAAAAAAAAAAGAAAGAAAAGCTGAGTAGAATTCATTTACACAGCTTGCATGACATTTTTTTTCCAGTTGGTTGAACAGATGCAGACCCATGGGGCTGCTGAGAAATGACTTTGATAGATGGTTGCTGTCTGAGAAGCCAGCATACTGCAGATAGTAGAAACCCAACGAGAGTCTCGTCTGCTTTGTGAAGGGCTTGGTCCAATAAGATAATTTTTCTAATTAACCTGTCGAGCACCAGTGTAGCTGCAATGCTGGGGAAAATAAACTGCCTCAGTATTCTGTCACTTTCATGAATTTGCCTTTGCTTGTTTCAGCTTCCTAGAGAAATGCATCCTTGTCCATCCCTATATTGGAAGCTTGAAGAAAGATTCTAAAAGCCAGTCTTTCCGTGGGTTTCTTATTGAATTAAAAAATGACTGTAAGATTAGTTTATGTTACAGAATCATACTGGGATAAATGTGTATTCTGTAAAATAGCTAGCTAAGCAATTTCCCACTCATTATTATGTATCTTGTTCTTCATGCATTGAGATTAAAGGAATATTGTTTAAAAGTGTCAAGACTCATGTGTACTGCATTTCTTCAAATCCGATAGAAATTGAACATACCAGCAATTTTACGGGCTCCAAAGGAAAGGAAACCAAGTAAAAAGGAAGGAGGAACACAAAAGGCATCTACACTTCCGGCAGTACTTTATAGGCAAGTAATTAAACTTTGACAGAATAGATACAATATCTAGTAACTTACAGTTTCAGCAAAGTGTTCTGAGAAAATTGTTTGCTTCAGTGTTTAATTAACAAAATGCTTTGCAGTTGTCTATATGTTTTACTTACTTTTAAAGGCTAAGTTGAATAGTGGTCAATTTTTCACCCTATCACACATGAGTTTGGGTGATTTTGCTAATTTGACAGTAGTGCTTAAATGACAAAGCTAACTCCTTGCATCTGAAGTTTTTTTGATGTGAAAGCTAACTGGTCACTTTGTTCTTTGAATGCAATCTATCTGAGTGCATGATTTTGAGAACAGTGATGATGCTGTTCAGTCATGATGCCTGGATGCACAAAACACTTGTCATATAAGAATTCTCACTTTTTGCTCATGCTAAATTTTCTTACTTCTATTTTTATTAATTTCCAAAGTTATGAAATGTATTCACTTACTCTGTCATAGTTCCACCTTTTCCCCTCTTCTGTAAGCTGTGAAGCTACTGACTGGGTTTTTATTAAGCCTAATAGTGGGACATAAACTAGGATCCCAGGCTGTGACTGTGCAAACCACATCATCTAGGATCTTCTTTTCTCACCACAGCTGGGACCATGGTCTACTGCTTATCTAGAGAGCAGCAGCCAGGCATCCAGCCACAGCAAGTAGTGTCTTGCCCAGCTAGCATGCTAACTGAAGAGGATGATTTACATAAGCAAAAGTTAATTTTAGTGCTGCAAGAGGTAGAAATCTTGAAAACGTGGCAGTGAGCTGAGGATTTGGCAATTTAGATGTACACAGATAATTGGAGTCATGCTTCACTAGTTCTGTTTCATTCAAATGCACTCAGTCTCTCCCATGTTATAGTGCAATCAGTGAACACCTATCTTTTCAAAATAACTAAAATTTCCATTCCACTAAAATAATAATAAAAAGGAAGTGTAATTCTTAATGAGTTACATTGCCCAGTGTAACAGCAGCACAGACCTATTTCAGGGTGGTTACCTGAATAAGCGTATGACTGATTGTTAAGATTGCTACTAGCAGTATAATTTTCTGTTTAAGTATTTGTTGTATTTTTTTTCCACTTGCTTTTTTTCCACTTTTCCATTTTGTTGAAGTATTGAGTGATTACTAACTTATTAGAAGTCCTCAAAAATTTAAATTGAAGGCCATTTTCCCTCTTATTAGGGGCCATTTATGCTTTTACTGTACATAGGTAGAAGCTCCTTAAAAGAAAAACCTTCCAAAATTACTCCACAATTACTTCAAAAAGTAATTATGCTTGTAAATGGTACATTCAAACTGAAGTTGCCACATGTTTGTATTGATACTGGGGAATGTGCTGGGGTGTATTGTTTATTGTTTTTGAGCATGTAATTATAATGCTTTTCTGCTATGTACATGAAAAGTTGTGGAATTTGCAAGAAGAACCATGATCAACACCTACTGCTACTGTGTGACACTTGTAAACTCCATTATCATCTTGGTTGCCTGGATCCACCTCTTACAAGGATGCCAAGGAAGACCAAGAACAGTTACTGGTAAGAACGCAGCTGATGTGTTGTCTTGTGCTGTCTCTGTACTTAAAGTAGGATGTAAATGTGAATAGACTTGCAAATTCTGAGTGGATTAGACATTGCTTTAATGCAGTTTGAACAGATTTTTTTTAATTTTCAGGTTATTAGCAGTGATGTTTCAAGGTTAAAAAAAAAAAAAGTTGTAAAGATTTTCTCATTATTAGCCACTGTGTAAAAATAGGTTATAGCTGTAATTTTCTTGGGTTTTGAGTTCGTCTGTGATTGTTATTGCTGCAATATAATAGTGGTAGGAAATTATAGGCTAATACTTTCGGGAAATGAAAGACTTGGTTTTCTGTTTTTGTTAGGACTCAGATAAGCAACTCTCTGTCCCGATCTTCAGGCAAATTCTTGTAATATTTTTAAATAAACTCGTAAGTAGTAGATCTGTTTATTGCAAAATGGGAAGTGTTGGGTTTGCTGCTGTCTTATGACTCAAGTGTACAATGGCAGAAGTATGTTCATAACTGTACTTACTGCAGTTACATTTCCATGAATTAAAGTTCTTTCATGCCTGCGGAGCAGAGCAAAAGCTAAGTGGTACAATGGAGAAATGATAAGGTGGCAAAGATGCTGATTTCCAAACTGTCATAAAATTAACTTGCTCTGCTCTGCAGTGTTAGCAATCTCCATGTTTAAACTGCTCTGAAATGTGTTAGAACAAACTCAGAAGCAGTTTGTAGCTGGCAAGAAGTTAGTGTACAGCATCTCGAGGAATCATTCATCACGTTGTCTGAATGTTAAGGTACCAAATCAGAATAGTATACTAATTACTTCTAAAAATACAGTAAAACTATTTTAATAGAAAAAGATTGGTTTCCGTTTTTCTTCATATATCTCTAATTTTTTTTTTTATTGAAGAACGTGCATAAAACATTTACTTCAGCCATCTCTTTGGTTAATTTTGAAGATTGTGTGCAGAACAAGATGGCCAGTACATGAAATGGGAGACCTCTCTTTTTTATATCTTAATGTGACAAAACCTGGATTTACCTCGGTAAATTTGCTTAGTAAATTAATAGAGATTTCATTTAAAAGATGAAAATCTCAAAAAGGTTTTCACCATCATTGATACTTTCCTGAACCTAATTTTCCATTAATTATTTAATGTAGTGTGTGATGTGAGACTTTTGATCTCTTTCGTCAAATTTGACAAGTAGTTAGTTTGCATGGAACCTTTTTTTTTTTTTTTAATTTTTAGATAGCTTCTTCATTTGCACAGCAGATTTGATTTTTGTTCTGCTTTTTAACGAAGTTAAAAAGGCTCACTAAAAGCTATCAGTCCAAAAGATGTAAGGCTATAATTCTCAGTAGGTGTTAAGGGCAGGATAGGTCAGGGTAGGTAGTAAAGCTCTTTCATTTCAAAGCTATAACTTATCTTTGTTGTGAATTTCATGCTTCAGTTATATCTCAGATCACAAACTTGGCTTTTACTTCTAATTAGCTCAGGCATATTCTGGAGTGTGAGATGATAGCAGACAAATTGAGCTACATTGATTGCATTCTTTTCATCATTGAACATTCCTTTATGTATTCTTTTCAGGATCAGTAGAGAGCATATAGAACAGACCCTTAATCCAAGTTCGAGTTCAGCAGGTTTTTCCTCCCCTGCTGTTTTGAATACAATTTTTATCTTTTGATTAAGATATGAAGAAAAGTTCGTTTTTTTTAGATGGGGGCCATGTACTTTTCAGATATTTGTATAAGATATAATAGGAACTTAGCAAAAAGATAAAAGAAAATTGGTATAGTGGGAAATTGCTTGAAACACTAGGCAGGTTGAGAGACTTTATTTAAGAGTGGTTAAAAACATTGAGTTTAGTTCTCTTTTAAAATAGTAGTCAAGAAACAATAAAACATAACTGTTTTTTTTTCTGTTCCATTATAATTGCTAATAATTTACTCAGAATAGCTAACTTGAGCCCTTGCAAAAGTTTTGATGATTACAGTAATGTACTTTACCAGTATACGTTTATTTAAACAGTAAGTACTTGAACATAAATTTATTCCATAAGCTTCATCCTTTATGTTGTGTTTGAGAATGTCAGGTGATTCAGGTTATGTGTGTGATGCCACATAGACTTATTTGTAGTTATACTTTTTTTCCATTTCATGCTCAGCATTTAATACTTTAAATTACAGTTTACCAAAAAGGGTTTTGAAATTGTTAAATTAAATCCAGTATTATATGTTAATAGTAAAAGAAAAGAATTAAATGTATTATGTATTTAAAAGCTAAATTGTTAAAGAAACCACAAATTATATTTTGTTGTTTCAGTGTTTCTAAAATTTAAAAGGAGCTAACAGTTTTAGTCTTAGCAAAATCATAGTAAGGATTTAGACCTGGTGAGGACCAGTGTTTCACAGCTTACCAGTTTAAGTGGTTTAAAACACTTAGAATTTTCCTTGTTTGGAGGCCTGACAGTTTTCTTCAAGGTAACAGTTATAACATCTTACACATCAGTTTGTACCATAGTAAGTTCAAAGCCTGTCCTCATTTCAAATGGATTTGAGATGAAGAGCATAGGAACTATTTTATGTAATAATACATTAAAGCATTAATTTATGCCTGTTCTGATGCTGTGCTTTCAAAGTAGAATCATAGAATATCCTGAGTTCAAAGAATCAAGTCCAACTCCTAGATCAGGAGTTTTAACCATACAGTGAAATACTGTGGTTTACTTTAATTTAAAAATTTGCAATTTTCAGTTTCTTAGAAATCCTATTAATTAAACAATTGAATATTTTTTTGATGCACATGTTATCATAATACTAAGTCTTATCATTCTTGCTGACAACTTGTGTGCTTTTGTGCTCCTGGCCACTCTGGATGGACTGGGAACTGTGTATTTTCCTGCTAGAGAATGATCTTAAGGCAATGTACAAATGTTGGCAGACGATATAATGAATCGAATTGTAAAATATTGACATTTTCATTAAGAAAATACTTGGCAGCTACCAACAAGGATTATCTCTTTCTTTTGGAATGAGATTGCTGAAAAATAGTGATAACTTCTAGTAGCATATGAAATACTGGGGACTGAGATGGACAAAACAAGCACTTGTGGTTGTATTAAGCTTGGTTGTTTTTATTTTTGTTCTAGAAGACCAAGTTATTTTAGTGATGACTGCTGTGGGGAATATTGGCCACAGGACAGAATAAGTTGAGTTCCTGACTAGTAGTCCCGTGAACACTCATGCAGTATCTGGACATTCATTCATATTCCTGACCTCATTCATTCAGTACTGATCCAGCACCTCTTGAAATGTTTTTTCGTCCTGGGTCACTGGATGATGATATAAAATTATTAACTTATATAAACGTGAGTGGAATATGACATGTACATTTTTATATATTTGTAACTCGTCCTAATTGAAGGATGTTTGGGTTGTTGCAAATGGCAAATTTTCTTTTTTGTTACACTCTGTAACTTTACAGTCTGTAAGGAGCTCTTTGAAGCTTTTGGACAGCTATATTTGGTTCATATATACTGTCTTTTATCTCCAGAATAAAAGCAGCCCTGGTTTTTTTTCCATCTCCAGTACATCATTTATATGTATAATTTATGGAGCATAGGTGTTGTCTTAAAGCTGTGGTCCGTGTTTCTCAAGTTCAAAATGGCTTAATTCTTCGTAAACATTGCGAGAGGTGTTTTGTCAGAGAGTAGGTCTGTGAGACCTGTGTCTCCCTTACTGAAAACAAGCCCCACTCCAAGTAAATGTACAGTTTTCCTTTTTAAACACCGAGGACAGAACTGTTTTCTGGAAGCACTGTAGTGGTATTTGCTAAGCAATTTAAATACGCTCTTACCCAACTCACTGCTACTGAGTTGATAAGATGTTTGTGAGGTGGGAAGTTATCTCTGATTCTTGTACTGAGTTTGATTGAAAACACAACAAAATCACACAATTAGTGTTTTCTTCTGTAGGTTGTTAGTGCTTAATCAAAGACTTCCTGTATGATTAAGAGATTTCTAATCAGTACTGAGATTTCTTGATGGAACAAACACTTCGAGTAATTTTAGCAGTAGGCACATTTTAGAAGTGGGCATATTATTGCCTGCTACTGATTTTCTCTGTGGGTCTGGATTAGGCAAGTCCAGACTAAAAGTAAAACAAAACCTGTGTACTGAAAGTTGAATCTTTGCACCATTTCTCCTGTTATGTTGTTTATGCTGCATAGCAATGTTTGCAAATTTAGAGGCAGTCAAAGATTGTTGCAGTAGTACTAAAGGTGACCTGCTATGACAGGTTCTCTGTTCACTGCTTGTTCTTGAAGAGATGAAATTAAGTGAGCATGACTGTGGCATAGCCAAAAAGAAGTCATATGGCTGTTTTCTATGACTATATTGGGATTAAACAGCAGAATGGGAAGAGTAGTTTAAATTCAAGAACCACGTTGAAATAAACTATAAGAAGAGCTGAAAAGGAGGTTGTTTCCAAGTCAGAGGAGTGTGTGTCTGTAAAAGCTTTTCTGTGGCTCTGTGGGAGCTAACAGCCAAACTGCTTTGTAGTTGAAGCTTGTCTGTTTTGTAAGAGGGATGATGAGACATGGTTGACTGTGATAGTAGAACCTATTCCAGTAAATCAAGAGGTTGATTCTAAGGTCATGTTTAGAACTCCTTTTGCCCTTTACCTTTGGTATATTTGTGAAGTTTTGTTCTGTGATTCACACAACACCCTCACCCCCATCGTAGTATGATTTTGCTTTTCTTCTCTGGATCTAGGGTTTTTGTAATTTTGATTGCTCTCACGTTTGCACAACCTGTTTCAGAGCAAGCTTATTCATAAGAATGGAATTTAAGGAACTTGCATGCAGTACCTCAGCTTTTGGTTGAGATGTTTCATGTCTTCCTCAGTAACATCAAAGTTAAAATGCTTCACATACTTATTTAAATAGGAAAATATTGAAACTTCAGGACTTTACTGATCTGCATAGGTATTTTCTGTAGAACCATCTGAACACAGATAGCATAAAAATGGTGTCTTTCCCTTGTAATAACACAGAGATAAAGAACAGGAATGATTTAAATCATACATGCAGGGTGGTAGATCCAAGAAACTGGGTTCCCAACTTCAAATATTGTTGTAAAACCTGATGACTATTTGTTTGTCTTGTAAAAGCATCATTTTTAGTGCAGCTCTTTATTTATGGAAGCTTCTTCTTTAATTTATACATAGCACATGTTTTTGTCATAATAATGGGGAAAATCAACGCTTTGTAAGAACTGCTTATCGTAGAATTTTTGAACATTTTCCTAGGTATTGCTTACATCTGCATAAGCAGATTGTAGTAATTACTTTCAATTGTGTTTTCCAGTACATAAATTAATGACATGACTGATGCTGCAGTGTTATGGAGGGCCGTGCTCTCTCATGTTTACCAGATAGAAATTCACCTTAAAGCTTTGGGTTGGACAGCTTGAAGACAACGCATCTTATGAAAATAAAGAGCTCAAAGTAACTTTTAGCTAGTCAGATATGCAAGATTTTGAGGGAATGTTGTTACTTAAAGCTTCTCTCTCCTTCATCATTGGAGTGCCTTTCTCCATAAAATCTTAAAATAGTAGTAGTTTGGTCTGTGTGCCTTTATTTACTTAAGTGCATGTGAATACATATTTGTGTGTGTATATTCCCATAAATTTATGTAAGCTTATAATTGTAAAAAGTAGCATTGTGAATACTATTGTACCTTATATTTTTCTATATTCTAGTGTCTTAAAGAGGCCTAAAGGTGTTAACAAGTACTGTGTGTGTGTGGCAAATCGAGGCTTGTAAAGAGGAGTGTGCTCGTTTTAACAAGCACAGGGTACAAAACTCCAAATAAGTTACTCCCTTTTCCCCAGCCCCTTCTGATAATGGAGGAACAATACAGAGAGATTTACTAAAATCACAATAACCATAGCCGTATTAACAGCAAAAGGTATAGGGGAGAGAGAGAGAGAGTGTTTTACCCACAAAAGGGTATTCACCTCTGGGAGTAAACAGAGTTTCCCAAAAATAGTGCTGCCGGTGTGGTCTCTGGACAAAGGCTTTAAGCTGAGGAGAGCCCTTGCAGCTTCACGTTTCCCTGCCCCAGTGTGAAGAAACCAGCAAAGAACTAGGATGAAACTCAGAAGCCAGATCGCTGGCATTGTGCTTCCTGCTGTTTCTCCAGACCGCTGCACTTGGCTGTGTTTGGCAGCGTTTGCCCAGCTCAACTTGGCCTCGTGCGGCCACCGCTGGCACCACAGCACCAGCTCTGGACAGGGTTTTGGGCTCTGTCTGGCTGCTGCTGCGCCATCTCAGGTGGGGATTTGGAATGGAAAGGGGACCAGCAGTGGTGGAGAGGGGCCTGGGGCCAGCTGATCCCAGCACCTTCTCTCCGGAGAGATCCAAGCAAGATGGCAAATTTTCAGTTTCTGGCACTCGGCTCTTGCTGCTGAACCCATGCCCAGTGATGATGTGAGTGGTGTGGAATTAAACAGTGCTAAAAACTCCATCCCCCATTTTTCTGTAACCCAGACAAGGAGGAAGAATACAGGACTATACTCTTGTATGCTGGCCCAAAACTGTTTGAAAAATATGTAAACTGATTTCCTTGTGTTTTGGCTACTCGTAAAGGCTCCATACTTACATGAGAGAGGGGAGAAACTGTTATCTTTCCTGCAATCTACCCTGTTATGCTTTTTTAGACCAGCAAATATTCCAAGTACTTTCATGTGTCCTATTTATAGTGGTCTTAAGTGCTTTTGAGATAAGAGGTGATGAACCTTCATTATCATGTAGCCACAATTATCTAAAATTTACATTTAGAAAAGTTGAAGGAGAAAGGTCTTGAGTTAGTCAGAGTTACACTGATCTGTTACCCAATCCGTGACTAGTTTCCTTCTGTTCTGACTTGGTAGCCACTCTGGTGGCTGTCTAGCAAACCATGATCCTCCTGGTATCTTTTGATATAGCCAGGAGAGATCTGAGATTATACTGCTTGGATTACTTTGAAAGAGTTAGAAAACATGGAAAGTTGATGAACTTGATATTGTTGTTATCCCTTACTGAAGCGGACAGTTCAATGTGTAAATTGGAAGAAATGGGCTCAAACACAACATGTGTATCTGACTATGTGCTTTTGTTTATATGGGATGGATATGCCTTCTTGTCACAAGTGTGTATTAAAATTTAACTTCAAATAGTTAAATACATAGGTTTTTTGCTTTGTCTCTGTCCAAAGCAAATTTGATCCATCGTTTAGATAATTTTAGTGTGCTTATCCCTGTTAATGCTAATTAATAGCAGAACATAATGTTGATTTTTTTTTAGTTGGAATTATTAAAAAATACATGTTTAATAGGAGAACAGTAGTGAATTGGAATTCATTTGAATGGACTTGTAGTTTTTTGAATTGGAAGTGTAGTGTGAGAAGTAATTAAAACTGGCCCTTACTAGTGAGTATAATTTTTGTGTTTACATTTACGTACTTTTAGTGAACATCCACATTTATGACTTTGCATAAGATGATTTTTTGCAAATAAAAACAAATCCTGATGAATTCCTATTTTGTTAATTCTATTATGGAGCATGTTAATAGCATTTCTTTAACATATCTTCATTTCTGAAGTTCTGATGGTGATTTTGTACTTTTTTCAGAAACTCATTAGGCATTTTTTTCAATTTAGTGTTCAAAGTTCGTTAATATATGTCTCTAGCTTCTGTATTTTTAATTTTCTCCTAACTATTTTTTTCAGATTTAAAACCCTCTCCCTTAGGAAATACATATTAACATTTATTTTTATAACAAACATGTCCTCCAAATCCCTGCCACTAAAGCATGCTCTCATCAGAATGAATTCAGCAGTATGTCATTGTAAAGATTATCAGTCTGGCCTAGTGGAGGGTGCCCCTGCCCATGGCAGGGGGGTGGGAACTAGATGATCTTTAAGTTCCCTTCCGATCCAAAACCACTGTGTAATAATATAATTAAACTGCAGCAGCAGTTACAGTAATTAATAGATTACAGATCAGTGGGCAGCTTTAAAAATGAGGATGTGGTAGAATGAAAATGATGAAGTAGGGTGCATTTGTCTTGAAGATTAATTCCTACTTTCAAAATCTTGGTTTTCAAAGTTAAATACTGTCAGGGATATAAGAACATCTTACTTGTGTCTTGCTTGGTTGCATGAAGTTTTAGTTCTCCATTTGATTTCTTGACTTTTGAATTTATCGTAAGCATAAACACTTCAATATGTTTCTTTTTCTGCTATTGTGACTGCAGTCTTAAAATCTTCCACTTTGCAGGCAATGCTCAGAGTGTGACCAGGCAGGTAGCAGTGATATGGAGGCTGATATTGCCATGGAAACCTTACCAGATGGGACCAAAAGATCAAGGAGGCAAATTAAGGAACCAGTGAAATTTGTTCCTCAGGATGTGCCAACAGAACCGAAGAAAATTCCAATCAGAAACACGGTAAATGATGGTGGAGCTGATGTTTTTAGGCTCATATTCATAATAATAGTTTTTCAGGTGACTTACATTATGGACATTTTGAATTGAGGGACTTCAATTAGATTGATGTTCTGGTTTTGTTATATATTCAATTTACTCCTTTTAGTGCTTTATTAGTCGTGGTAAATACAGTTTTGCTAAAGTAGAAAGCTGGGAAACATGATAGTTAACTGAAGAGCTGTACAAGCTTAAGGAAAAATTCAGTTTGCACTTAAACTTAGCCTTGTATTACAGTTTTTCTTCACTGTAGTAGTAAGGACACTTACTAGGATAGATTTAAATATATTGAATCATAGCTGTATATTAATTAGTAATTTCCTTATCTACAGGCAACCTGCTGACTGACTGCACATTTTGTGACCATCACAACACCCTGTTATTTCAGTTTGTTTGCCTTCCTAGTCTTCCATTGTGTGTTTTCTTAAACTTTATTGGTTGATAGAATTTTGAGATGATAAGCAAAAGCTCTTGCTTTCTGTACTGATGAAATATTTGGCATCTTTCCTTCCTTTGAAAGTAGTACTTTTTTTATTAATCACTGTGCACTTTTCCTTAAATTTTGCTCTTCTACTTCTTCATAAAACAAGGCTTTTCATGTGTAATGTGTCATATCACCTATAAAAAGTACATAAAAACATCAAAGGGCATTTAGGTCCAGTTTACGAGATGAGTAGTGTTCCCATATCCCTTCAGACATAAGTGGTTCATCATCCAGTATATTTCTTAATATCAGGAAATATTTACAACCTCTCACATTAGAGTTAGATAAACTTCATCTCTCATGCAGCACAACTTGATTTTCTTCACAAAGCTTTCGAGACATTTTATGATTTTACTAGCAGATACCATACTTAACGTATGCTGATAGGATTAAGCACGTATTTTCCTGACCCAGTGTTAAATGTTTGCTTTAATTTTGGGCCACAGCTTTGATTTACCTAATGGCTTCCCTTTCCCGGTCTGTGACTCAGAACTTAAAGAGTGACTCAAGCCAAGCTGATTAATTTAGCTCAAATTATTAGGAGTGTGAGTAATTCAAAATTAAATTTTGAGAAACTTCTTCATCTTTCTTTTCCTCATTGAGGGAAAGTGCCCTTCCTCCTTCTGCATAAGAGCTCATAGAATCTTACAGCTGCCTGGGTAGGTTGAACTTACTTGTTGTTACACTGTTGTTCACACAGAAAGAAGATTATCTGGTGTTCTGCTTACTGAACCTTTTGTCTCTCATCTCCCCTGTTTTTTCTTTCTTTCTCTTCTCTCTTTTTATACCCAATGTAGTGCTATTAGAGTGTGGAGAATCATGATTCTGCGGCTAAAGAGAACTAAAATTATTGCAGAAAAGACATTCATAGTTGTAGTAAAAAAAAGGAGTAGTATAAGGCATTGTTCAGAAATCCATAGGGATACAAGATTGGTTTGTTCTAAAGCCCGTGTAATAGCTACCAAGGTTCTTCTGTGCAAAATGGAGAGAAGTCTGATTGCTCTGAAGTGTTCCCTGCATGCTGTGATGCTGTAATGTGCTAAACTGTTGCTACATTGGTGATTTGGCACCTCATGTGCCAAATCATATCTACACACATTGTAGCATGTAATACAGAATTAAATGACTTTCAGCAGACTGATGTGTTGTCATTGTATGGCACTGCACTGTGGAAAAATTACTGCTGCCAGTCTAAGAAAGATTTTGTTCCTTTGCTTGAATTTTCAGTCTCTCAGTTCTCTCCAGTTCTCTACTTTTGTACAACATACAGATTTGCAAGATAGCATCTCTGCTGCCCTGTGGGCAGGGCTTCTCTGTGAAAGAGATGCATCAACCACTGACTGTTCCCCCCTTCACTGATTAGCCCCCTTCTGGGTAACTCCCCCAGTTTATATACTGAGCATGATGTTCTATAGTATGGAATATCCCTTTGGACAGTTTGGTCAGCTGTCATGGCTGTGCTCCTTCCCAGTTTTTTATGCAGCTCCTCCCTGGCAGAGCATGAGACACCAAAAGGTCCTTGATTTGAGGTATGCATAACTTAGCAATAGCCAAAACATCTGTGTGTTATCAGCATTATTCTATCACCACTACTGAGGCCAGATTAGCTCAGTTGGTCAGAGCATGGTGCTAATAATGCCAAGGTTGTGGATTCGATCCCTGTATGGGCCATTCACTTAAGAGCTGGACTTTGATGATCCTTGTGTGTGCCTTCCAACTCAGAATATTTTGTGATTCTTATACTAAATCCAAAAACCACAGCACTATACCAGCTACTCAGAAGAAAATTAACTCTATCCCCACCAAAACCAGACCATATGGCCAGAGGCCTGTGACAATTGGAGCACACTAGTGTTCACAGCTTCTACATGACATTGGAGACTCAGTTTCCTTTTGTAATTTGGAAGTGTGAGAGAGCTAAGACGGAAGCAGGTTATTCAGTCAGGACAGCTTCTCCCTTGTACAGTTCTCTACATTAATTGTGTACCAAGACAGTGTTTTGTATCCTAATGCTATATAAGCTTTTAAAGAACCATGTGAGTGCTCTCTAGTATTTCTATCTCTTAGCTTTCAAATATTTCACAGTACATTTATATAGAATCATAGATTCACAGAGTGTTCTGGGTTGGAAGGGGCCCACAAGGATCACTGAAGTCCAACTCCTGGCCCTGCATGAGACACGTCCAAGAACCACACCATGTACCTGAGAGAACTGTCCGAAGGCTTCTTGAACTCTATAAGCCTTAGAGCTGTGACCACTTCCCTGGGGAGCCTGGTCCAGTGCCCAACCACCCTCAGGGTGAAGAACCTTTTCCTGATATCCAACTTAAACCTCCCCTGACACAACTTCAGGCCATTCCCTCGGGTCCTGTCACTGGTCACCACAGAGAAGAGATCAGTGCCTGTCCTTCCTCTTCCCCTTGTGAGGAATCTGGAGACTGCAGTGAGATTTCCCCTCAGTCTCCTCTTCTCCAGGCTGAACAAGCCATTCCTTGCATGTCTTTCCCTCTAGGCACTTCACCATCTTTGTAGTCCTCCTTTGAACTCTTTCTGATAGCTGTAATAGCTTTATATCTTTTTTTATATTGTGGCACCCAAAACTGCCCCCGGCACTAGAGGTGAGGCCGCCCTAGTGCAGAGCAGAGCAGGACAATCCCCTCCCTTGCCCACCTGCTGATGCTGTCCCTGATGCCCCCCAGCAGACACTTGGCCCTCCTGGCTGGCAGGGCACTGCTGACTCATGTTTGACCTCCCATCGACCAGGACTCCTGTGTTCCTTTCTGTGGCACTGCTGTCCAGCCTCTCATTGCCCTGTCTGTCCGTACTCTGAGCGTTGCCTCGTCCCAGGTGTGGATTCTGGCACCTGCCCTTGTTAAGCTTGATACCTTTGGTGATTGCCCAGCCCTCTCATTTAGGATCTCTGCAGGCCTCTTTGCCTTTGAGGGAGTCAGCAGGTCCTCCCAATTTAATATCATTGGCAAACCTACTTAGTATATATTCAGGTCCGTGTCCAAGTGGTTCATGAAGATGTTGAAGAGAATTGGGCCTAATATGTAGTGCTGCAGAACCCCATTAGTGACAGGTTGCCAGTCTGATGTCACCCCATTCTCTGTAACCTAAGGAAATCAAGTTTGACAAGATGGACTTTCCCCTCATGAAGCTATGATGGCTTTGACTGGTGGCTTTGTTGTCCTTCAAGAGTTTTTCAGTATCTCCCAGAATAATCTTCTCCATAATTTTACCAGTCACTGAAGTTTCCAGGGTCCTGTAGTTTCCAGGGTCCCCCTTGCCCTTCTTGGTAACTGGGACAACATTTGCCAGCTTCTGGTTGACTGGGACATCTTAGATTCCCAAGACCACTCAAAACTTGTCAAAAGAGGTTTTGTAATGGCATCAGACAGTTGAATATTCTCTGATGAATCCCATCAGGCCCCAGAGACTTAAGGGGATCCAGCTGGAGCAGTAAATCCCACACAAATTCAGGGTTGACCGGGAATTTATCGTTCTCACAGCCATGGTCTTCCAGCTCAGGGCACTGGGACCCCTTAGCCTGGCGTTGCTGTTGAAGACAGCAGCAAAGAAAGCATTAAACATCTCTGCCTTGTCTGTGTTCCTGTTTGTGAGGTGACCATCCTCATCCTGTAACGGGTCGATGTCATTTCTGCGTTATAGAGCAGCTGTTTCAAAGAAATGGGAAGACAGAGAGAAATTTCAGCCATTTGGCCTCCATTGTTTTGGAGACAGCAA
This sequence comes from Falcunculus frontatus, assembly GCA_013398115.1. Taxonomy (NCBI): domain Eukaryota; kingdom Metazoa; phylum Chordata; class Aves; order Passeriformes; genus Falcunculus; species Falcunculus frontatus. The sequence continues at coordinate 1,520,015 of VZRV01008780.1, forward strand.
CTATCATATTGTACATAAAAATGTAACTTAAGTTTACAAGAAGACCTTTCTGATTTTAAACTTCCTGAGACCATGTAAGTGAATATACAAGGGTAAATTTAACAGTACCATACTTTTACTCTGAGCCAGAGTCTGTACAAATTATAAATGAGTGTAAATAAACAAGACATTAGGTCTTTATACTTAATTCTGTTGTATGATGGCTGTATTTCCGGAGAGAATTTAATGAATTGTTTATACATTTCAAGGCAAATGTAGTGACCGTTTAAAGATTTCTTGCATTTAAGTGCATAACTTTTTAAACTGTGTTTATTTAAAATCTGTTATCTTTATATTTCCAATTTCACATTTTTATAAGCATCACAAATTATTATTTTTGCTGCTAGTTAACTTCATAGAAATTAATAGCTAATGATTAGCAGATAGCTAATAGAAATCGATAGCTAATTGCATAAACCAGATATCTATAAACACCTTCCTTATATTTCTTATAAATCTGAATATGTTTTTTAGCATTTGCTTTTCGAAACTGTACAATTTTTTTCACTTTCTTTTTATTATAAAGATTAAAACTATAGAATAGATTTTTTCTTTGGAAAATACATTAAAGAGATGCAAATAGCATTTTTCAGCAGTAAATTGGAAGATTAATGATTTTCCTCTGCTCAGCTAAGTGTGTTCAGATTTTCAGAGTCTTTTTGAGGTGATCCATATTATAAAAACACAGCTTTTAACAATCTGTTGACTTCATTTGCTGTCCTAGAATAAAAAAGAATACACAGATTATTTTTTTATCAAACATATCATTGCTAAAAGTTTTGTTAATCTGGTGTCATGTTTTTGCAAAATAAGGGTTTTTCTTCTGTCCTTTTGAAAAAATGATCTTAAGTGTATTTCAGTGAATTTTAAAATATTTCATAAACTGTACTTTGCCTGCTATATAGGCTGTTGTCTGGAAGTGTAATGGAGTTCCTGTATGTCACATACATACACATCTTCTAAAGTAATTTTCTGCAGCTGGGGTTAGCTGTGCTCTAAGAGTGGAAGGGATGCTGGTGTATCCTTTGAAGTTAAGTAGTGTTTCTGTTGTTGAATATTCCATCTTCCAGTAAATGCTGTCAGATCCTGGTACTCTTAATGAGCGTATTAGAGGGGTTTTTTTGTGTAGTTTGTTTTTCTGGAAATTCCGTTTTTTATTCCTTTTTATTCAGTAGCAGCTATCTACCCAGTATTATAAAGGTGAAATAAAAGAATTTTGTGAACTTAGTAGTTGAAGCCTGTAAATAAAATATTCTGATACTCTGATACTAAACTTATTTTTGTTATATGAAACCTGAAAATCTTTTTTCTGTAATTGCATTGTATATAATCCAGAGGAACATACAATTTTTCTGTTTAACAGTAAAAAGTCTGCATTAGTTATGGTTTTGACATACCGAATTTAAAGATTATTTGCTATGAGCTGAACATAAATGCTCTAGAAAAAAAACAGTAGTCAGTCAATTTTCTGAAACTTTAGGTTTTCATTATAATGAACATTGTAAAATACTTTTTCTTCGTCAATTAATAGAAAAGCTCAGCTGAGTCTATGACAAGACGTAATGTTGCAAATGTCACAAATGTAAAAACTAATTAATTTAGCTCGCTAAATACATGGATACATGATAGTATAGGACTCTCTTTTGGCTTCAGATCAAATTCAGAATGGAGTGAAGTAAGATCCAGCTCTTCCACAATTCTTGAAGCAAATGGAGTGTATCAGTTTTACATTTTCTTTTTTAATTTGTTTTGTTTGGAGCTTGGGGATTGTTTAGGTTGGTTGGTTTGATTTTTAAGAAAGCAAGAAGAAAAAAAACCAAAACTCTGCGGGTGGAAGATCCCTTGCTTTTCATTTAGCAAAGGCATGGAGAGATGGACCTATTCCAAATAGTATTCCAATGATGTAAATACTCATATCTCTGTAAGTAAAGGTAACTGGCATATCTATCACTTCTGCAAATAAGTACTCTTAAGTTGATTTTTCCAGGAAAGAATCCCTTGTTTTAGCAACACCTGAAAGCCAAGGTTTTCTGGCCTCTTTGTCCTCCTGCTTCTGTTTCAATTCTCTAAATGTGTGCTTTGGAGGATATTAGAGTTAAAAAGGCTAGAAGTCAATCCTGCTCTTTCTCAAATTCTGTTACTTGTTTAAGCCTGAGAAATAGTAGTTACAGGTTAAATGATAGACTCAGTTTTTCTTGACAGCAGGAATGTTGCAAAATTTTTGGTTTTCTAGGAAAAAGTTCTCAAGACAATGGAAACAAAAAATAGAGAAAAATTGTAATTCTATGTAATTAGACTTCATGGTTGACTTGTTTCTTTTTATAATCATATTTTGATTTACTGCTGTTTCTTTTTGTCTGACAGTTCCCTTTTTATTACTGTCATTTTTCTGGAAAATTTAAGAATTATTTCAGAGATATTTTTTGAATAGTAGCAATATGTACCATTTAAGATACTCACTTTGATCTGTATTGAACGAGTGTGCCATCTGGTGTCTACATGGCAGTCCTTACCTTTATTTAAAATAATTTCATGCCTATGTGGTGCCGTCAGTTGAACATTTCTTCTGCCTCTTAACAAAGCAAAGGGAGTCAAAAGGAATTTTTTCTGCAATTGGTTTCATCATAACTTTTTCATTGGCAAAGGAAGTTTATAATTTCTACCTTTTCATAAGGAATGGATGATGTCATGGATTAAAAATTGCTATCTTGGGAAAATGGTCATGGTTGGTGTGTAACAGGATAGCAAACACATTGTCTGTGCGGTTTCAACTTGTGTGGCTTTTTTCACAGGCTTTTATGGTTTGTTTTATGCATGCTATTGATAGTGCAGTGATTTCATTAAGTCGTTTTTTTGGTATAGTGGAAGTTTCCCCAGTTCTGTTTTCTGAGTGTGTTCTGTTTTGCTTGTGTTTCATATCAGAGTTATCCTCTGCTCTCTAGTAATGAAATTCTCCTTGCCATGACCTCTTTGTTTGGAATGATTATATAGCATTCTAATGTTTACTGATTCCTTTTATTTTTTTTTGTCTTTAGATTATCCTTAGCAGTATATGAGAAAGGCTACATAAGGGAGAGCTGAGGTTTGGAGGTTTTTGATGTGTGTGATATGTATCTATGAACCATAGCTTGATAAAAGGTAAAACTGTGGAAGTATATCATTAATTTTAGTGTGTCAGCTACAACTTGACATAAGATAGAAATGAAAATGTCTGAAGAATTTAGATAGGATCCAGAATTAAAACATGGCTGTAATCTTATACTGATCCTCTTCACTGTGCATTTCAGCGTGTGTAAAAGACAGCTATGTGTCTTTTTCAAGTAGTCACTATAGCTACAGGTCTGTCAGGGAAACATAAATCAGTATGTGCTATTATTTCTGACAAGAAATGTGAAGTTTATAGAGCTCAAAAAATTAAAGCATCTGAAGTTCTTCACATTTTGCCCTCTTAAAATTACAACACACACGAAACAACAGCTACAGACTTTCTGCAGAGGAAAGGAATCACCATAGTATGAATAGTTTTGAAAGTCAGGTATGTCTTAAATATTATTGTGGTCTAATCCCTCCTTATGTTTATATTTTCTTTCTCAAGTAACATTTTAGAATTACCATGCAGAAATCACCACTGATCTTTTGAAAAACTGTGACTCAGGAGATCAAATCCAGAACCATTCTAGTTCACTTTTTGTGGGGTGGACTTGAACCTTTGCCACGACCACAGAGGCTCTCAGTATTTCATATTCTTTTCCGTGTATTGTTAACATTGTTAACTCCTCTATATCTTCTTGTGTAAAACAAGAAATTAAAAGTGACAGTATCCACTTTCCCAGGATCCTATCCTCTAGGATCACTTCAGAAAAAGCTCATGAGGAGTATACTTCTGACTTTTGGGAATCACTTTTCCCATTGTGGTCAGTTTACCAGTTCTGGATCAATCTTGTTGGGTTTTTTTCTTCCAACTGGCAAAGCAACAGTGCTCCAAGGGAACATTGTGCCTTCTATTGCTGTCTTTGGATGAACTAGGTTAAAGCACAAACAGTGAAACATAACAATGAGATTTGGTGACAGCCATAGTGGTTTTGGGTTATGTGGGCACCTATTCTGTCCTGTTCACCATTGTGCTTTCCCACCTGGAAGCTCACATATCAACTGGTTGCATCTGTTAGTGATGGCACACAGACTGTTTCCTTTGCAGCTTTGCTTTGCTGCTTTGTTTCCTTTTGCAAACAGTCTGTTTCCTTTCAAAGACTATAGGATTCATCCTAGGCTTTATTTGTCCCTTTATAGATGTCTTTCATTTGTCTCATGTATGGAATTTATTTTTCTGAGAATATTCGAAATCTTATAGTCAATGCATTATCTAATCTTCATTTTATGTGTTTTGTATTATTGTCCAGTTGCTTGTAAACAAAAATACAAAATGTAAGCATTCACTTTTAGTTTTTCCAAGTTCAAAATGGAGACTCCCACTTCAGTTTTTCTTCTTCTCCTACTGCTGGGTTTGAACACATTGTTGATCACATTTTCCCTCAGCATATTTTCATTCCATTTTGGACAGGGTTTTTTAATGTTCTCATTTTTTTAAAGTGTCTTGAGTTCACCATTTCTTCTCATGCGTCACCCCATATCTCTCATGCATTTGATCTATGTCACATTGTATCATTTATGACTTCATCATTCATTATTAATTTCTTGTGTCAGTATTCTATTTTTTAGCCATTTAAGTCCTGATTCTTTTGATTCCCTAAGCCAACATGCTAGTTTCCACTCTCTAGCAGCAGGATGTTGCACAGCACAGATGGGTACTTTTGTGACACAAAACACGGTGGCTGAAAGAAACCAATTTTTTATTGAGCTTTCCCTTAGCTACGGAAGTGTATGCTCTAGTTCTCCTACTTACTTCTTTTTTTTTTCCCCAAGGCTTTCTCTAACATTCTTTCTTAATTGTGTTTTATTACTTGCATTGCATATTATAAAATGGTATGTATTTTTTGGGATATTGTAGTAACTGTCAACTTAGATCGTTGCAAATTAGATTAGACGGGAGCAAACCAATGTTGGGTGTTTTCCTACTTCTCTTTCTTTCCAGACTTGTTATCTGTTTGCATGTGATGCCCATCACTGCTTCTCTGTAGGGACTCTTGTAATGTTTTGTGTGAATTTTTAAAACAATAGGCAAGAGGTAGGATTTTCTCTTTTCCAGCTATTAAATGAAAAATCAGAAGTTAATGAAATAACTGAAATAAGTGAAATGGGGTATGCCTTAATACTGTGGGATGGTTCCCCAACCTCCACAGATAGTAAGCCTTGAAGTAAAAGACAAAAAAGGACATTGTTAATCTTTAGTTTTCATTTATTCAGAGCATTGCTCTTTTCAGAGGAAGGGCATTAAAATTGCTAGGAAGGCTAAACCTTTGGTAAGATATTCTTGGAAAAGCTGGCTTGCTTTCACCTTGATGATTTCATTGAATCAAATGGCTCAGTTTCTTTACCCAAGGAACGTAATCTTACAGGATTTTAAGGAGTTTAATTAGCAATTTATTCGGTGAGGTGTGTCTTTGCCCTTAAAATGTTATGCTAAAAAAGACTAACAAGAAGAAATGAATCTATTTTATCTTCCGTAATTTTAAATTTTTTTATCAAAGTGTTTCTTTTGTTCTTGTTTAAAAATATTTCTATTTATGCTGGCATCTTAATTTTAATTCGTTGACCTTTCTTGGGCTGGTCAGATTATTTTGGGATATATTGCTAATGAAATAAGGTGCTATTTTTCTCTTTCAGTTCAGTGTAAGGTATATTCTTTGTGATGCATCAGCTAAATTTTTGGACTGTTTATTTCAAAAAACAATAGCTTTTAACTTGATTTCCTAATGAAAATAAGTTAGTCAGTTGCCTACTACTATAGTAGCATTGCCTTTAGTAACTGGTAGACTCATTATTACAATATTTGATTGAGAGCTATGTATGCCTAAGGTAACTAAATGTTGGAGTATTTTTTAGAGTGGCTGAATGGGAAAGATGAAGCCTGAGTATGCAAAAGGTTCTCGCTCTAGTTGGGGAACACGGGAAGAACTTCAGGATATTTTGGGAGGTGTGTTTTGGATGCACTACAGAAGAACGGGTTAAGAAGTCACTAGAGAAGTGGAGGAATAGAAATATTATGGTATAGTATGGGGCTGTCATATTTTACTAATTTGACTGGTTTTAGTGTCAATTCATTCCTTTATTTGTATTATTTCACTGCCATAATTGTGAAAGGAATGAAATGAAAAATAGAGTTGGCACTTGTTATGAGCTTGGCATGTTTGTCTGAGTTTTTGGGGCAGATAAGGTTATATAGAATCAGCCCTTAGCTATAGGCATCTAATTTTAAATCTTCAGTTGCATGTGTAGTGAACAGAACTGTGTGGTGATTCCACTCTGGTGCTGTGGGTTCCAGAGCTCGGTGGCTGGAGTTTCACTGTTACTAGCAGGGAAATATATGAGCACATAGCACACCTTGCCCTTAACTGGAGTGCCCACTGAATGAATTCCAAAGCTACACAAGTGCAGAACTTAGGATGAGACACAACCAGAGACTTGCCAGTCAGCAGTCATTAAATGTCAACATTTGAAATTATTTTTCACAGAAATCTTTTATTTCTACATGTAGAAAATTTTATAGGTACATATTTTGAACCACTTTCCATTGTTCAATACTCTTAAAAAATTATTATTCTTTTCCTAAAGTGTCACCTTGTCACAGTTGCCATGTGTGGGTTGCATCTCTCTAATCCACACCTTGCTCTGTTTTGATCTGAACTGAGTTGTCCATCCCAGATGGTAGAAGTTTTACATCATTTCTACCTTCTACAGTAAAATAAAAAAGCTGCTGGGATAGCACTGGCATTAATTGGGATTTTGCTTGGGTGCTGATAACATGACTTTGCTTTCCCAACTTACTGTTTGAACACTTTGGAAACGCAGGGACAATTTCACAGATTTCACAAAACCGTCTTGCTCCATTTTATGATATAGGGAAATCCTCTATTGAAGGTATCTCTATAGTAATGAATTGGTAGCTATTTTGATTTTTAAAAAATCACTGTATTTATGTGCATCTTTTACTGGATTAACATCGTAAGTTTTGAATAAGTTTATCTCAGTTGTAACATATACAATTTAATAACAAGGTTCCTTTAGCTACCTTTAAATAACAAATCTTAAATTTTAAATTGTTTATGGCAAGTACATGCAGCTCTAATATTTTATATTTATAATCTCTGATGTTTTAATTCTGAGCCTGCTAATGACAGAAATTATTCAAAGCAATTTAAAATACAGTACTTTGAGGCAAACAGCAATGAATAATATTGAACAAAGTAATCCAGATTTACCTGATTCTTTTCTGTTAACCCGTAAGGTAACTTTAGTAACAACATATGTAAAATTACAGATGTAAAATTACCGGAGGGCTGTCTGAAAATCAAAGAATACTCAATTCTCAGTTGTGAATTTGTTCTTATTTTCCATGTTGAATGCTGGCAATAGTAAAATGATGTGAGCAGAAGTGTTGCAAATATGTTTAACTATGGAGGTCCATTTGAAAAAACAAAATGTAAAATTGCTATTTTAAAAGTACATAAAATATCCTATGTGTGCTAAAGATGTTGATTTTAATGTTTGTTTTCTAGTGATTATCAAATAAACTCAAGCATGTTTGTAGGTTTAGAAAGCTAATGAAATTATAATGAAAGTATAATTTAGTGTGACATTCCTGGTCATATACATCGCACGTTATACAGCAGACAGGTAAAAACCAACGTTTTCTTGGCAAAAGTGACTAAATTATTTATAAATCTTATATCTCCATTTTGCTGAAGTTTAAATATGTTTCATTATTCCTTAAAATGTAGTTATTAACTTGTAATACTTTCTATTTAGAGTCAAAAGTAATGTCATTGTTACCTAGATTCCTAAATTATATATCAGTTTTCAAGATAGCATTACTATGATGGTACAAGGCATACACTCTTGGCTCTTGCTGCTTGAACATGAAGAGTGAGAATCCTAACACTGCCTTTATTGGCATGCACCATTATACCTACTTGTTTACAATCCATACACAGCTGCACTCAGGAGGAGCTATGCAACTTAAAATTGTCAAAGTTTGTAAATGTTCTTTGGACTAGTTCCAGAGGCTGAAAGTAGTAAAATTGCAATTAGCGTGCTGGTGTCTGATCAAACTTTTTTTGATCTAGTTTTAATTTGCAGTGACTTTGCTTTGTGTAACATGTAGTTGACGTGCAGCCCATGTTACATTAATACCTCTAATATTACTTTGATAAATTCAGTTACCTGTAGTAAATCACTTTTTCCAAATTTGGGCACTTGGGTGTCTACTGTGTGGCTTGTGAAATGTAGAACACCTCAATTATTAAATGTATAGTAAATATTGGTATGTATTAAATAGATAAGGTTTTATATTTTTTAATAAGTCACCCTTAGGGAAATGTGAAAGAGAATCCTAATGGTAATTAAAGTATTCTAAAGAGCCATGGAGTAGACTAGCATTTTCCATTCCACTACATTCATTGCTACTATAGCATTAACGCTTGTCTAAAAAAGGAGTCTTCCCGAACAGAATGTTATTAACGTATACAGATCAAAATCTGCGTAAGTGTGAAGTTATAGATGTGTTGAAGTGGCAGGTTTATTTGTAGTGTGGCTGTATTTAAATCTGTAAAACAGTTTAAAATAGGGAACTGTCTTTTAATTTGAAGCTAGTATAAATCACCTTCAAAGAGGACCCAAGCAGGAGAAGCATGATATTGTTAGCTTCTTTGGAATTGGATTTATGACTGCTTGTGCTTCTAGACTGGTCTAAGATTTTTTTTGATGAGCTGTTTTTTACTTTTTCTGAAGTGAACACCAGCTGCTTCAAAAAAAGTTTTAAGAAATCATAAAGTAGTCAGTGCTTTTCTTTATCATATGATAAATTACTTCCTACTGTGATGATTTCCTCCCAGAAAAACAAGCATTTTCCTGGTTTTTTGTGTATTTATATTATTAGTGTGAATGTGTCAGACATTTTGGGTTACTGGAATAGTCTCTGATGTTTCTTATGTCCTTCCACATCCCTTCTAATATACGTTCCGTATTAAACCAGAAGGAAAGAGTGTGGTGTTGTCAGCTTGTGGCAATTACATAACATAGTCAGGTTGATAATGCTGCTGTTTCAAAGATTAAATGTAGTGACTGAACCTGAACTCATGCAAGTTGTGTGTAGTAACTTAAGAGGTGCTTGTAAACCTTTGGTATTTGCTGTTATAGTCCATGGACACCTCTTGTCCTCCACACTGTTGGTATTTATATTTTTTTTGCCAAATGCAATACTGAAATAATTTCTACTTTTTGTGTAGAATCGTCAGAAACATCTGTTGTGTACCAGTCATATGTTGGTATATGCTACAGCTGTATAAGCTTTTGCCATATACCCGTTACACTAAGCTCCAATTTGAAAGCTTTAATTCTTGTTACTCCTCAAAATCTATAAGAGTTATTTTCTGTTTTGATAAAATTTTTTAGTTTTTTTTTTTTTAATCTTATCACTTGGCTCACAAACAGAGCACATTTTACTGCTCAATGAATTTATTGTAATTCACTGGTCATATGAATTTTCAAATTACAAATTTTGGGAAGTTTGTGCAAAGTCTGTAAGATGTTTGTAATTCTAGTGGCAATCTTTTTAAGAACAAGACTTAACATGCTCAAGTGTTTGTATTTACTTTTGGGCTAGTTCTATAGATTTATGTCCAGAATGTGAAGCTATTGTTCTAAAACTGATTAGTGTAGTTGTCTGGCAGTGGTTCTGTAGGTAACGCTTTAAATTATTTCCTGTGATGTTTTTGTTGTTGTTAGGAATAATAGATAAATGGCAAAAACATTCTGTTACCTAACATTGAATTTTAAATATATTCTCTTCTAGAGAACTAGAGGACGAAAACGAAGCTTTGTGCCTGAAGAAGAAAAACCTGAGGTTGGAATATAGTGTTTTGTTTGTTTGTTTTTTTAACAGTTTCACAAAAAATTAAACTTTATGCTGAAGTGTTACTTTCCATGCCATAATTGAAAATATTTGCTTTCCTTCCCTCCTTTCCCCCCCATTCCTTTCTTTTTGCCTTCTGCTGTGACAGGAACGTATTCCCAGAGAAAGAAGGCAGCGGCAGTCTGTGCTGCAAAAGAAGCCCAAGTCAGAGGATTTAAGGACTGAGTGTGCTACCTGCAAAGGCACTGGAGACAATGAAAATCTAGTCAGGTAGGTTTGATACTCTGACCTTATGAGGAGTTGAAGTCATGTCTGTATCACTTTGTCACGATTAAAATGAAGAAAGTGTACTTTTTAAAAACACAATACATTTCCTCCCCTTATTTAGGGGAAACGTTACATCAGAAATACTGACTAGATTCACTTACTGATCTGCCAAAAACATTTATATTTTAAATAACCAAGATAATCTGTTTTTCTAATACAGGAGAATTAATTTGCTCTCATCAGGGTGAATTGGCAATGTTTTAGAGCAGGTCAGAAAGGTAAACCAGCATTTTAATGATATAAAAGCTACATGAGCATCCTAAAAGTAATTAAATTAAAATAATCAACAATTTTATGAGCTAAAATGTGGATTATGAGGAATTTAAGTTTTTAAAAAGGTATTAATGCTACCTCCATTAATGCAGATCATGAAAGGGTTTGATAATCATGTTTCTTATCTGAAACGGAAATGAAAAAAAGACCACTGAATGATATTTTAGTAGGTGCAGAAATCTAATTAAAGTGTAGAATAGCTGCTATTAAATAGCTACCATTGACCACAACTTCTGCCGATTTTGACTTTATAGCTCGCATTGTAGCCTCTTTGCAAAGGTATAGAAACTGTTCACAATTCTTGAAAGAAGAATCATGGACCTTATCAATCAGAAGGTGGATTTTAATTGAATCTACAGAGATTTCATTAAAATGATCTGATAAGTTCAGATTAAAAGAAGTGTGATGTATTTAGGTCCTATATGCTTCAACCAGATTTTTCTAGACAAGTTCTTCTCTTTAGTTCAGGTATAATTGTTGCTTTTAACTAGTAGGATTACTCCAAAATAAGTATTCTAGTTTATTTCTGGGAGTCAGAGTTATGAGAAAAGTCGGAATCACTGATGACATAGGCAAGCAGCACATAGCTTTAGAATCAGGATCTGTCACAGGTACAGATGCCTTGTACATACTCAGAATAGCTGGTTTTAGTGTCAATCATAGCATGTGATTTACCATAGGAGTTGATAAAATTTCAAGGCTGTGTGCCAAAGTGTAGTTGTATTTTCAAATTGGAGGCAGAGTGCCTGTTACAAGCTCATCAGTAACAGTGTGACTGTCATATATAGACAAGCTACTACTGCTGGGTAATCCTAGATCCTGCTCAGAGCTAGACTGTGAAATAGAGGGGGGTTTTATGGGGATTGCTCATGCAGTTACACTGATGAGAACTGGTGGCAGCAGGTTTTTATCTGCCCATGACAAGATAAAGGTCTTTCTTAAGCCCTATAGTTTGCGAGAAATAAAAGATGCAGGAAGACCGTTTTGTTGTGGGAAGGAATCCTGGTAAAACATGTACTGTACTTTATTGTGAAAAAGGCAGTGAATTAGTTTTTTTCTTCAGGCTTTTTCTAGAAGTCTTAAATACCACATTGGAGGACATAAAGGATAAGATGAGAAAATGCCATGAGGAGCTGTATATTTAAGTTGCAATTAAAAAATAATGGTAGAAAATTATTGTTATGTCCTTTACTACAGGAAAATATTTTAGTAGTAATTTAGATGGGCCAAAAATAAACATACTACATGCCAAAACCCAACAGGTTCTCTTAAAAATCATCCTCATAATTAGGCCAAGAAACTGAACAGTACTCCTGCATAGGAGAAGGAGTTTATGATCTAATCCTTTGTTCATAATTCTCTGAAAAATATTTCCTTAAATCTTCTTATTTTCCATATTACTTTTTTAAAAATATTTAAATTTAGGGCTTGCTATTCTTCAGATAATTCCTGTAAATAGCTTCAACTTTATCCAGTTTAGATTACTACTGCTTCTAAAGATCTGTGGAGGCTTACTTTTGATAATTACTAAATTATGGTAACTCTGCAGCCTAAGATGTGTAGGGGAGAGATCCACAGAGTGTTGCTATGTCAGAGAAAGTTTTCGGAAGCTTATTTTGTTTTGCATTGTCACGGAGCGATAGGAGTGACCTGCTGCCTGCCTGCCTGCTGCTTTCTCCTCCCTGTACCATCGTGCAGGACTCCTTTGTGGTGGTAGAAATAGTTTTTTAATTGCAAGGTAGTAGGGCTCCTTCCAAGCAAGAAATGTTTAGGAGGGAAAACAAAGTATTTTTTCAATATCTGTTTGTTTGGCACTATCTTTTAGTAAAGCCCAAAATTTCCCAGATCTTTGTTATTGTCTTTGGTCTTCACCAAAATTCTGGACTTAATTTCTCTCTTTCCAACCCATCTGTAACTAAGAAAAAAGGGGTTGTGGTGATGTAATACAAGAGATCTTTCTGACTATAAAAGTTCATCACTAAGTTAAATAGAAATATGCAACTGGTGAAACTGCAGATTTAAGGAATAATCCTGAAGGGCCTTCTGTCTTTTCTGGACAAGTGTTACCACACACAGAGCTGATTAATGACACTTCGACAATCTGCTTTTAAAAATTGTAGGTTTTTCGAAAGTTTATTTGGTCCTCACTCCAGAGTTGCTATCTGAGTAAGGATTAGAGGAAGATAAGCATTCTTTTCATATTTCAAATAATGCAGCAGAAACTCATAATTTATAATAATAATTTATTTAGCAATGAATCTGGAGCAAAAAAGTATAATTTAACTAGTAATTACTGTGGGACTAGTAACACTGGAATGTTTTCTTTAGTCTCAATTTTAGGTGCTTCTGGGGAGCATTGGATGGTTAAGGGATTATTTGTTATATGTTCAGTGGCTTTACTTAATGTACTGTTCATATGGTTTAAAATCAATAACTAATGATGGGAGGATTTTTCATTAAAAAGTACATTTCATATAATTCTGATGAATTATAATGCTTTACTAACTGACTGAACTATGCCTTAGTGACTATAGTAATAAAAACTAGGATATCTTTAATTATTAGCTTTTGTCTAAAACTTAATGATGTTGTTTTTATATATGCTAATAGTTTGCCATATGTATGTATTACAGACATGTCAAGGTAGTGCTTATTTAATCAGAGGTGTCAGATAATATACATAGGCTCTTTCAGTATAGTAGCATGCACTAGAACTGAAAGTTTGGGTTTTGTGGTTTTTTCCACTAGAAAAGATCAGTCTTGTGATCCTTATGTGATGGCTTTTTTTTTTTTTTAGAAATTACAGTTAATTTATTTTATAAATTCTTCTATACACATCTGTGTAAATTCTGTTGAACTAAGTAATCCTGCAATTTTTACCTTTTAAAAGAAGAATGAGTGTCATAGTCAAGATTTACAGATCTCACAGTGAAAAGTTAATTGGAACCATGTACTCAAATGAGACAAAGTTGGATCTGTAGGTGTCATTATAAATAAGTGAGAAAGCTATAGTTATAATTAGAGAAAAGTGTGGTTTTTTAGTATCTTCTACTCAAATGACCTGTCATCGAGTTTTGACAGAAATAGTAATAAAAGATGAAGGTTTTTTAATATTTTTTATTTGACACAGATAAGTTTGTTATAGGGCATGAAGACACAGAACTTTTTAAAAAGAGAAAAGAGTTAAAAGAGCTATAATGTGTGCTTGAAACTAAAGTATTGTGAAACCAGAGAGTACCTATAAAAATATTCTGCTCAGTCTTAACCAATAATCAAATATTGCCAGCATATTCTTGAAATTGAAGACATATGTTGAAATACAGGAGTTTCTAAAGCTTGATGTGAAAAGTAAATTTCCTAAGAAAGTCAGAAAATAATTTTAAAGCTTCTATTTGTTTTTAGAGCTGACCTCTGCTGTTTGTTTCAGAAAGCATTTAGATGTGATGCTTTTCTTTTCATTTTGTGAATCTTTTTAAGTCATATATAGTTTAGATATTTAATAGGTTTCCTGAGTGCTTAATTACAATCTTGCATGAATTGCTTAGCGTGATAGATCTTGCGGAGGAATTGCTTGATTCATAAGTACCTCCTGTTTTGTTTTTTTTGGTTTTTTTCTAATGAGGCTGTAATTCACTGATGCAAATCTTTAAAAATAGCTTCCCGATAGTTCTCTTTAGAACTTCCCCGTATTTAGTAGAAACATGGATAAAGAAGTGTCTTTCAGGTGGCTCAGTATGTAATAGGTAAAAACCTGTCCTCCATGTTGTAGCACTGTACAGATGAAGTGCTTCTAGCACCATATTACTGTATAATCTGCTTTAGTAAAATAAAAAATTAGGATGAATTTAAGTAATTTTAATGTGTAGAACAGTTTTTTAAAGAAGAATCCACAAGCTAATCCAGTTCAAAAGCTTTCAAGGGAGGACTTCTAAATGACTTCGCTTCTAAAGAAGTGGCCTCTTCTCAAAAAATAATCCAGTTTTCAACTGCTACTATTAAAAAAAAATGATTAAATACAGCTTCTGTTGTTTGCTTTAAGATGTGCGTGGGTAATATTTTGGAATGTAGTGCATTAGATAAAACTGGCATCTCAATAGTAGACTTGAGAAAAGCAGAATAGAATTTGAGTATCGTTCTTGTATGGGCCAAAACCAGGTTAAAGAAATCTCTGAAAAACACTTGATTTCTTCATCCAACAATTTAGAGCAAGCATATTGTGGTACATTATTTTGTATTTTTGTGCATTAAGTTTTTCTGCTGTATTGTCAGTTCAGTTAGAATTTTCCATTTAATTTGATATGCAGTAACTGAGGCAAAATTGTGACTTCAGCATTACACAGAGGTTAAAAAAGGTGAAGGTCATGTATTTGAAAGAATAGAGAATAGAATTTGTTGAAAACATAGATTTGAGTGCTGGTTATAAAGTATTCAAAAAACATAAATCTGCAAAGCAAATTATTAAGCGTGTCTGTAGTATTTATTTTAAGGCATATATTTACTAGGAAATAAACTAAATGTAAAAGTACTTATTTTTCCCAAAATACTCTCTCACTTTTCAAGCAAGTCTAATGTGCTGCACATACAGTCACTGTATCAAGGCAGACAGGGAAGGTGAGGAGTAGGAAAGGAGAAAGGAGAAAATAAATGCAGTGTCATATATACTAAACAAAAAAACTATTGAGTAAAATTAACTACAAGGTTGACTGTAGTATGAGTTATCCAATCATACTGTAACTGAAAATCTTCAAAAGGTGTGTGGCATCTGTAATTCTGGTGCTTCAAACGTGTGTATCAAGTTTAGGATGATAATTTATACTGTATAAAAGATTGCATGCTTAGCTGCACACAGTGGTCAGCTTTAATTGTGCTTTTGACAGAAAATGTGTTCTAGACAGTCTCCTTTGAATCCTCTGGAGATCTTCTCTCCAAAAATTTCTCAACAGATTTTCTTAATTGTATTTGTCTTGTATAGGTTTATCTTTGCATTTTTATTTCTTACATTTCCATGCAAAGGGGCATGCCAAACTTCACGTTAAGCATTTCTTCCTTATTTGTTTAGCTGTTAGTTTTGAATCTCTTCATGAGCCAAAGTTTATTCCAGAACAAGTACATTAATTATTCACTACTTTAAATGCACTGCAACAAAATTCACAGTCCATCATAGTGATTGAAAGTCTATTATTTACAATAGAAGTTCAAGACCACTAATGTAGGGATTAATCACAAGGAAAATGCTAAGCCACAGTTTGCAGCAATCTTATGTGTTACAGAGGATTACAAATGCATTAATTTGTTGGAATGAAGTAAGAGAATGAAAGGAAATGTAACATTCAGTTGTGTGGTTTGCTTCTGCTGTATAATTTACAGGGATTAAATCTGCAAGTTAACTTTTCTAATTTCTTGAGTTACCTGTTAGATCATTTTTTGCATAAGTCTTCATTGTATTGTCTTCTGAAAAGTGTTTATTTTTTATTCTAGATAGCAGGATAGAGCATATAATGACAAATGCACATTTTCTTCATAGAGGACTTTATTCAAACTGAATTTGCATTGCATTTTACTTTCCGTAAATTCATATGCTAGGGCAGACATTACAAAAAAGCCTGTAGGCGTTGTGAAGCTCTCTTGCCAATTACCTACAAGTCTGGCATAGGTCTGGTTATTAGACTTACACTGCTGTCATTCAGGACTTCTCTAGAAGCAGACTGCTGGGTGCATTTCGATTTGGGCTATCCAGCTACCTGAAGCTGCTCGTGCCTGGAATGTTTGCAAAAAGCACATGGCAGACCCTTGGGTTTTCTGTTAGTTAGGCATCAGTCTATTTACCTGGTACCTATGGGATTTCTTTAGTGTACTTGTCTATTATTTTCCTGAAATGAGACAGCAAAATTGGAATTGAAGCCCAGGTTACCTTTTTCCCTTGATTGTTTTGCTGCTTAACTCTTAGGGAAATTTAAACCATCTATGGAATAGAAGCTCAGGTCTTTGATTATTGATTTTGTGTTCCATATCTGGTTTGATTTTTGATACTGTGTAGTCTTGAAGGAACTGTCTTAGGGGTAGTCTGTGTAGGAGTGGCTCAAAACCGAAATTTTGGAGGTATTTCCATGTTTCAAAGGCTCGTTACCATTCAATTCTGTTACCAGAATTAAGAAAATCAGGCTGGGAAATACGCACAGAATCATCTGATTTAATTTTTCTGTAAAATTTAGCGTCGAGCCTTTGTTTTGCAAAGGAGAGCAAAACTGCATGAGAAGTTATCTGGCCTACCATGCTTGCTGATCAAATGCAAGAACAGCAAAGTGCGATTCCCCCTGCATACTCCACAAAAGGATTTCTCTGATGTTTTGGAGGTTATTTAATGACATTTCCTATTAACACACTGGGAAGAAGTATAAATCCTTAAAGTATCTAGAATAGAGGAAAAATGGATATTTGTCCCCCTTCATTGTTATGAAAGTTTTAAAACCCTGTTGGAGTATTATTGTGATATTTGATGAGGTTTGTTAGTGTTCCTCTTACAAGTAAGTAAGGGAGAGCAGTGTGAGCATTCCCTGATTGTTTTTCTTCACATTATTTTCTGGGCTGTTTAGTGATCTCTCAGTCAAATCTTCTTGAAGTTATTCTGGGCTTTAGTCTGTAGAAGCTTAGTGAACACTAGAATTTTATACTCTTCAGGTATAAGTGTAATTGTCAGAAGTTCTCGGTATTCATATTTGAAGTTTCCTGATCCAAAAACCTTCTGTACCAGTGTCATGAACTTCAGAAATATGCAACAAGATAACCACTTATAAATAAGAGGATCTTTCTACAGGGTTACTTTGTTTTCCACTAACAAGGACTATTTAACCATTTTTTTATTATTGACTTTTTAATGTATAGTTATCCTTTTTTTCCTTTAGTTACAGCTGCTCAATCGAGCCTGTGCTGCAGTCATGGGTTTGTAAATTACAGCTTGAAACTGTATTTCACAGTTGTAATCTGTTCCCCAGACAGCTATGTATCTCAGGATTTATTTATTATTTTTGTGATTGCCCTAGGAAATGTTAAGTATCAGAGACCTTTGCTCCTTTTTTTTGTATTCTATAACTCTAGGATTTATAATAATTTATAAAATGAAAAAATATAATATAGAAGTTCTTTGCTATAAGGAGTGAGTGACCTCTTTAGATAAAGCAGTCACTGAATGAGGTGCTTCATCGGAGGATTAAAATTATTTAATGAAACGATGCAGATTTTGAAATTGCAGTTTGTGATGGAAGAGGGGAGACTCATGACATATCAAATTATTTCCCAGTCTGGTTACCAGTAATAGGTTATGACTGCAAAAATATCTGTCTGGATGGGGTCAGTAGCTTCTTATTTTGCTGGCATTCTTAATTTTTTTTTTCTTCATCAAATTGCATCAAATAATTCAATTCAGTTAGCGTTTGAATGTGTCACTTACTCCTTCGTTCCGGCCAAACTGCTTCAGTCACTTTCAGTGCAGCAAGGTTGTCACATCAGAAAATTGCATAGTACAGCATACTCAGAAAGCAAATGTCAAATTCGTTACCAATTCAGTTGTTTTGCATTGTTAAGCCGAGCCATTGCTACAGAAGCCACAAGACTGAAATTTATAGTTATGAAATTTATGACCTGAGAATGTTCATGTCCAGGTATTAAAATGATGTGGTAGAAGACCACACCAGGAGACAATAAGCATTTAAATGCTGAGTTGCAGGATCAGTTTTGACTTGTCACAATTAGTGTCAAGTGAGCATCTGTGCAGTCAGTTTTCTGAATTAAATAGCTCTTCACAGAATAGTAATGTAAATTATGGACTATTTGAGTAAGAAATCTTAATATGCAAAAAGTGATGCTTGCTGTTCCACATGAGTCTTTTCTCGTTTTTGTTACTGCTGCCCAATACTTTTACAAGTCTTTGATCTCCAGGTAGTTAATCTCTGTGGGGTTTTGATAGGTGACCAGAAGTTTGGGTGCGAAACTTCATCTACACTATTCAAAACTAATTTTGTCTTGGAACAGTGTGAGAGTATGAGGTTTGTGTGTTTTGGGTTTTTTTTGTATTGCCAAAGAAGCCTGTACATGAAAAGCAGCTAGAGGTACAGTGAGCTTAAGGGTATTGAGTCACTTTTCTCAGCATTTTCCAGAGTTATTCTTCACATTATTAACATGGTGTATAATACCATTATATGGTATTAATTGCATTGATGGCATTAATTTCATTAATAAATCAATGGAGCAAAGTTGCATACAATTTTTTTGCTAATTTGGGTCTAAATCAAGAATTTTACATATAATATTATTCCCTGAGAGGCTGTAGATAATCTACATATATCTGGGATATTACTGTTCTTTTTAGCTTAATTGTGCTGTAGGTTGAGATATTGCAAAGCTTCTTACTGGAGAACATACTTTTAAACAGATAAAAAACCTAAAGACAACAATAAAAAAACCCTGTTTAGTCATAATGCTTCTTCAGTGTTAGAATATATTTGGCAAACATTGCTTTTGTGGCAGCAAATGTAACAAGAATAATCCGTTTTTAATAATGAACTTTATTTTGAAGTAGCTGAAATAATTTGCATGTAACAACATCGAAATGGATAATTTGAGAATTGTCACGTTAATATCAATCTTCTTATAAAATGTCTTTGTTTTTTTGGGAAAAGGAATAGAACTGTAGGGCTTATTTCCTGTACTTTAGTATGATTTTGATGTCCACTAGATTTGGTCTACTTATCTTACTGTAGACAAGACGCTAGTTCCCTGCTAGTGTGGTCATTGAAATTACAGATCAAATAATCTAGACTAACGTCTATTACTAAAGTAGTATTTTTTCTGTATGCAAAATTTAGGAATTTGTAAAATAGAGTTACATATTTTTCATTTTTTTTCCTGCCTTGTTGTTAGTTTTGTCCCTTTCTTTTGCATAATTTTTAATTTTTGTGGGTTTTTTTCAATTAACTTTTGGTTTTTTCATCTGTGCTATATCCAAGGTTCAATTCAGATTTTGCTTTACTTCCAATAGTAAAACTGGATTTTCTTTATAATAGCTGAGACTATTAATATTACTTACACTTTGTGTCATTCTTTAACATTCTCATCTCAATGAAATTAAATTTTTGTATCTGATTTGCTTCAAGCCACTTAAAATGCCAAAAACAAGATTGTGTATTAAGAAAGGAATTCAGTATCACTGAATGTTCCAGGTAGGACTTCATTACCTTGTAACAACCTCATTCTTCTTTTTGAGATTTTTTTCTAAACATTTGCCCTTGAATGGATTTTTAAGTTATAGATAAATATTTAAGCCTATCTCTGATTTCATCTGGAAAAAGGCCTAATAAATTCACTTAGTTCTGAGAAGAAAGGATGTGGAAAGGATATGCAAGAAAAAAAAAGAAAAGCTTATGTTTTCTTCAAGAATATCAAAAAGCTCTTAGTGAAAACTAATATGTTTCTCTTTTCTTTTTCATATCACTGGTTGTAACAACGCAAAGGTCAAGCGTAAATTAATGTGCAGTGCTTTGATTAACTAGCTGAATTCAGCCCATTCCCTCCCGCTCCTTTCTTTACCCAATTGTCAGTTAAACTAAATGCAGCCGTGTTACTGTACTGCATATGCACTTACTGCTTAGGAATAGGAACACTAAATCCCTCTAATTCTGGCTTTGACATCTGATGTGATGTTGTATTAGGGAAATAGTCAGGAAAGCGTAAGCTGACATTGGAATATGGTGTAGTAACTGACTTTTACCATTGCACATAAACAGAGTAATTATTCTAAATCATAGCATCACTTTCAGATGGATAACCACTAAAATCACTGCACTGTGGTTTCCTGAAAATGCCACAATCCTTCAACTGCCAAATTAAGCCCAGGGAGAACAACCATTGGTAGTGCCTGCACAGTTATGTAGAGGGATGAGCCCTGAACCAAATGAAAAGATGTTCTGGAAGAACAGTAACCTTTCCCATGATGTGCACATTTTCCATTACGTTTCTGACACAAAATGCTGTGAAATGATTTAATGTTGACATTTTGTTTTGCTGACTTTTTCCTTTCTTATTAAAAAGAAACAAAAGTTAGGTTAGGAAGGTAGAGGGAGGGTGGCCAAGCATTTGAATTCTAATGCAGAAATCTCTGGTTTAAAGTCAAAACCAAAGACATTCTAAATATATGTTGTTTCTGACATTGGATTGTACAGATTTTGGGGGAAAAGAAATGCACGTATCGCCAGCATCAGTATTGAAAACTTTGCTCTGTAAGGTTAATTTGTGTTGCTGCTTTGCAGTAATTACATACCAAGTATGATAATTCAGTAAAGTATCCTTTCTAATTACCAGTCACAGAAATCTTACACATCAGCTGTACAACACACCACATGCAGTACACTGATTTCTGCTTGTCATTTTTGATGTATATTGCTAGAAGTGATTGTAGAAGGGAGCAAACCATGAGCAGACATGATACAATGAAAGGTCAACACTTGTCACTTGGAAAAGGATAAAATTTTACGGAGTGAGGAAACAGAAAGTGGCTCTCCATTCATGCTGTACAGGAGCATGTCTGCATCTAAAGTAATACATGTATGAATACTTGGACAGAAGAGTTACTTATCTAAAGGGTGTTCATGCATCCTTGGGCAGCTTTTGATTTCGTGTTTCAGAACTGATGAAAAGCCTTGCTTGTTTCTAGCACAGTATACAATTTTATCTTTGAAAAACACAGCTTTTGCTTTTGTTTTCTTAAGGATGTGTGAAGTTTGCTTGGCACCTCATTTATTTTATCCTTCTCCCATCCAATTTCAATGTGTTGGATGATGGTAATTGTCATTGTAAGTTATTCTATTTCCATAAGGGGGCATCTAAATATGAATAAAATATTTTACTTTGCAGTCACTTAAAATAAACATAGAATTTTGGTTATACATAACTTACTTGAAAGAAAATGTGTGTGTTGGAATATGTTTTCTGTCACATTATTTAATGGCTGGCCAAAAAGGCATGCTGGCTTTGACAAATTCAAGATAATCTTAACTTCTGGGAGGAGACCCTCAGTTTATTTTAATTTAAATATTTGTAGCTAAATGTGAAACACTAGCAACTAACTCTCTCCTTTTCCTGAAAACTAATGTGTAAAATTGCGTTTTGAAAGTAGGGTGTGTCTTGGAAATACTGTGTGGCATGTGATAGCACTTCAGGACTCGGTAAAAGCTTCAGCATCCTACATATGCTAAACCAGTTTTGAGGAGTTGTTTTTGGTTTTGAGAGGAAGCCGAAATGGCGGTGATAGCCAAAGGTGAAAATGGTACCCATACTTAAAAGTTGAAGCATCACTGAGTTTTAGCATGAGAAGCTAGAAGTAAAAACAAATATAATTCAGTGATAGTAGTGGACTGATAGTTAAATTATTAAATTCTAAAAAATAATGTTGTAATAAAGACTAAAATAATTGCAAAAACCCTAATGGCAGTAAGCTAAACAATAGAATTTGTTGGCATTTATTTGACCATAATATGTTAACAATAATTTCAGAGCTGTTTCATACAAAGGACTATTAAAAATGAAATAGATGTTATGAAATTGTTCTGGCAGCCTTTAGCTGTTTGCTAACAATTTAATACAGCAATAAAAGCTAGCAATAGCAGCACCAAAATTGCATAGCAGAAACTTGATTATAATTTGGTAAGAAAATATTGTATGGATTAAAGTGCTCACTTCAGTGTAAACTGTGCCCAGTTTATCCTTGGGTTTAAAAATCTCATAAATTTGAATAGCTTTTTAAAGTGTTCTTGTTACTAAAAGTCAGAGACAAATTATGCCTATTGCTGATGTTGCTGCCTGGGGAAATAGAGGAGAGGAGTTAAATCTTCTATTCTTTAAGTATGCCTGTGTTAAGCCTTCCCAGGACTCAAAATGGAAGTCTCTTTGGACCTTGCGATACGGACTTCTTATTTAAGTATTCTCACCTCTGTTCAATGATCCACGTGAATAATCATAAAAGATAATGGATGGGACTCAAGCCTGCATTTTTGCATCTAACTGAGAGCATGCTCATTAGCACAACCAAGTGTGAGCACAGACTTGTGGCTTATGCCTGGAGAAAGGCAAATAAAATAAAGAAAAAATTTCATCTCTAAGCTCTGTCTTTATGAAATTGTGACATCCATTGTAATTTTGAATTTGACTCTCATTTCCTTTGTAGGGCTATTTTTGAGGGAGCAGAATCTATATGCATTTCTAAATTGTCCTTTAACTTGTATAGAAACTCTGACTACACGAGGAGGTTTGTGGAAGAATTTTCTGGAAGTGAAGTGTGCTTTATAAATGCTATTGAACTTGACACTAAGTAGATGGAACAGAATATATAGCTGGTTTAATTGTCAGGAATCTGTACAAGTCCAGAAAAATTTTTATTTGAGAACCTCAACTGGTTTTGAGACGTTTAGGATATTTAAATTATATTTCTATTTAAATTATTTGTATTTGTTAAAGTATTTTGAGAAAAAGGTGAAAATATGGAAATGCTGTCGAAGACAGAGCTTCTGGGAAAGTGAGAAAAGGAAATAAGACAATAGAAGGGCTAAGTAGGTGGAGAGTAGTGAGTAATGAATAGAGGAGAAACCAGTTTTCAAATTCTGTAAGCCCCAAAGTAGTGAACAAAGATCCGAAATTTCACATGAAAGCTAGAAGAGATCCAGTCTACACACTGCTGGGGACAGCTTCCTGGCAGTGCATGTTCTGTGTTAAGATTTCATGATGCAAGAATTGAGAAGAGGAAAAATTAAGTTACTTGAGAATATGCAAAATGTGACAAAAAAAATCAGACTTGAAAAAGAACAGTTGATTTTTGAAGATGTTCAGAAAGAATAACGACCAGGATTCGGTAACAGCATGAGAAATTGTGACAAGGATAACCTTATTTATTGAGCTGTTTGCTTCTGAATTGAAGACCATTTCTTAATAAATGGCAAGAGAAGAGAAAAACTTCTAGATTTTTTTCCCTTGATGAAGCCTGTAACTGCTACAGCATATGAGTTTATGGAAGGATGTTAAGAAAAGCACTTGAGGTAAAAATACTTAAAATGACCTCTTTTGAAAGAAAATGTAATATCATTTAAGATTTTAAGTTTACATGAGTAAAATAGGTTGTGCTAGCTTTAGTAGTCCTATTAAGTGATGTGAACAGTAATATTTATTTGAAGTTTCTCTACATTTTGGAGAGAATGTGCAACTACGGGTATGTAAAAACTGCAAAAACAGCCGTTTAGTGTCTGAAAATGCAGAGCAGATGAAAAGAGGAAAAATAAAAGTGTTACTTTGTCATAGCAAAAATTGTTTAAATTTACATAAAAACAGCCTGTCTGCTGGTACCTACTGACAGTTCTTTTAATAACACTTGCTGTGAAAAAGAGATAAGAAAACCAGTGGGCTTTTAAAACTCTACTGGTAATCTTAGTTTTTCACATGAAAGAACAGTAAGTAAACTGCAGGACTTTAATTTTCTTTAATTTTGAAAGGTTTTCTAAATAATTTCTGCTTTTATTAAAAACAGAGTCAGAGAACGTTTGAGATTGGAAAAGACCTCTAGAGCTGGTCTAGTCCCAGCCCCCAAAATCAAAACAAGTCAGATAGAGCACGTTACTCAAGGCAGTGTCTGATTGGGTTTTGAATATCTCCAAGGATGGAGTCTCTGCAACCTCTGTGGACAGCTCGTTCTGTTGTTTGTTCCTCCTCAGAGTGAAAAAAAAAAAAAATTCTTGTATTTAACAGTCTCCTTTATTTCCGTTTTTGCCTGTTGCCTCTTGTCCTTTCACTAGGCACCACTAAGAAATCTGGCTCTCTTTCCTTCCCCTAACAGATACTTATACACTGAGAAGATTCTCACTGAGCCTTCTCTTCTCCAGACTAAATAATCTCAGGCTTTAGCCTATTCTTGTATGACAGGTGCTCCAGCCAGTCATCTTCACAGTCCCTTTGCTGGACTTACTCCAGTAACTCCATTATGTTTTTTGTACTGGGGAGCCCAGGACTGGACACAGTGTTCTTGGTGTGGTTCCACCAGTGCTGAGTCAAAAGAAAAAGTATATTGATTGTTCTTAAAAGTAAATCATAAAAAAAAATTTTCTTCTGTTGTATATAACAGGTAAAATTTAGTCTGTTATAAGAGAAACATCTTCCTGTAGTCAATATAGGGAGTCATTAAGAACACTATTTAAGAATGAGAAAGTAACTGTGCTTATTAAATTCATGTCTCGGGAAAGTCATGTCATAGT
Organism: Falcunculus frontatus; assembly: GCA_013398115.1. NCBI lineage: Eukaryota > Metazoa > Chordata > Aves > Passeriformes > Falcunculus > Falcunculus frontatus. Next base: position 1,544,969 of record VZRV01008780.1, read on the forward strand.
TGTGGTTTGTCGTTGTAGTTTAAAAGGTGAATTCATTGAGCAACATTGTGGAGAATTATCAGTGCTAATGCTTACAGTTTTCCACTGGAAGTTGTATCTTAGTGGAAGACTCTACTGTGTAAGTTCAGAGAAGACATCCACAGTTCCAATCCCTTCCTCTGCTCTCTTTGAAAAGTGCATTTTTCAAATGCATTTCTAAATTCACTGCATTAGCATATCACCCCAACAATAGCTTTCAGGAGTCACCTGTCAAATTGCATTAAAAGAGCTGTATCACCTAACCTGGCAGCAGACTGAGACACCTAAAAACTCATAAAACTCAACTGTGAAGGGGCTCTTTGCCAATTCTGCCAGCTCCAGAAAATAATAAATAATGACATAGCTAAAACTCCAGACTTTGATAAAAAGGAGTTAGAAGTATGAGGTGGGAAGGTCTAGTGGTGTTGCACTAGAAGGATAAGGTCCCTCGCGAGGGATGGAGAATATGAGGGCAGGAGGATTGTCAGCTGTTAAATTGTCCTTTGCGTCCCTTGTGGCAGGTACTGGCATACCCCACAAAGTGGGGTAGTGGGTCCAGTTTTTACACACACTAAGAGTTAAGATCCCCACTCCCTTAATTACAAGCAAAACTGGGAATACAGGAGCTGGCTTTCTGTGGAGTGATGGAAGATTGCTAACAGCAAGGTTTTTTCTTCTACAGATCCTAGTTCCTTGGAGAATTGATCTGAAAAGTTTGTGCCATTGATTTCTAATCTACACCAAAACTATTGTGGCCTCTTGTTCACACTGTAGGTAGTAGCTCATATCTCTGTATAGGCTTTTGATGAGCATGTCTGTATGTGCACCTGTGCTTGTATTTGGAGCAGTCAATGTAAGTGGTAGCAAACATGTTAGGCATATCCTCTGTTCCTGTTTACTGTCATTTTGTAGAATCATAGAATATCCTGAGTTAGAAGGGATCCACAAGGATCATCAAACTCCTGTTCCAGTTCCTGCACAGGACAGCCCCAAGAGTCACACCAGGTGACTGAGAGTGTTTTCCAAATGCTTCTTGAACTCTATAAGCCTTGGTGCTGTGACCACTTCCCTGGGGAGCCTGTTCCAGTGCCCAAACATGCTCTGGGTGAAAAAACGTTTTCTGTTATGCAGCCTAAACCTCCCCTGACACATCTTCAGGCCCTTCGCTTGGGTTCTGTCAATGGTCACCACAGAGAAGAGATCAGTGCCTGCCCCTCCTCTTCCCATCACAAGGAAGTTGTAACTGCAATGAGGTGTCCCCTCAGTCTCCTCCAGGCTGAACAGACCAAGTGACCTTGGCCACTCCTCATATGGCTTCCCCTCAAGGCCCTTCACCATCTCTGTAGCCCTCCTTTGGATTCTTTCTCACAACTTTATGTCTTTCTTACAGTGTGGTTCTTCACTTAAAAAATCCACTATGTTTGCTTGTAGTGGTCCATGTGATTTCTGGGTATCTCTAATAGTGTACATTTTGCATCTTGTGGGAAAGAAAAACATAGATTGTGTTTACAGTATATCGTAATTATTAGTTAAGCTGTTGGTCCTACTTGCTATTGAAAACTCAAAAGGTTTTAGCTTAAAAAACTTCTATATTGAAAACTTTAAAAGACTTTTGGTTTGAAGCTTCATTTAATATTATATGTACTTAATTCTATTTAAATCTTATTGTCTCATTCCCATTATGAAAATAACTTACTATTTCATTCAAAATTAGTTTCACTGTTTGATGAGATGACTCAGAAAAATTGACATATTTCCTTCATTTTTTTTGCATTTAAATTTTATATTAAACTGTATCTATGGGTGGATAATTAATTTTTTTTGTTATGAAGATTGATAAAATTCTGAAATTAAGCAGCACGGTATTTTCAGTATAGATTAATCCATGTTACAAATTTTTGAAGTAGGTTTCCTCTGACAATTACATGAAGAAAAGTTTATGTGAAGCTGGTGGGTTTTATAAGTTAAAGTGATGAGGTTCAAAACATAACTTTTTTCACCATAAGGAAAATTTATCAGTTGACAATGAGCTTGATACATACATTTAACGAGTTAGTTGAAGAAAAGGAAAAATATTTAATATTGCTGCGGTTGCCTTTTTCAGTAACTTGAGTGTATTTATGTTTTCTGCCAGCCGCAGAATTATGAACATTATTAGAGTGTTATGTGTTAATTTTCCTTTTGCTATTTTGTGAGACATATACACGATTTTCACTGTCCAGACAGGCAAAAGAATTCCTTCTTTCCTCGGCACCAGACCTTTGGGAAACATAGTGCTTCGGCTTCTGTTGGTCATTGTATTTGAGGCTTCCTGTGTCTTTGTCAACAAGGGAAAAAAATCTGGAATTAATTAGAGAAGTCATTGGCAAACGAGCTAAAAAGTGTTTGCTTTTTTTTCAGGAGCACTTTCTTATGAAAGTTTACTTCTTCTTTTAGAACTTCAATTCATTTATTTCAAGTTCATACTATGGTTTTTGTTTCTGAATTAGGGAAATCTAACCACTCAATTTCATCAATAATGATCGATTATTTGTATTCTATACGATGACTGTGTTATGAAATACTGACTCACAGACAGCAAAAGGAGAAATGGGGAAATGATCAAGCAAATATCTGTGACTGGAACTTAGCAAAGCTTACTCTCTGGAATTTTTTAACTAGCATTGATACAGATGAAAGTTAGCTACGCTGGGCAGTAGTAATGATTGTGATACCAGACCCCATTTTCAGTTTCTTATTACTTGTAAAATTTGAATCACTTGGGCTCAGAATTCTTCATGTCTTTTGTGTATCTTTTAGGCTGGATGTTTTCAGGCAAAATTTTTAAGGTGAGATTTGAGCAAATGTACTGTCTTCCACAGGTGTCCCTCACCCCATACATTTAAGAAGAAAAGTGAATTGAAGTCTTTGATCAGTAAATTGAATTTTGGTGAAGACTTGCTTTCTTTCCCAAGGACAGAGGAGAAATATATTCATGTCAATTTGATGAAATCTGGGGAGAGGGAAGCCTTGAAGGATATTGTGGGAGAAATAGTTTCCTCATAACTATTAGAGTCATGGTGTGGCAGGTTTTAGATCTTTTGTTGTTGTGCTTAGTGTGCTGTGGGCCATTTGAGTGTGCTCATCCCTACAGCTGGAGTTGCTACAGAACTTGCAAGGAACAGAAATGTGGATTGAGAAGAAAGATATTAAGACAGTATCAATGATTGGTAATTCAAAGCCTCTTTGATCTAGATGCATTCTAGATGAAGGGCGGACAAGCGCTACGCTAGGTGAGAAGAGTAAAATGGGGCAGTGAGGTGTGTGACTCCCCTTCTTCTGGGTCATCTTTTGTCATTCATAGAGAGATGTGAGCAGGATGTGCAGAACTCAAGAAACACAGAATCACATAGTCGCTTACGGTGAGGACTAGCATTTTGCTAGGCTAAGCTTCCATGTGAGTATCTCATCCAGTGCTGATGTCTGATGTATCTTTGCTAGTCAGGCAGTCTTTGGTAAGGTAAAGATATTTCAGCCTCTGCTCCTCCTTGGACCAGGCTGATCCTTATCTAGCTGAATTGCCATCCTCAGATTCTCCACTGTATTCTTGGAGGGTTTAATGTTCGTGGGGTTTTTGTTTCATTGTTTTCTTTTGAGTCACTACCCCGTACCATTTCATATCAACAGACATGGTGAAATTCTTTACTCGTCTGCCGGAGTTTAGCATTTGTACTATGCTATATCTTCACCTGCTTTCTCAGTAAAGGCAAACCAAAATCATGCAGAGGTGCTATATGAAACAGGGCCTTGGGTTATAGACAGACAAACCTTAGAACCCAGTATGGAGACCATGGTGGGACTAGGACTGGAGAAGGACCTGAATTTAGATGGTAAATGTGAAGAAATAGAATTGAGAGTGGTAAGCTCATGTGCAGAGGCAGCAAAATCCACTCTATTCAAGCTTCAGGACCTGAACAAAATTGGACTGGTTAGAGAAATCCACATGGTTTTCTTGTTTCAGTGTCTAATAGTCAGAGGAGGGGGGATACTGAAGCTGTTTAAAGAGCCAGGGAGGGGTAGTTGTGGATAGGAAGCCTATGTGAAAAGGAGAAGTTTGCTATGGTCATGACAAGTCAGTGATGCTGAAATGGGGAGTGGGTGACTGGAAAGTGACACCTTAGTAAATTTTTGGCTACTTCATTGTTATAGGTAGCAGAAGATATTTATTTATTGTGATTGCAAAATTACATTTTTTTTTACTGATTAATCAAAACATTTACAAAAGTAGCAAAGAAATATTTATTTTAAAAAAAAAAGTATGAGTGGTAAGCCTTAATGGAAAAAACAATGCTAAAGCATAATTAGCATTACTTACATAGTTACAGTTCCAATGTATTTATTTTGCATACTTAGAAACTCTTTATTCTTAATGCAGAAAAATGTTGGTATATGACTTAATTAATCAAAGATATATTGATCAGCAACCCTTCATAAAAAAGGGGATTTTTCCTGAAGTTCCCTGTTTTGTTAGATATTTTCTTTGATGTTACATGCTGTCATTCATCTTGACCTGTTAATTAAAAAATTGATGAAGTAGTCAAGTAGTTTGGAAGAGGTTCATTTTTCTGTTTTCTTCTATTCTCCAAAAATAAGTAGAGAAGGAGAGATTTCAGAAATCAGTTAATCACAATCACAGCTTCAAGCACTTTGCAGTATTCTGAAGTCAGGTTCTTCAACTTCTTTGTATCCATCATTTTTACCTTTTGTCTGCCTGTCATTTTAATGTGTCGATAGATTCACGTTCTGTGTTGTTTTCTTCTAGAGAGGAAGAATAGAGAAAAGGAATATGGGGGAACAAGGGCATTTCAGAATGACTATGACTAATAAGGCAAAAGGCTAAATTTACTCTGTAGTTTCCAAAGTCGTGTAGGGTGATATAGAATATTCTTTTATTTCATATTTTTCTCCCAAATTCAGGTTCTGAAGATAGAAATTGATATAGATGCATTGCTTGAAATGCATTTAAGACTGCTTTTAATTGCTTTTAAAAGTTGTTTCATTTCCGCCTGGACTAAAGATCTGATGCGTTGCAGAGGGAACCGGTTTTACTGTGGAACCAGTCTAACCAAAAGTGCCCAACAACAGCAGTAACAAAAGTTTAGGAAAATGGTAAAATTGAATATCAAATGAAAAAATTTGATTCACCTTACACCCAGCATGGTACAGGGTGAGACATCCTTTCTTCCTACTGGTTTCATTTGGTTTAGGTTTGTTTCATATAGATTTTACTGCCAAGATGTAATATAATGAGAATATGTATGTACAAGCAAATTATTATTTTCGTAAATATGAAGGTGGTCTCATCTCTTGATTCAGTTGAAACAAACTTCTTGCTTTATCTAGCCTAGGTTATTAATGTGCCTGCTGAAAGTAATATTCAAGAACACAGTTGTGTGGTAATGACATCACAAAAAATCTTCATAATCTTTTACTTGACTTTCATTTTTGTCATTATAAAATAATTTTCTTGAGGGTCCTTTTTTATATTATTTGAGAAAAATCTTGAGTAAGCATGCTACAAGAGACATCATGGTATTACTTCACTGAACTTTTTACTTATCTTGGAAGTGATTTATTTAATACTTAGCACAGAGTTTCACAAATAGAACATCTTCTTAGTACACTGTTCCCTAACTTCTGGCTTGGTCTTAAATGCTATTAATGAATAGATTGTAATATATAATACAATTTATCTTTGTCAGTGCTTTTAAGATTTATGTGTTATGTCTGAATTTTATTTGCATGCATGCATTCAGCCATGGTATAGACGACCTGTGTTACTACAAATGTTGTTCTAAGTATATTGTCTAAATAGTCCTTTTCAGGAGTGCTGTACAATGCTTTTAGTATATAGCTTGATTATGATATAATACAAATACATTAATTGTTTATATATATTGGTTAACTTCTGGCTTCTTTTGAAAAAAACTAGTACTAAATTTTGTGTGCTTCAGGTCTAGTTTGAAAGAAAATCATAATTCCTTTTCTTGTGCACTTCAGAAATAGTCCATTTCCACATAGACACCTGTTATCATTTTAGATAGTTTTAATACTGAAGACTGAAAATTAACTATGGAATTATAATGGAATATATGAAATGTTTGCTTTGTAAGTTAAGCTTTTCTACATCTGTTAATCACCTTGAGCAACTTTATGGCCTTTAAAAAAAAGTCCAGTGTTAAGATGCTTGTTTTAAAACATGGGTATTTGTATGAACTGCTCAAGTGAATGCATCGCATTTTCCCTACTTTTATTTTCTTACTCTTTATTTTGTTTGTAAACACATCTGGCAAATTTTTCCTTAGGCCACTTCATGTGTAAAGTTTTTTATTGTGGAATTGTAAATGTAAGTGAATAATACCAGTTTTCGGTGGGCTTTTTGGTTTTTTGTTTTGTTGGGTTTTTTTGTTTGGTTTGGTTTTGGTTGGTTGTTCAGTTTTTTTGATGGCTGCCAAAATGCTTTAGATATGCTTGTGCTTATAAAACTTATGTGTATAATATTTTCTGGCTTTTATTTGGTGAAATGTTTATAGTGTCTCAGTTTCAGTAGAATATGAAATCACCTTTCAGTCTTCAGAAAAGATCCTTTAATGTGACTAATACCATTGAATTTTAAGATGACATCAAGGACACAGTATTTTACTATTTGCGCACAACAAAACTGATTGAAAATCAGTCTCGGACACCTCTTATAAATACACTATTGCTTATGTACAATCAGATACTGTCTGTAAGAGGGCTGGGAAGGAAATTTCTTATCCCTTCTAACTGACAGAAACCCACTACTGACCCAAACACTGGGCATCACAGGATTTTATTCAGGATGTTGGCTTCCCATCCTGACCACAGGAGCTGGTAATGCTTTCTAATACCAGAAATGAAAGCTTTTAGAATATCAAGAACAAATTATCATAGCTTCTTATTTGTTTATTCCCACAGAGCTAAGGCATAAGTACCCCTGAGCTCACTGCACAATTTCTTGTACTGAATAGGCATCTGGTGATGTTCCCTCTAAACCTCCTAAGCTTCAGGCTGTGGCTGTGAGCCTTGTGGTGAGAGCCCTCCCTCTCTCAACTAAGGAGAGTTTGGTTGCACCGTCAGCCCCAAAATCAAAGAATCAAAGAATATGCTGAGTTTGAAGGGACCCACAAGGATCATCGAGTCTAATCCCAGCCCTGCACAGGACCATCTCCAGGAATCACGCCATGGGCCTGAGAGTATTGTCCATGCTTTATGAACTCTGCCAGGCTTGATGCTGTGACCACTTCCCTGGGGAAGTGCGCAACCACCCTCTGGGTGAAGAACCTTTTTCTAATATGCAATCTAAACCTCCCCTGACACAACTTCAGGCCATTCCCTTGGGTTCTGTCAATGGTCACCACAGAGTATTTGCGTATCTGCTCCTCCTCTTCCCCTCATGAGGAAGTTGTAACTGCAATGAGGTGTCCCCTCAGTCTCCTCTTCTCCAGGCTGAACAGACCAAGTGACCTCGGCCACAGTTCATATGGCTTCCCCCCAAGGCCCTTCACAATCTTTGTAGCCCTCCTTTGGACACTCTCTTACAGTTTAATGTCTTTCTTATAATGTGTCATCCAAAACTGCCCCCAGGACTCAAGGTGAGGCCACCCCAGTGCAGAGCAGAGCTGGACAATGCCCTCCCTTGCCCGGCTGCTGATGCTGTGCCTGATGCACCAATTCTCTCCCCCTTGGCTCCCTGGGCTACTTTGTTTCTGGACAGCATCTAGAGCTCAAGGTATTGCTTTCTGCCCTTTGGGTCCAGTTGGCTTTCAACCCATTTATCCAGCCTTGTTTTTAACTTGATAGGGAAAATGCTGTACCAGACTGATTGAAAAGCCTTATGCTGGACATTTTGGTGTGTTACAACCATTGTTCTTCCCTCTTTCACAGAGCACATCATTTGTTATTTCAGATATGACCAACTCTTCTACCCTTATTAAATCTTTGCTGAATCTCTCAGTTACTCGCATGTATTTGACAATGGATCCCTTGATCTTTCCCAGTACAAGGACAAGGCTGACCAGGTCAGCCCATGATTTCCTAGGTACTACACACTATTGTTTTTTATTGTGCATGTCTCACCTCTTTAAGATGGGCTCATCTTAGCATTTTTCAGTTTTCAGTGTCCTGTCTTGGCTGTAATGGTGTTTCTTAGATCTTACACAGGAGCCTGACAGAGATAATAAACATCCGTTCCAGAAATGTTGAATATTTCTTGTGGACTGGAATATGTCCAAATGAACTAGACCCTGATTTGCTGCTTTCCTGCTGTTGGCTGTCCTTCTCTTTCCCATGTCACACTGGTAGGCGTGGAAGTCTGAGGCCAAGTTTTTACCATGCATGCTGATGCATTTAGCTCAAATGCATCATGTACGTAGCCCCTTCTGCCTTTCTCTGAGCTCTGAGTAAATTTTCTTTTAAAAATCATATCCCTTTTGCTTGACAACCTTCCCTTTCCTGACAGCTTCCTGCAGGATTCTGCCTACCAGTGCCTTTGACAAGCCAAGGTTTCCTCTTCCAAAGCCATGATACAGCTTTTTGTGGTCTTCCTTATCGAGAAGCAGTAAATTCTTCTGTAATTTTAAACCATAGCAGTGGTAAGAGATTGTACTTAACACCTCACTTTGTTCTCTGGACTCAATGTTCCAATAAGCCATAAAGTGTCAGTAGTGCCATTAATATTTTCAATCTAATTTATAAATAAAACTGGATCATAATTGATTTCTTAATCATAGCAGCAGGTGCATCACAGATTTTGACTTGGACTATGATATACAGCAGCCTGATGAAGAGGTTCCCTGTGATCCTGTAGAGACTTTTGAATGGCTTGCAGTAGAACTGTTACAGTTTTAAGGTTTCTGGGAGTGGGAGTTTTGAGAGGAAAAAAAAAAAAAAAAACCCCCTATAAATATCTTGAGGAAAAATTTACTTTGAAAGGAGGAAAAAAATGCCCATCTCCAAGCTCTGAATCTGTGTTTTAGACTTGTGCTTGGTAGAACAGCAGAGTGAGAAACCAGAATTCCTACTTTGGCTTGTTTTGTAGTGTTTGTGATAGTTATGCTTACATTTTAACATACTGAAGTCACGCAGAAGGTTGTAAATGCTTCACAGATACCAATAAACTATCAATAACTGTTGGCTAACTTAATGGCTTAGGCCTGTATTTTCACTGAAAACAGTATGAAAACTGTGCAGTCCACTGCCTTTGCAACTCCATTAAACCCTGGTGTTGACTGTCAAGTGTTGAAACTGAAATAGTGAAGTGAAATTTATTTCCTGTCAGAATTCAGCCATTCCCACTGATAAAGAGACAGTCCAGTAAATTACTTGATCTACTTTTCTGTAAAAATAAACATAATTATTATAATAGTATTATAAAATAATAACAACTTCAGACTTTATTCTGTATACTGAAATGGAAAAAAAATATCCTTCACACCACATTTTTTATTTTAAAATACTCTATTTAGGTTTTTTATTTCAAATCAATATTATAATCTATTTTTTTGTATTATATGGCTCTGCTAGTTAAAATATTTCTTACAATTTGCCCTATAAATAATAGCAATAATAAGCAAGTTCTGTATTTGAAAAAAGTTTAGATTTTTATTTCTAATAAAATATTTGATCTGTAAGATTAATGGTAAGTTAGTATATTTATATAGTGCTTAAGAAGGAGTACAGCGTTCTCACATTAACAGAAACAGTTCCAGTGAGTGACAGTACTCATATTAAAAAGCTGCGTAATATATAAAATGTTCATTTTTTTTTTTGAGTTTATGCTTTTGAGTTTACTGATAGGTGAAGTCCAAATTACTTGCCGTCTTTGGAAGACGTACTTTTACTGGGAAGATACTCTGTAACAATTACTGTCAACAGAACTGAAGCCCTGGGATCAGACAGGCAAAGTGGTTGGTACTGAGGGTCAATCGTGTTTTCTCTGGAAGAGTTTCTGCAGGCATGTCTGGTCTGCACATTGCTTCAAAGTGGCCTGAATGTCCCTGCTGCTAGAGACACCTGAAAGCTCTTAAAACTTGGAACTATATCGATTACGCATAAAAAGTGAAATTGAGCAGAACTTGTATCATCTTTTGTGATACAAAAAGTTGGAAGACCGTGAAGGACTGGCAGTTGATCTTTAACTCCATTTTTGTTGCTAATTAGATTATCAGAGAAAAGCTCACAGTTATGTCTAATCCAGCAAGTCACATGTTTTGTTGGTCAAGCATGTTTTGTGTGCACAGACAGCATAAGACTAAAGCTGTGAATAAAGGGCAACTTAGTTGACCAGTCAGCTACATACTGCTGGTAACATCTATTGCCACATCCTGATTCAGTTTCATTAGAATATAATGATGATTATGTTGTTCATCAATACTCCTCTCAAGGCTTTGTAACTCCCCACGTATGTGGCTTTTTTTCCCCCTAGGTTTTATGCAGTTTAAAATTAACTTGAGTTGTGAGGTTTCTAATGGTACACTTATTTTCTGTTAAAACTGTGGGAAACCACACTTGTATGGGAAGATAGGATTTCATGTATACCGTAACCGTTTATTAATTATTATGCTTATTGCATACCAAGCAGGGCCTTTTTCTTTTGAATGTAAGTACTCAACTGAAAACAAGTACAGTCTAATACAGTGTAGATTACGTGATATTGTGCAGTTGGGATTGAGAATTATTTTGTACTGCCATATGCCCTTGTGTTATACAAGCCCTAACTCATTATTTTCAGTTCGTAATAATAATGATGATAAACATAATGCTCTGTGATCTGTTTTTCTACTTACATAATACATATGCTAGCAGTCACAAGACTCAATTGAATTCATGGGCTGGCATTCAGTTGAATGTATTTTTCTTTTGCAGTGAGTACAGAGATTAAACTTGAAAATGGGCTCCTCATGCTCATTCAAAATACTAGCAGGAGGAAGGAAGAGTTCCGCTTTAAGTAGAAAGGGATAGTCACTCCTTGCAGTTAAGCACTGAATCAGATAGAGACAGCTGCAGAGGCAAGATATGCATTGCAAAAAACAGATCAATTGGAATCAGTCCCATCCAAATAAAATTACATCACTCAATAACCTTTCTTTCAAGCCATTGAAATCTTCTGGCCCAAATTTCTCTTGTCACGTCACTGAGTTTTGCCAATGATTAAAGTATCTTGAAATTGCTTCGATAACATCAGGGACCTTGTTGTGACAAGGTCTGTAAATGCAGTCATTTAAAAGGGAAAACTGGGTTTCATGTAGAGTATTGAGCGTATTGACTGGATATTTTTTCATGAGTTCTCAGAAGCTTGTATTCACAAAGACAGTACAGAATGAAGGAAAATGACATATCCTATACAAAAGATTAAATAAAATGTTGGTACTATATATGTGAAATGGTTTCATTCAGTAATAAAAGTGTAATTTTCCTCTGAAGTAGTTTGAAAATGTGTTCTTGTTTTGAAGTGGACATAGAAGTACTTGGAGAATAGAATTCTGTAAATCAAGACAGTCAACATGTTTATGCAGTGACCAGCTCTAACTGTTACTGTTTATGCTCCTGTGTGACAGTTATTAAAATAAAGCAGAGCTCTTCTATTCCGGTGGTACTTCAGAAGCTGTGATCTTTTGTCCTGCAGATAACTTTTTTACAGGCTAATCAGTGTGTATATTAGCAGATATAAAGCTGTAACTGTTCAGGAAACATTTATTAATATTTCTAACGATCAATACTGAGAAAATTGAAGTAATTAGCAATATCTAGAAGACCCATTGTTCATCATTGTTTTCGGGGTCTGTTTTGGTTATTTTTTTTCCCTCTAAAGAGTTCAGTAACTCTCATCCACTTGATAGAGCTATTGGATACGGATTAATTTCTGAGATGAGGTGTACTTTGAGCAGCCTGAATTTTAAAAATGCGTATTACTTATAATCTTTACTTCATTAAAGTTATTTGCAAATACCCCAAATTCCTCTTTAGGCTTAGCAGACTTAACCTGGTGGGAGAGTCCTAATTTTTCAGCGTTGGTAAGGTATGCTGGAGCAGCTTCTTGCCTTCAGACCCTTGAAGACAAACTGATTTTACATTGTGGTTGCAAATGTATTTTTACTTGTGCCCAGTTAGCTAGAAACATTGCTCTTAAAACAGGTATTTAACCTGATGAAGGCAAGTATTAATATGGCTAGAAAAGAACCAGGATCAAAACTGCTGACATAAGCATTATGTTTGTCTGCAGTTTGTACTTTTCCGTGTCTGTTACACAACTGAAGAGTAGAAAGTATTGAAATAATTTGTGGGGTTTCTTGTCCTATAAAGTCTCTTGAAAAGGAAATCTGCACATACTCTTAAACACCTGCCTTTTACATAATATTGACTTAAGTGAGGAAGCAGATGACAGCCATGTGTGATTAGGGAGAAGAGTGAGAGAGGTTGGTGTGTTTGTCCCTCTTTGTACCAAAATTTGAAGGCAAGTGCTTTTACAATTACTTTTGTCCTGGATTAAGGAGAGCTGGGAGAGAACAACTCTTGTAAAGGACCAAATATGCCATTGAGAACCTTCCTGTTGAAAGCACCTATTATGGCATCATCTGTGATTCTTTTTTCTATCTTAATATTTGTTGCATCTCCTGGTAATAGAGGAAGGCTATTCAGTTTTGCTCGCTGTCCTTATTTCAGATTTTTGTGCTCATTAAATTCTTTTCCTAAGTAAGGCTGAAAGTTCAAGTTCAGCTATTGCAGACAACTGGGTACCTCAGTCAGTAGAAATTTGAATGGATGTACAGGAACAGGAGCAGTTCTTTGGTTGAGGAAGGGTTGGCAAATGGTATTTAGGGATGGAAGAAGAGCAAAAGGAGAGACTAGAACAGGAGAAATGTCATCAGTGTGGGAGGTCTCAGGACAGTCGTCAGTTATCAGATGAATTTGCTGTTGTATTACAATAATACAATAATTACAAGCTATTGTGTTTATACATTCATATTCCTTTTTTTTACCAATCTTTTACTTGCTAGAACTGTGTTTAAGCAAAGTCAATAGTGATTCCTTAATTAATAATTTTTCAAACATGAGAGGGGTGAAGATAACCATAGAACATGTAAAATAAATGATGCCAAGTCAAATTTTTAATAGAGTAGAAATGGAAAAATTGTCCAACCATTTAAAAAATAATTTGCCTTTAATATATGAGTAAATACTATAATATCCTTTAAAATTTCTTGACATGTTGTTACCAATAAAAATGCAATACAAAGTAATATAGGAATAAGTAGTGCAGGTATAGGTTACTTACACTTCCTACTTGATGTCTGTGTTCTTACAGCCTTACCTAAAGTACTACAAAATATTAGGATCTCAGTAGTTACAAGTTTCCTCTGAGAACCTTGTTTGTACTTAATTACTTTGATTTGTGAGCTTATTAGAATTTAACTAATTATTTTATTGGTTCAGCTGTGAAGTTGGTTTCATATATAAAAAGATGTTTAGATAAAATTTTTATATAAAAATAATTTATAAATAGAAATTTATGTATATAAGTACACACATGTATGTGTGTGTATACACATGTTCGCATACTCATTTGCTCATTTTGAGAAACCAAAATAAAACTCCTTGTATTTAAAGTATAGATTGTTATATTCCTGCCCAAACCTTACTATCCCAGATGGGACAGCCTGTCACGTTCTGATGACCTGACTCAAATGGTACAGTTGCAGCTATTCACATTGCTGCTGAGAGGGTAGAGGTGGCACAGAGACCTTCAGTTTATGTTGAATTGTTTCTGATGTTACTCTTCAAGTTTCTGCATTTCAGACCGCACCCATGTCAGCCTCACCCACTGAGGCTGTCAGAACAGAACTAGTTGCACTCAGCAAAGAATGAGGATTGTAATAAGATGACTATGAAGAGTATTTCTATTTTACAGCTAAGCTTTTTTTTGGTTTTCTTAAGAAGTTCAAAGTTGCACTGTAGAATTGCAGTTCAGGACACCCAATTTAAAATTTCAATTGTGTCTCAAGTAAGAGATGAAGTGAGAATTGGGAGTGGATTTACGTATGGTACTTCTTGCTGTCCCTGTAATTCTTAGACTCAAAATCTTGAATTTTTGTTCAAACATGTGGCAACAAGGTGGCTCCTGTTCATCAGACTATTATATATTATATAATATATTATATTTTATCAAAGTATGATAGCAGTTTCTTTTTTTATTTACAATTCTACTTAAATACATTTCAAAGTTAAAAAAAAAAAAAACCAAACACCAAATGTGGTGATGGAGACTTTATATCGATCTTTCTTTCAAAATGTATCTGCTTGGCTTAAAGACAACATGGGTGTTTCCCTACTTAAAATCTCACAATGCTATAAGATACATTAATTTGCTATATGGCAAGTAGTTTAAAGAGTTTAAATGTACAGAATTAGCACTTTAAAATTCTAATGATTTTTTTAAAAAGCATTCTTGAAGTGTATGTATGTCATGAGTGTCAAAAGACAGGAAGTACAAGTAGGAAAAGAAAAAAGCTGTGAAGACTTTGGAATTATTGGCTCAAAGACATTTTTTTGGGAAGTGACTAAAGCTTTTTAAGTACTAAATTATTACAATGCCTTTTGAAAGAAACCCTCTCTTACTTAGTCCTTCCTAAATCCTAAGACTTGTTTTCTTTCAAATGCTATTCTATAAAAGAAGCATTTTTTAAGGTTATGACATAGTACCCATGTCATTTGTGCTTGTAGTCAATCCCATAGCTGCATTTCTGTGGGTTTCAAATCTGAGTAAAATGCTAGCTTCACAATCAAGCCTACTTGAATTAAATTGTTGCTTTTATGATTAAAAAAAAAAAGACGAAAATTATCTTCTCTGTCTTGTGGTGGGCTGCCTTTGTTCTTTGAGCTGTTTTGAGAAAAAGTTTTAAGGATGCTAAACTTAACTCAGTTTAATGTTTTGACACTTAGAGACTCTTGAAAATTTGGTGTGGGTGTCTAAGTATTTGGATCTGAGCATACACATTGCTTAAATTTAGTGTGATGTTAAAATGTTTCATAAGACAGAGGAGAGCTGCTATGATCTTTCAATGTTAATATTTTTTTCTTATCACTTTACTGTGTAGATACCCTTCATGAGACACAACTCTGCCACAACTCATCCTCGGAGGCAATCGTGGAAACCTTTTATAATAGGATTTTTAAGTGTGGATAAAGCTCTCAATAGAATACCTAAAGTAAAGGAGAACAGCTACCTTGTCTCAACTATAAGCTTATTATGACAAAACATTGAGTTTGCTTGTCAGGCTTGGATAGAATGTAATTGATTGGTTTGTTATTTGGACTGACAAGGTAGTTAATTTGCCTGCATTTTTTTGCACTAATCAGGAACATTTTGTATGTGCATCGTTGAAAAATCCCGGATAAATGTCTTGTCAGGATTGTCCTATTAAGTAATGTCTCTTTCCCCTGTGCTTCGTTGGCAAATGATGTTATACGATGCTTGGATTCACTGAAGAGTGACAGAAGCCTGTGGGACTTAAATATTGTGTGCTCCTCTATGGTGATACTGAAAGAAATAAGCAGTGGTTTGCCATCCACCTGCCACTCTACTTATATACAGTTTAATAAGAACATTTCTATATAGAACACTGTGTTGTACATAGACCTTACTGTAAAAAGGATTGTTTCCTAAAAAATAATAAATGTTCAGTGATAATGAGACCTGTAAAACACTTGAGACTTACTATTCTGAAGGAATAGATTTGCCATGGAAAAATTGATTTCATGCTTATTAGTATGAACGAATTGTTTCTGACTCCAGACACTTGGGTGAATAGAACTATACCTATACTTCTTTCTGAAAAAATTTTAAAAAATAAGAAAAATTTGAGTATATGCAGACATTTGTTTTATTTGGCTTACTTCTCTGGCAGTGTTCAGGACAAGCTTATCTCCTCCCAGTGCAAACACGAAATTGTTTTGTAAGTTGGGAAAGGAATGAAGAACTGATCACACAACGTGACAGCTGAGATCTTCGTCTCCGTCCGTATATATCCTGGTAGATGCACACATAGTATTTTGATCTTCAAATGGTACAGATCCAGTTCTTAAATCTACAGTATCAGAGTGTTGACATCTTCATCGTTTTCATCTTGAACTTGCTTGGAAAAATTCTGCTCAAATGCAATCACACTTGTAACTTTATGATCTATAATCTTTGAATTTCTTGAGATATGGTGGGTTTTGTCATCTATCAAGGCACGTTTCCATTTGAAAGTATTTTTTAAACTTAAGAAAGAAATTAAATGCTGTAATAAGTAATAGGAAAAAATACAAATTTATGTATACTTATCTACGAGTCATATCTTACCAGGGCATTTCATGTTTGAATATTATATTAAATAAAATTAACCTGATGTCTAACACGTCGTTTTATTTTAAAAAGGGGGTGGGGGAGTCTCAGAGTTAAGATTTTTGTTGGGACTATTAGAAATGCTTGTCATTCTGTATTGGCAAGGCACACAAAGACACCTTAAAAATAAAAAAAATTTGCACTAGGAAGTAGACGCTAATGCAGGAATTTGATCTTTAAGGATCTGTGAATCCTTTTTAGGAAGAAAGGACCCAAGTTTATTGGCCACTTGTGCAGTATTCTGAAAGTAAAAAGTTGTGTCCAAGTGCTGTGTAAGCAAGGGGAAAAAAATGTTTGCCCATACATCATGCTGAGTTTAGGAAAAAAAAGAAAAAGTAATGTTTACTGTGATTTATGATCATTTATTAAACTAAAACGGTCTAGATATTGCGGATAGGAGAGAATGATAAATGTAGCTTATCTTGGCTTTAGTAGGACTTTCAAAATACTTCTGTGTGTGACATTCCTTTAAGTTAGAGATTTTGTTAATTAAGCTGCTATAAAATATGTAGCTGATTTGGAAAGTAAACCAGCTACCATGGACTCACTGTCAAATGATATTCAGCTCACTGGGTTCTGCTCAAGCTCTTCTGGCTTCAGTATTACGATATTTTTGTTAATTTTTGCTTTAGTGTATTAGGTACTGAAGTAAAGCATTTGGTTACATTTGCAGGTGATGACAGTAGGATGTGAGGGACTACAGTGTTAGAATTAAAAAGGAAATTTTAAGAAAGCGTTCAGAAAAAGCATGCAGTGCTGGAAGGAAAAGGCAAATCACTGTTGGCTACATGATTATGACATCAAGAGTAACTTCAAAAAAAGAGAAAGTGTGGGGGACTCTGGATCACAGATCACAGAACATGGATCAAATGATCAAACCTGATACATACAGAGAGAGGTGTTACATTTAACGCATTGGAGTACTCCTCCTGAATATTCAGAGCACCAGTATTTCACCCTTTGAAAAGTCTCAGCTAGCGCATCGTGTCCACTTTGGTAAACAGAGAAGGTCGAAAGCAAACTGAATTGGACTGTGAGAAGACCACAGGAGACACAAATTTAAAAAGCTCAAAATAGTAATATTTCTTTAATTTAGTGAAGGTGGGAAATCTGTTCAAAAAGCCTAAATTAATACAAAGATGATAAAGACAGAAGTTGCTACAAATACGGGAAAAAAAGTTCTTCAAAGCTGGTCAGACCAAGAATAAGCTACATTGTATCAATATGGTTTAGCCAATAGAAAGTCTAACAATAAGAATACTTGCACTAGAGATGTTTGTTAGGGAAGTTCAGTAATCTCTGCTGTTCGAGGATTTTAAGCACAGACTAATGTGTGTTAAGTACTGTTTCAAGTATTGTTGATATTTTCCTGGGCATGCTTGGAATCCCAAGGTGAATTCCTGTTGTATTTTTTATGTTTCTCCCCAGTACAGCTTCCTTGTAGAATTTTGTTGTCTCTCTCTCTCCCCCATATCATTATGTTGAAAGCCCGATGCTAACACTTGATGTTTCACCTTTTGAAAGATGTTTTATGGCAATGTTCAGAACTATAATGGACTTCTCTAGTAGTTAATAAACAGTACACCATTCAGTAGAATTAATAGTCTGAACATGTGGGAGTGGCACTATAGATGCAGTCATGTATTGCAGCTAGAATGTACTCCAGAAAAACAAATGCAGCATTTGATAATAGTTTCTTAAATTTTACACTTTCCAGTTTGTCAAAGGACTTTTTCAGTGTCTGTAATTGGTGTAGCATTACCTTAATGCATGTTGTAGAGTCATTGTCTTCACAGAAATTCTTAGTTTAAGCATTAAAATGCTGTAAATAGAAGTTCTGTACAGTAGCTGTATATTAACAAAAGCAACCACATCTGAAATAGCGTTCATATCATTATATTCCATGTGAGTATGTGGACTACTAATGAATTTTGCAAACTAATTTAACAAAGCCATGTGTTGTGTAGTTTTGCAGTCCTATGAGAGAGAAAAGCATACATTTCTTGCTGAAAGAAAGCTGTTCACATGCAGGTATAGTAAATAAAGTTTCTTTTCAGCATTCTTAGAATTCATTTGGTATATGCAAACTTAATTTTTGAAAAGCAAATGATGTGTAGACCGTTCAGAAAAAAATCCAGATTGCATAGGAATGACATATAACAATAGCCCTTTCAAATTCTTCCTTACCCATGAATAATCAGTGTTAGGTTTCTGGATATGAGGGGGTGTTTGATTTAGTATTAAAATTGTGAGTTAAATCAGTTAGGCGGCAGTTTTGGGTTTAGTGTAATAAATTTAGCTACACAGATGTCTGCCAGATTAATGCTTATTTTCTTTTGCTGTTTTAGGGTATAATTGATAGATGCTATTTGTTTTTATTAATGCCCTTGATATTGGACAGAAATTTAAGTAAACAGGAGATAAGACAATTTCCCATATCCAAAAGCACATATCATGAAACCACTGTTAGTTGATGATCAGTAAGCTCATCGTGCTCTGTCAGGCTGTGTGTCCATCTTGCCCATACACTGTCTTCATCAATAGTAGGTAGATATAAAAACTGGAATGCAATCATCATCCCTCATTGGATAACTCTCTCACCTTTCAGCAACAGCCATGCCCTCTCTCTTCTAGGCATAGCAGAAGAGAGTAAGAGTCTACTCTGTCATCTACCATTATCAACTATGTAAATAAGAGACCTCCTTTAGTGTTCTTGCATTGTACCTGACATAATAGAAATTAGAACGTGACTTTTAATTACATAGTGTAATACCATAGCATTATCCTTCCCAGAAAGAGTATTTCATTTATCTAAATCAAATTTATGAAAATACTAGAATCCAGAAAGATGTAGGTTGGAGAAGTCTCTGAAGGACATCTGTTCCAGCCACCTACTCAACACAGGACTGACTGCAAAGTTAGCTCGAACTTTGAAATTAGGTGAAGTTCCTTAAAGTTCATGTGGTTGAGCTTTTAGCATCTGTGAAGATAGAGAGCCTTTCAGGATAACAAGTACTTGTGTGTGAAGAGGCTGTATAGTTGGGCTATATCCTGGTTTATAATCAACAGTTTATGCATATGCAGTCACGTAAGAATTTTAGTGCTGAAATGTGTCACACTCTTGGTGATAAAGTCACCTAGAGCTTGACTGGCCTATGTGAGTAGACTTCTTAAAACTGTTCTGTAGAACAGAAACTGCAAGGTGACCATCCATTTTTAGTTGTTATGCCACTTATAGAAAAGGGCAGAAGTGTAGCAATCAGTAAGAAGAGAACCAGCTTCTGTTTTATACTTCATAGAGTTTTATTATTTTGACTTTTTTTTTGCCTAAAAAAAAGGAGTTAATAAGAATCTAGATCTTCTTTTTCAGCGTTTAAATATAGTATGGCATTACTTCTGGTTTGTGTTTTACCTGTGACATATCACAGCAAAATGAAAGTAATCTGTTTTGGAATTAATGGGGCTGAATTGACGAGTTATGGTATAGAATGGTAGGGTAATATACAAAGTCATACCTTTGCTTATTTTCACTTTGTTTCAAGAAATGTCAGAAGCAAGAGATAAAAAGAGTGTTACCGGCATATTCTGTTTTGGGCTACAGTTTTGGGCTCCTCCCTCAGTAACTAGAATAAATGTACATTTTGGACAGCATTAATAACAATGCACTAAATAGATGACTATATATTTCTTTCACCATTAGATCTTGAATTTTACTGTTTAAATAAGGGCACAGGAAAGTGCCTTCTTTGATGTGACATAGGAGTTGCTGCTGCAACCCAGCCCATAGTATTCATTCCTATCATCCAGAATTCATCACTCTTGTGGTCTGGTTGCAGTAAGGTATCACAGGAGCGTTCTTCAACTGCTCCAGGCTGAAGTCAGTCGTTTTGGTTCTACAGTTTGAATTCACTTGAGCTACATTGATTTACTCGGGCTTTTTGAGAATGCTTATGTGCTCCCTTCTATTGGTTATGTGATACATCTGCTTATAAGAAACCAAGTGTTGACAGTGACTTACATGGTCCTGGCTGGTTTTAAGTTGCTCATCTGAAATCAAGAACATGCTGCAATTTAAAATGAACCCTGTAGCGTGTCTCCATCTGTTTGCAGTTCCGGAGTGACTCAGCACTTGGACACTGAGGGATTAAAGGGGAGAGAGATTGGTGCCTGAGAAGAAACCTCTATTCCTCAGATGTCTCTTCCTCAGGTGCTAAGAGCATTTAGTCAGAAATGGGGTCCAAAACAAGCCAGCAAGGGATGATGCTTAAAAGTAGTTAAATCTATGCAGGTGCTAGAGTAGCCATTGTGTTGCATCCCCCCAGCAAGTGGGTGCGTGTATACACAGCCATCACACTGCAGTTCCCTTAGAGTTTAAAATTTCTGGATTATCTTACTTAATATTATTTTTTTCTAACTAATTCTAAGCTTGTCAGAGTAAGGCTTGTATGGCAAATTCTCTACTTTTAATGGTAGTGAGATGTATCAATGTTTTATATATTTTTTTTTCCATTAAAGTAAATCTTTCCAAGCTCTTGTGATGAATCGGGAGAAGTATATATATTTTGCAATTTTGTATTTTGTTCACCATGGTACCTTTTGGCATGACACTGCAGGCGGTGTGCAATGATGCGTACATAAGTGAGATTTTCTGTAGTCTGTGAAGCATATTTGGAAAGTTGTATTTAAAGATTAGCTTATTAATGTTGTGTTTCAGGGACATGTAGGTAATTACTTTTACAGCTATAGATGGGTGATGCTGTCTCGTGAATGCAAAATAGGTTTCCTCGCTCTGGCTGAATCAGCTCTTTGTGGTTTTCGATGATATTAACCAGTGACTTACAAATGTGCCGGTGACGGGTGGGTTTTGCATTCACTGCTCCTCTGTAAAAGCACAGGTCTTTTTCCCCAGTGCTTGCAGGACTTCTGCAGGCCAACTGATAAGACTCCCTCCTGTGCAGGTAGATGCAATGTAATGAAATTGGATGTGTGTGCTGAGCTTTGTAAATAAAATGAGATTGACCCCAGCCGTTATCTCATTTATCTCATTTACGTTGTAAAATCAGTATCCACACTATTGATTAGAGCATAATTAGTTAATTACGAACACAAAAATGCAGAGTTATGTAGGATTTGAGCACAGCCAGCTGTACTGCTAAAAAAACTAATAAAAAAAATCCAAGGGCAAGAGCAGATGGAGATCACTCTATTAAAGAACAAAGCAAACATGTTTAGGGTATGGAAACGCCTAATCAACCTTTCTTGCTGTGAAGATGTAGCTGACCTGCATTCTATACTTCTATAAGTAAAAAGTGTTTGCTTGGGGTTTTTTTTAACTTTTTTATCATAACTACTTCAGAATTCACCTTTCTTCTTCACACTCCATTTTCTCTGTATTTAGTGGGCATATATCTATCCTCATTAATTACTGGAATGAGGAACACAGTGATTTTTAATTTTGATGCATACAGTAATTTCAGGCTTGTTATAACATTGATAATAAGCAATTACCTGTCAGTTAGAGGTAATTTAGGAGGTTAGGTTAGCTTGTCTTAGTGTGGAGCTCTGCTTTTATTCCCACAAAGTTTTCAGTACAGCAGCTAACCAGGCTGCTGAAGAGGGCCTACCACTTAATTGCATTTGCAAATCATGGGCTTCACCGCAAAAATAGCTATCCATAAATGGCAACAAGATAAAATACTGGCTAGTTTAAGGACTGTTTTGAACGTGTGACCTTGAATGCACAAGGGTAAAAATTTCAACAACCTATAATATGGAGGAAGCGGATTCTTTCCCTTTCCCCCTCTCCCCATCCTAACAGTTTTGTTTGTCCTATTAAGCCATGTTCAGGATGGAAGTGGATGATACTTGTACATGATGGTGCCGGGTGACTCCTGTGCTCAGTGAACGTCTGGGCTGTGATTGATCTGCGAGTGCATTTACCGACAGGCTGCGAGACTGTCAGCGTGACATCTTTTGTGACCCAACAATTTCATTCTCTATAACTAAGTCGAAAGTACTCTGTATTTTGTGTCCCTTTCTTATTTTCTGAATGTGATGGTGGGATTTCTATCATTTTTATGTTGCTAGACAAAGGAAGACAACTACTCGTATACACTTGAGGGATTAGTCTTGTTTTATTAGTGCCATTTTAACTTAGGTGTATGGTTTTCTTTTGGAATTAGGAATTAAGAATGCCAATTTTTTTTTCTGCACTGTGATGTGTGTAAGTTTCACATTTTGTCCCCAGTCCGTCTCAGCAGACAATGATAGCCAGACAGCTAGAGCATCATCTTTAACCAAGGTGCAGTGTGTATTCATCCATTTACCCAGCATCATGCTCTGGGAACTTCAGAATCAGGGAATTTCTGTTTTCCAGTACAGAATTCATATTCCAATAAAAAGCAGTAGGAAGCAAGCATTTAAAAATATTTGGTATAGTTACATTTTTATCACCATGCTGCTTTTTGTGTTTTGATATATGAAAATACTCATTTGCATTTCCTCAGCTGTGCAGATGAGGATAGAAGCTATTAGTATCTGAAAATTTTCATACAGATATTTTTAACTCATTCTAGGAAAATGCAATTTTTCTTCTACTGAACTAAACACTCTGAAGTGATAAAAATTAATGACAGTAAATATTAAAAACATCAAGCTTTAAAATGGTGCCTTGAGATCCGTATTTAATTTCACAATGTTGTGGTTATTTCAACCCAGCTTTGTGAACTCTCAGCATATTCTGAGGAAATATGCCTGAAAGTAAAGTCAGGAAGTACCTCATTCTAGATACAAAATGGTAAAAATGTAGGAAGAGATGCCAAATTGTAATTATAAAGGGGAAACATTTTCTTTTGAACATAGAAACATATAAAGCAACTACTTAATAAAAACCAAAAATCTAAATTGACACTGTTTAAGTCAAATGTAGATTTTAGGATTACACGCTGAAAGTACTCTAAATCAGTCAGAAATAGTATGTTTCTTTATTTTCTGTTACTTAAGAGGATCCTTAAGTTTACATGAAGGGAGTTCTGATAAGCACTGCTCAAGTGCAAGCCCCCTTACATGCATAAGATTCCAGATATTTAGTAGGTTAATAGGTTAGTAAAAATATACTCCTTTACAAATGAGAACATTGAGGCTCAAAGGAGGCTTTATCTTTTGCTGAAGGTCACATACACTGTTGGGATTTTGGAGTGTGATGTATCCCATCTCCCATTCTCAACCTTTTTGTTATTTTAATATACCTTTCACAGGAAATAAAACCGCATGTATTCCTGATTTTAAATAATATATTTTGACATTAGAACTCTTTTGTCTTTAAAAACTGAGAGTGGTTCTCTATTTTAAGTATTTGCTTTGTCCTGGAGTTAGAGTCACTGCTAAGCAGTCCTAAGGATATATATATTTCAATATGGCATATCTAATTTTTTAAAAAAATATCAAAACTATGTCAGTCCAGTGTTGAATCCTGTGGATATTCAGATTATTGCTTTTAATTTCTATTTAGTGGAAAACAGCGTGTGCTACACCCTTACCAGTGCTCATGTGTTACCTGTTGACTCCTAGCAAGCACAGCCTTAGCAGTGAAGACAAAAGTATTTGCTTAGGTTAAACATAATTGCAAAACAGTTACTTCTTTTTATTTGGAGACTAATCCTTGGAGAAGTCACAGGAACATTTTGTTCTATTAAGGCAGCAGTATGTTCTGTTAGTTGAATCCTCTTTCTGCAATGCACTGTCTGTTCTGTTGATAAATTATATTCCCTCTGTCTTTGATCTGATGATGCCCGTGCCATGCTATTACTGCAATTTTTTGGACATTTTTGTGTTTGCGCATACTGTAGAGGAGAAAATGAGTGGCCAGGAAAGCAGAGAGAGTGTGGGGGATTTCTTCAAAAATTTGATTTTTAAACATTTACTCTTCCTTATTTTTTGATCATTTATGTTGGCTTTAATTCAGAGTTTTAGAGTGTTTAATGAAGAGACTGTTGCAAAGTAAATTTGAAAAAAGCTTTCCTTTTCATACAGAGGAATACAGGGGGATATGTAAATAAAGAGAAGTTCAGTAGGGTATATGAAAATCTCTGGTTTTTGCTTTGAAAAAATATCTTCCTCATTTTGAGCCTATTATTGTACTGATTTAAAAATCCGTTCATGAAATACTTGTTCTACTGTAGCATTTTTTCTGTGGTGGTACATTAAAAGTAGGTTAACAATAGCTATGCTGTATATTTTGAGCTTTTTATGTGGACTGTGCGTAGAACAAAACACTAATGAAAGGTTTATTAAAGAAGAACATAAATTTGTTGTGTGTACACAGAGCACTTTTATAAATGAAAGATCACAGTGAAAGCCTTTTAAATTAATGCCCCTTTCCAGAAAATTCAATGTGAGTGAGAAAATATTTTGTGCATTTGTTTATCAACCACATAGTCCTGGTGTAAGCAATATAATTCATAACTGTAAATTATACCTGAGTTATTGAATATGTTAGTGAATTTTTCACAAGGCTACATGTGCAAAATAGTGTCTTAAAACTATGAAAAATAAATATTGTCACTGTCTAAAAAAGTCTAAATTTCTGAAAAAAAGGGGCAGTGAATGACATGGAAGTATTAAAAATGTAAGCCATTTTTTTCATTAATTTGCAAGTCTTTGAAATGTTGTCATTTATATAAGATGATGACAAAGGTGATATGTGAGTGTCTGCATCAGAATATTCCAGATTAAGCAGAACCTACTTTAAGTGGCTGTTTAAAATTACCGCTTATAGAAAATTGATTTTCTTTATTATGATAATGGATCAGGAAATCTTCTGCTGAGAATTGCAGGGAAGCTCAATCTAAAATAGTACAGAAGTACCATTTAATATAAATATATATTTTATTTTTCTCTTGCAGGTGTGACGAATGCAGGCTTTGCTACCATTTTGGCTGTCTAGATCCTCCCTTGAAAAAGTCTCCTAAACAGACTGGGTATGGATGGATTTGTCAGGAATGTGACTCTACATCCTCCAAAGTAAGTTAATGCACCCTAAAAATAGTTGAAGTATTCTGTTTTTAGGAGTTTTACTTAGTGTCTACAGTTTTTAATGAAATGCTATGCATAGGTTTGCTCTGGAAAACAGTAGAAGGTCATAAAATAAAGATTTCAGATTCTCTTTAAAATAGGTATTAAAAACCCCCAGAGTGTATGCAAAATGGAAATATTCTTAATCAATAAAGGGAATTTTACTATCCCAGTTAAATGCTTGGTTTTGACATTGTGCTCTCTCTGAGAAAGGTGTGAGCACAGATCCTGTATCAGCGTTGGTAATAGTGACAAGAAAAAGTATTTTGGGCATATAATACAAACCTCTAAAGACAGAGATAGAAAATGCATGTGTTTTCTAAACAAAGGAAGATGATTTGAATTACTGAACCTTTTTCTTTCATTGAAAATTCATATGAAGGTTATTAATACTTTATTGGCATGCCTTGTTCAAATACAACATTGTGAAACTAGAACTATATTGTTGACATGGATTAGTTCTTTAAAATACTGAAAGTAATAATATTCTTTTATAGTACTGACTTTTCAAAAAATAAAGGTTTTGATTCTTTGTTTGTTTGCACAGAAGCTTCTTTAGCACTGGCATTCTTTTCTATCGTCACCACAATCTCTGAAGAGACACTTCCGATTGATTTTCAAAATTGGATTTATAAATGCATCTGAATCCTCACTGTAAAAATAAAAGAGTATTCTAAAAGTCTCCAAGATTTTACAGGCTACTGCCACTTTCTTTGTATTTCGCAGAATCTTTTGCCTAATAAGTGCCTCAGTATTTGGATACACAGGGACACAGCTGTGGTGAGGTGTTCTCATATGTTACTTGTCAGCATACTTGGATACTTAAACTCTTTCATGCGTTTATTTTTAAGATTGGCAGATACAAAACATTCAAGGAGTGGTATCATTTTTTGGCTTGCTACTGTCCCTTTCCAGTTTCAAAAATATGTTATTCAGTTTCCCCCTGGGGGATTAATCAAATTGTTCTTTTGTAAGGAGGTACGGAGACCGACATCGGAAATTACCTGTCCACTACAGTTTGGACATCAAGCAATCTTTCTTGAATACCACTTACATGCCAGAGACGTTCCAAGAGTGAATTAAAATTGTTATTGAATTTCTGTCACCTGCTTAAACTAAAATGAGGTCCTGATAACAAGAGTTAAAATCTCGTGTCTCTTGTATTCTTGACTTCCAAGTAAACAGAAAAATCCAAGGGTTTGTAATTTCTAGTTGTGTTTTCCTGGAGATTAGTACATCGTGTATCAGGTACAATTTTTTAGCTACTTTATGAGGTAAATTTATTATGATGGACTTCACTTCTTGCAGGGTGTGTATTAGTTTTAAGGGGTGTTGAAAAATGGAATGTTTTCAAGAGATAACAAAATTTATCAGTAGAATGATTATATATTTTGTGTTATCTTAGTGATTATTGCAAATTTAAAAAATATCCTTGTGTCCAATTTTCATTCATAAAGATTTCTAATGAGTAAATTTAAATAAAGTTTCTTGCACTTTCAAGTACAGGCAATTAGAATTGCATTTGAGTGAATATGTAATGACTATGAAAGATACTGAAAAAATTGTCTTATGGGGACTCCTTGTGGTTTTGTTTAGTCACTTTCACATAGCTTTTCCAGAGAGCTGTGCAGAGAAATTTATCTGATAATGGTATATTGCCCTATATGTTCCCCAAAGCCTTTTTTTGGTAGTTTTTTTCCGTTTTATACTATGCAGTGTAATAAATTTAAATAATATGATATTGAGTTAAACTCCTTTCAGCCTTAATGTGAACCTATTTTTTAAAGGATTAGGACTTTGTTTTGTACTTCATAATTTTCAAAAAATATCTGTGATTTTTCACAGCCAGGAGGAGCTGACATGATGAGGCTTTTTCTACCCCTCCTCAGAGGGGGTGGTCTCTCAAATGTGTGCTTGGAGCTCAGAAGTGAACAAGTGTAGAGAAAGTTGGGTCATTTGCTGCACTGTGCCTGACCTGTGGATGAATTGCAAGCCTGAGCTACCAGTGATTTCAGTCTCTCAGTCACTCACTGTATCCAATTCTTGATGTGTCACAGGGAAGTTTCTAGTATGGATTATAGCAGCAAAATGTGATTGGATTTCCTGCTTTTGCCAAGGAGACTATTGCTTAATTTTCTTTCTTTTGACTTTGTTCATCTGTTTTGGTCCAGTTTAAATCACTGTTATAATGCACATTTTTAAATTCCCCAATGATATATCTTCATTAGCACTATAGGGCCTTGAAAATAATTGATAGGTAAATGACACTGTTTCAATGACAAGAGAGATCGTAGTGCTGAGCATATAATGGCTCTTAGTTTTTACTTCTAATTATGAAATTTAATTTTAGATGTTCAGGAAAAGTTGCATTCTGCTAACAGCGAATAATGCTATTTTATTTTTAGATTTTGCCAAGCATTTGCAGGTGTCAGCAGTACAAGGGATGTAATTTAGCAGTAATAAACATATGATTTAAATTGTTATCTAACACAAACGTTGGACATGCTACTTCCATTTTGCTCATCCTAGTCACAGGATTCTCCAGCAATTGTGTCAGTTTTTCCACCAGCGTGACATATTCCCACATTACCCTGCCTGTCAAATAATAGACAGACAGTGACTTTGCTGTAGGGCATGAGGGCAACAGCTTCTCTGCTGGTAATACTTGCTGTCACTTCTTTGGAATGGGTGATGCTCACTACTAAGGTCTGACAAGCTCTCTCATCTCAAAAACATTGTAGATTTTGTTATATCACATGAAAGCTGAAATAAACTTAGAAGGTCTCCATTTCTATAAGACTGTCCATCCACTCTGCAAAAGGATTGCAGTGCACTTTCAGGATTGCCAAACAGCACTATATATCATGATTTTCCTGATAGTTTTTATTAGTGGTATTCGGGCTTAATGTAGATATTTTATTCAACTTGTTCTAGTTGAATTTAAGAAAAATAAATAAAATGTAAACTAAATTTTTCAATATCATGACATGGTAATATTTAGTAGGAATAAGCGTGGCCTGACCGTTTTTTCATTACGTACAATAAGACCTCACTATGAGGTCTTTTTATTATTATTAGATGTAGGCTTCTTCAAAGTACTGTCTGAAATATCTCCTCCAATTTTAAAATTTTGCAAGGACAAAGGCGGTAAGGATTTTAAACATATTATCATGGTGGTTACACTGACCGTGCTAGTTAGGTTTCTATCTGCTCATCTTTGCATGTTATCTATTCTGAAGAACAATGCAGAATGTTCATGTCAGGTCATTATTTGAGTGCTGCAAGATCAGCTGCCTCATCTCTAGACTTATGTTTAGCTTCCTTTTATTTAATTTCTTTACTGTACTGCATTTTTTCAGTGGAAATAAATTGTCAGTATATATGTCAGCACAGAATTCTCATCTAAACCATCCAGGAAATATTTTCTGGAACTACAAATACACAATACACCAACCCTGGCAAGTAATTTATTTTTGTACACATTTTGTGTTGGAAGGAAATCGTGGATGATTTTGCTTATTAGCCAAGTAGAAGCATTTCTTTGGGTATATTTTGCTTTCACACAGCAAAAATGCGTATGTATTTGGACACTGTAATACTACATTATCGAATATAGTGTTTAAAATAATATTTTAAGTTTAAAAGAATTTTAATATGTAAAATGTATTTCAAAACTTTAAATTTGGTCAGATGAAAAGTAAGAAGTGCACAATTCAATTCCTGTAGTCCATGGAATTTTATTCTAATAAAAAATAAAGTTGATGATAAAGAAGGCCTGTGAGGAGTGCGGAAGTGTCTGATCTACTCCTGAGTTGTGCAGGCCACAATCTCATTATGGTTTATGAAATTTCATCTTTTTCATTATGACTTTTCTCCAAACACAGGAAGCATTTCCTCACACATGTAGTTTCACGCAAGTGTGTTAAAAATTAAACAATGAACCAAAAATTCCTAATGTTAACCTCCCAAAATTTAGGAAATACCAAAGTTGAGGTGGCATGCAGTGCTCTAAGTGCTTTTTTGGCTATGTGTGACTTTGCAGCCTTTAATCACTTCATGCTATGATTTTTTAATTTTCTTTCTTAAGACCCCTGCTTTCTCTCATTTGGCTGTCAGGGATCACTAAAAGGGATTAATTTGGGTGGAGAATTAGGAGAAAGTATTGTTTTTAGGGTTTGCAAGGCCTGAGAACTGAAGTGATGATTTCAGAAATGAGGAAAAAAGAAAGCTTGACCTTATATTTGAAGTAATTGTTACCAATAAATTGAATTTTATCTTTGTCTCACCATAGAGCTCCTGTGAGTCCTAGACAAAATTAACATTTTCAAATGTTTAGTAACTTTTTCTCCTTATTTGCTCTTGCCCAACTTGGATCCCTTGCCCCAACCTGTAAAAATGCTGAATTCTCTGAGCTGAAGGGGGAGATAATGTGTATACATACAAGAAAACGCTATTTGAATGTAACATATGAGGTTGGCACACTGTAGTAACATAGTGCTTAATCTTGCCTTAAATATGTTTTACATGTGCTTATTTTATCATTCAATACAATGCAATTTTACATAGTTACATCTAAAATACATTTTTTAAAAAGTATGCATAAAAAAAAAAAATCCATACAGATCTTTTTAATTCATTCAGACTTGCTTCAGTTACATGTTCTGACAAAGGATGACCCTTATTTAGTCACTTTAAATCACAGAGATTGTTGCACCTTCTTTTGAGGACAGAACATAGAAGCAAATGTACTGCCATCATGGCACCCAGCATTGCAGCTGAGGTTAAGTAAAAGAATACTGCTGATAAATCTGCTTGCTGGTTCAAGCAGAACATAATATAATGGGAAAAAATGCTCAGTTTCTATGCAACATTTTTCAGCCAGAACTTAGGAGTATTTTAAGCTAGTTTGCAGAAAAAAAATTTACATAGTGCAATTCACTAACTGCATTTGTCTTCCACAGGTGTGAATGTTATGATATATGTTATCACATGGTCATAAAGAGTGATAGAGTTAAACATTTTTGTGTTTATTCATATATTTTAAAGTTTCTTGAGCCTTTAACTAGCACTTTGGTTTCTTGTGTGACATAGAAAGAAAGATGTTTAATATAGCAACTGGAAAATATTTGGTTATTTTGAAATCATTCATTTGAAATCTAGGTTTGTGAAGAGCAGTAAAACATGGAGGGATTTCCTTAAAATTGAACAAGAGAAGATAAACCAAATCTGTAAGACCATGTGAAAATTTAACACAAATCCTTATACCACTTATGCCATGTTTTAAGAACTTCATTAATGCCAAACTTTGGCACAGAAATGGATTTCACTTCCAATATGGTAAAAAAAAAGGGTGAAATTGTACTGTATGGAAATATCAGTTGGCAGAAGTATTGTCAAATGTGTTTTAATATTTGCTCCCCAGGTATCATATTTTTAAAAAAATGAATTGGCACAGCCTCTGTTATTTTCTGGCAAACAGTTATAATACATCTATGTAATGAATAATTTATACCATAAGATGTTCCAAAAATAATCAGCCTTGAAATTAACTTAAGATGGGACTTGATTTATGAATAGTGGATAAGTGAGTTGGTAGTAAATCCACAAATTAATCCAAAATTTCAGATACACTTAGTTGGCAGAAGATTCTTATAGTCTAAGTGGGAGGCTTAGGTTTTAATGAAAAAAAAAAAAGGTTAAGCACTGGAAAGTATTTGTAGAACAGATGCTTACTTTTAATACTTTGATTCTTCTCCACATCAAAATCGATTTTACGAGTTCAAATATTCCCTCGTGCTGACTGCCAGATCCTCATCATGGGCTTCTAGTTCTTGTACTTTTTGGGTGAAGCTTACCTGTATTTAAAAAAAAGTAGCAGGAAATGAGCAATACAATATAGCATTGCCTGAGATAGTCTCTCTTTGACAGATGATAGTGCAACTAATACCAGCCAGATGTTTAAAGAAATTGGAATATAGGGCTATTTTTAAAAATGTATTATTGTTGTTTCAAATGCAAAACCAGATTTCTGATTCTGAAAGATAACACTGAGATAGATCAAAAAGTATTACAAAAATAAATTACCAATTAGGAGTGCAAAGTGAAATACGTAAATTTTTTTGCATTAAACTTTGACAAAAACCAGCAGTTAAAATAAACCTGCTAAGAGTCTCTTTTCCCAGTGGTATATTCTTAGAAAATTGAGATTTAAATATGCACTGCAGTTTTAAATGAGGCTTTTTTGTCAAAAAAAAAAAAAAAAAAAAA
>VZRV01008780.1:1576814-1665787 GCA_013398115.1 Falcunculus frontatus
AGCCATATTAATGGCACTTGGTCCAAAAAATATTTTGGTTTACAAGTTCATTTTCTTCCCCCTATTTTTTGTTATGCAGAAGAAGGAAGAAATCCCTTGCTGCTTACCTTTATTTGCTCTTTTTCATAAACAACCCAACGATATAGTGGTTTTTTCAAAGCTGAAACTTTGCACACTGTTCTTTGTCTTAGTGTGAGAGCAGTAGTTCTTCACAAGCTGCTCCATCCAGCTTGTGTCCATTTCCACAGGGTGCAGTCCTTCAGGATCAGACTGCTCCAGCAGGGTCATAAGTCCTGCCAAGAGCTGCTCCAGAGTGGGCTCCTCTCTCCACGTGGGGACAGGAGCGTGCTCCAGCACGGGCTTCCCACAGCATCACAACCTTCTTTGGGCATCCACCTGCTCTGGCGTGGGGCTCCTCCACGGGCTGTGGATGGATCTCTGCATCCCCGTGATCCTCCATGGGCTGCAGGGGCTCAGCTGCTTCACCATGGGCTGCACCATGGGCTGCAGGGGAATCCAGGTCTGGCACCTGGAGCACCTCCTGCCCCTCCTTCTGCACTGACCATGGTGTCTTGCAGAGCTGTTTCTCTCACTCCTTTCTGCAGGTGCTGTTGGGCAGGTTTTTCCCGCTTCCTGAATACTTTATCCTTGAGGCGCCACCACTGTTGCTGATGGGCCCAGCCTTCACCAGCAGTGGTCACTCTTGGAGCCAGGTGGCATTGACTCCATCAGATGGAGGAGAAGCTTCTGGCAGCTTCTCACAGAAGCCACCCCTGCAGCCCTCCGCCATGCTGCCAAAACCTTGCCACACAAACACAATACAAAAATGAAGCAAATTAATTTTTACGAAGCTTTGTAAGTATCACACAAATCAAATTATTACTGAGGTAGTCCTGCTTTTCATAAGTTCTCTTGATCATTTTGCTTTTTTGTGATGAAAAATATGTTACTGAAGGAAAAAGCTGGATGGCTGAAATTAGAAACAAGCTTGGTCATTAACTATCACTTTGGTTAAAATACACATCATGTCCAGTTGCCAGTGGAACATTTAAGAGGTACCTGATTAACATAGTACTGGAAGCAAATCATAAACAGCAGAGTGGCTGTACATTTTTAATGCATGTAATCTAAACATACACAATCTAATATTTAAATTACTAAACCTCTAGTTAATGAATAATAAATATTACTTACTCTAAGGTAGTGGCTAAGGAAACAAAATTTCTTCATGGGCAGCTGTTTGAAATGCTGCTGCTACTCTGTACCTTCTTTAGGTTATGCTTCTAACAAAATCTGCTTACAATTATGGTTTATCTGGGTAAGAGCTCTGCTACTGAATCGTGACTTACTCTTCCTAAGCCATGACAAAATGAATTTACAGCCTACGTTGCCTGCTACTGTAGTACTGAGTGGCAAGAAATCTCTGCTGGGAGCTAGCTGCAATTGGAAAAAACCCAGAAATCAGCTAGCGTCATGATTGAAATAAAGCCACTGAATGTGGTTTTACACTAACGCAGCATGGGAGAATAAAAAGACAAAATCATTTTTTGAGCTCTGAGCAGCACACCACAACAGGAAGACTTTATACATCCTTTTTGGTATGCACCTTTGCATATTCTCAAATAATTTGAGAAGGTTGAAAGAGGAGTAGTGTCTAGGAAGGACAGAGGAAACAAGGTTGCCTGCACCTTACAGAACTGCAGGCTTTCTTTTCCTTGCTTTTGAAAATTGATTTCTAGATATATACAATATTGGGAAGCATCGTGACAGTGAATTTTGCATATCGAAGATGCTATATTGAAATGTAAAAGGCACGGAAATACTGGTTTTAATGCAAATTTTCTCCATTTCACATTCCTTTTCAAGTGAAGTCACAGAAGGAAGATACACGTGTGTCGCAGTGACTACATGGTAGCTTCCAAAGCTTCATAGTTTACAGCACTGATGTGCATTCAGATCTACTTCATCAATCCAGTTCTCTTCCTCATTTGTAGAGTTCCTAAAATAAGGAGTTCTTTGGGTATCAATAATTAGAGACTTCGTACTGACAGTGGAGCCATAAACAAATTTAGCAATAAATTGTAATTGACCATCACTATTTTCAGTTAGTAATCCGTTTGGAAATTTTGGTTGTTATTTACTTAGGTGTAGTAGATTGAGATGATTTTGGAAATGCCTGAAAAAAAAGTGTGAATGAAAAGCTTGTAACTGACTTGAATTTTTAAACCTTTTGAGTCTTGATTAAATTCTTGGGTTAGATGATATAGACTTCCAGGAGGGCAGTATTAAAAAAAACCCCACTTTTCAATTGTGCATAATCTTTTTTGATTTGAATATTCATTAAGAACTAAGCAGTCAACAGAAAATTGCAAGGTGGGTGCTTTGCCATGACATAAACAGGGACTCCTGATGTGCAAAGGTATGTCTGGAGGCTGGTGGTATCCTATTCCACCCTATTGTTGCAAAGCGCTGTTCTCTTGCTACCAGATTTCTGAGATAAATTTCTTTACCTAGAAATATATTTCTTGTCTTATATTTTACACAGAACTAGAAGGTATGTAATTAAAGAAGAATTATATATTTTAATTCCTCATTAGTCCAGCTTTATTACCCTGCAAATTATTTTAGCACATCACCTGTAAGCGTATTCTATTTGACAGAAGAAGAATTAGATCTTCAATTGTTAGTCTCTGTATAAGATTTGAACACATTATCATAGTTACTCAATTAAGTGCTCATGTTTACTCTCAAGGTTGATTTTATTTTCAAGTCTTTCAAAGAAATGCAGCCATATATGTCACTTTAAGTAACATGTTACTCGTCAGTATAAATTGCTAATGCTGCCTGGGCAAAATCTAATAATATTGAACAAGGAGAGAGAAAGGTGTAGGGGAGGGAAGGAACCAAGAAAAGTACCATTTTATGAAGTGCTAGGCAAGTAATGAATTTCAGCACAGTCAAGATTTGCTTTTCATGTTGTCATGTTAGATAGTGGAAGTGAGGTTCAGTTGCCATTCTCAAACAGAAATGCTCTTAGTGCCAGCCACATTTAATCACATTTCGCAGAAGACAGCTGGGCATTGCCAGTTTTTGCTGTGTCAGCCACTTTCTCTGCAAAGGAGTGTCTCATTGCTTGGATTTTAGCATTCTGTAGCAGAAAAGTTCCATCCTCTTAAAATTGGCTCAGCAGATAGCTTGTGTGAGAATATAGCTGCACGAGCATTACAATCAGTTCTACCAAGAAAATGCACAACTATTACATGGAATTTTAAGATGACTTTTGAAAAGATTTTCACAAAACCTTTAAAATGTATAGTGCATTGTTAAATTCTGCTAGCAATTAAGTTTATCTCAGATTTTTTAGTAAATGTGGCGTTGGTAACAGTTGAAAATTATTGTCTGGTTCAGTGGTTTGAAACATCTTTGTGTGTGTTTGAAAAGTCTCAAGTGTATTTCAGCTGTGACAAACATTACCATAAGATTTTATATGTGAAAAACCTTGGAATCTGTAGATATCAAGATTTTTTCTAGCTACTAATCTCATGAAGACTGAAGGGCAGATGGTATCCTTTCAGCTGTGTTATAAATAGCCAAAGAAAAGTATCAAAAAGGAAATAGCAAGATAGTTCAATATTTACGGAAGGTACACACAAGTGTACTTTGAGTGAGTTAATCACATCACATATTTATTTTTGGAAATAGAAGGGTGTCAGCAGATTGATACAGTCATTGACATAATGAATATTAAATCTGTAACCAGTCCCATGCAATAAATAAGGATGCATATCAGATACTAGTATTTACAAGCGTATTTTGTATCACATGAATATGCATTTGCCCTACCATTTTCTCCTACTGTGTAATACCTCCACTGCTTGTTTAGGTTAAATTGTGTAAGTTAAATA
Organism: Falcunculus frontatus; assembly: GCA_013398115.1. Lineage (NCBI taxonomy): Eukaryota > Metazoa > Chordata > Aves > Passeriformes > Falcunculus > Falcunculus frontatus. Next base: position 1,580,720 of record VZRV01008780.1, read on the forward strand.
ATAGGTATTGCACAAGACAGGGGAATTTCAGAACACAGTTATGTTCTAAATACTTTGTTTTGTAACTTGCTGATGGTGAGAAACTTCTTGAAGGTTTTTAAATGCCTGATTTCATGTAATGATAACTTGAAGAATCTTACATTTAAAAGTAATTATGAGAAAATACAAAAAGATTGAGATTTGGGAGCTGTGATTTATTAATCTGTGATTAATTCTCTCACTGAATGAGTTATTGACCTGTTGTTGTTATGTGCTTTCTGGGTATAGCATAGACAGAGGCTGAAAAGCTCTTTTACGTAAAAATAGTAAGATAGTCAGAAGACAATAGATACCCTGGCTAATACACAATGAATCATTTTACCCACTGACTCATCCCTCCGTGCAAAACAACCTGCTTCAGCTAAAGAATAGTAAAATGGTTTAAGCATTCCCTTGGGAATATTATTTTGAACCATCTTAAGAAGAGGAAGCGGGAAGTGAACTGAGATCTTCCCTATAATGCGGAATGTATTCACCGGTTAACTAAGGCATAAATTATGTCTGTCTCTCTCACGTTCTCTCTTTTTTTTTTTTGTTTTGTTTTTTTTGGGGTTTTTTTGTTTTGTGTTTTGTTTTGTTTTGTTTTGTTTTGTTTTGGTTTGATTTGGGGAAAAAAAAGAAAAAGGTAGGGATAGTTCTTAAACCCCAGAGAGCTTCCAGTGAATCTCAGGAGGAGTTGGTCCAGGATGCCACTGCTGAACTCTGAATAAAGCTGTCATTTAAAATACCCTGCTATTTTGCAATTTCCTATTACTAGCTTAAATGGTTCTACCTTCTGGTATGCTGATTTTAATGGATTTTAGTCTGAGATGTTTCAGTGTATATTTACCTTAGCATTTTGATTAAGGTTGGAAATGCATTTTTGAGAGGAATCACCCAGTTGCAGTGTCCATGCCTTGGTTCACATTATGGAATGCTTTTAGGAATGTGCAAAGTGAGTTTCTGTCAGGGAACACTAAAGCCTAGGATGTATTCTGACTGCTAGTGGGCATGCTGTGTTCATGACCAAACTAGCTGCATCTTTGAAATGTGTACTCTGCATCTGGCTGGTCCCCAACACCAACCATTTTGCTCTAAAGAGCTGCTCCTGTCACCACAATTTCCTAGTCTGAAGTGACTCTTACCTTTACTGTATCAAAGGTATATTTGTGGTTTAGTTTCATCTACTAAAAAAGTTGTTTCATTCCTATTTTGGTAATTTGTGGAAATCTTGTATTAGTAGTTTCAAGATCACTGTATTTCTAGAGTATTAAATTTTATCATTTGTCTCTTTGTATAAGCACTGTATACTTTTAACTGAAAGCATCTGATCTACAGTGTTAAGCAACCATATTTAAGAGTGAGGGACTTGCTGTATGTTTTCTAGTACAGATGAGAAACATAAAAAGGAATTTTTGTCTGGTAGAAGTAATCTTAAGAAAAAAAACCACCACAGGCAAAATATAAATATGCTTCTAGGAACAAGGCAGTAAAGTTAACATTTTGTGTGAATTTAGCCTTATCATTCCATGTATCATTTGCAGTGTTCTTAATTAGGGAAGAATGAGGGATTTCCAGGCCTATATGAGGATGTTTTAAAGCTGCAGCAGTAGTTGTAACCTTTCAGTTCCTATGAGCTCAGCAAAAGATGGCTGATTAATGTCACATCCTAAACTGTGTCAGCTAGGCTGTTTATTCCCTTTTTAGCAAACATCCCATTGTCAGTGCAGCTCAGCGTACCAGCATGAAATATCCTAGTGTTTTAGCTGGCTACTTCAATTAATAAGAGTATGTATCTCTATTTACTAATATAAAGTTAAATGGAAATCTAAAAAAAAATATTCTAGTGACTAGCGTGAATGAATAAATCAAGGGCACCCACAAAATAGTGTTCCTGACATCTGTTTGAAGCTTCTCAAAGGATGTAAAAGATACTTCTTGAATTTGGCACATTCAGATATTAGAGAGATCTCAGAAGGAGTGTGTGGGAAACATTTTTATAGAAAGCTTTTCTACGGATAATTCATTCTTTAAAAAAATATTTTTATAGCTTTGAATTATTGTTTTGCTTTTCTGCTTTATCAGTTGAAAATAAATGATGGTAGTTTTTAAGAAGAGAGAGGGATAGGAAGAATGGGAGTGAGAAAAGCGTGATGGCAAAAACAATGGGACTGCAAGAAGCACTCTTGGTGTAAAAGGAGAGCTGTAAGCATGCACACATTCATAAGAATGAGGAAATTCCACTCAGAGAATACGCAGAAACCCTTATGGGGAGAATGGAGTGAATTAAGAAATTGGATTGCAGCAAAGTGGAAAGGAGGATTTGGAGGACACACTGAGAGCCTTCCCCCAGAGAACAGTAGAGCACTTACAGAAAAAGTGAAAAAACAGATGGGTCCCATGTAAAGATATTATAGAGAGCTATAAAACTTGTGTAATAAACTTAGACTGCAAAAAACAATGGACTGAACAATCCCTTTCTTTTCTATTAATTTCTCTCCTATTCCCTTTCTTTTTCTATTTCATCTTGTTAATGGAAGAAAATTCTGGCAGTGGGGAGAGATGAAAACAAGTCATGATTTAAGAAGTAGCCTTTGACGATTTTGTGATGCTTTTGGTGATCACACATTTTAATATAACCCTGTTTTGCATTATGTTGGGAAAATCTGGACTTCAAGGAGTTGAAAAGCAAGAATCAGTGCTGATGAAGATGTAAGGAGCTAAATAAATATTACTTAAAGGACTTCTCAAAGATGAAAAAAACCCCACAACCCTATGAATGTGCTGACCCTGTCTTGAGAATTAAGTTAGATGGTACAATTTAAAGCTTTGTTCCAACATCTGACAGACAACACTCTGCATGCTGATGCATAATATCTGAAGATTGTATGCTTGAAAGAAAGCCTTTTCTGAGTTACATTCTATTTTTGTTAGAATAAAGCAGCTGCTTTTTGGAGCAGAGATCTTCTCAAGTGTTCAATCTTCTCATTCAAGTTAAGAATTAGCTAAATATTGTGAGCAAATTTTGTGTATGCTTTCTCCCAGGCTGCTGAAGTGGACTAAAGCAAACTATTTTGACCATAAATAGTGCAAATGTGCAGCTTGACCCTAAGAGATGAAAGTTAAGTTTGCTGCTGTACCTTACTGCCAAGTTGTCACTGCCTCAGTAATCCAAAAGCACGGAAAGTTTGGAGCATTTTAAACATGTCTTGAAAAGAAATACAGCTGGTTAAACCTTTCTTCTAGAGTGACTCTATGAATGGATGCTATGATCTGCCCCTGATCGTTTCTGAAGGAATAAAACATTGCTTAAGGAAGGAGGCAACTACAAAAGTAGACTTACTAATGGAGCTATTGTAGCTGCAGTGCTGCCCTCCAGGAGTGATACCAGATGACTTTGTACATCTGTTGTTTTGAAAATCTTGTTTTAAATGTTTGGTGTAAGGTGCCCATGTAATTTTGTAAATATGTTGAAGTCAGTAATTGCAATACTGTGCAACATACATAGAGCTACAAAGTAAAGATGTACCCGGAGTACCAGATTAATATTACATAGACCCGTAGTCTGTGAACTGCACATCACCTATGTGAGAGACAACGGCAGCAACATCAGAGTCCACACTTACTGTTGCTGTAGATGCGTGTGCTGTGCTTGAGAATTCATTTTTCAACTCCTGAAGTTTGGATTTGGGTTGTTTTGGTTTTTTTTTTTAGATGATGGAAGAAAGGATTGGAGAGATCAGAGCTAGCTGTACCAAACAAGCACAGGGAAAATGAAATATCCTGATCCAGCTGTAATAAGTTATGTGTGTACTCTCATAAAAAGCTTTTTGAACTAAATAAAATAACTTCAATAAACTCTGTAAAGTTTAAAAATCAGGACAAAAATAACTTTCTAGGCTATAGAATCTGCCTGAACTCTAATTCACAATACAAAAAAAAGAGCAGAAAAATATGTAGGAAGGAAGCAGTGTGGACAAAAAAAGGGAGAAAGTATTGAATTACTCTTACATGCACTGATAATGGCATAGTACAACAGTCTTGCCCATCTCTTAATATCCTGCAAAAGGATATTCATATAAAATCTGTTGCTCTGGTGCACCAGATATTACCAAATTATGTAAGACATAGGACATTTAACACACACAAAGCAAAAAGCATATACTGGGTTTTTCCCTTTAGTGAAGGAATTCTAAAAATTCCTGGTGATGATATACATATTCATACAGAGATTTTTGCCAATGGTTTAAGATGTACTATATCTGTGATCGGTAGCTTTAATCCATAACAGTAACAGAAAAGTTGTATTCCTTGTTTTATACATACAGGATGAGTTTAGTGTGTTGAGTTGCTATAACTTGAAGTTAAATTCCCTTTTTTGTATTCTAATGTGGTTTTATTAATTACAGCATTTTAAGAGATGATTTTTAGTACAGTTCAAAGAATTCTGGGATCTGAAAAGGCAGCTATTGAAAGGGTAGCTAAAAGAATAGCTATTGAATGTTGGGAAGTAGTGAATGGTGAGAAAGTAAAAGGGAAATACAATAATCCAGGAGACTTTAATTGAGAAGGTGGAGAATTGAGTCCCAAGAGAGGTAGGATTAGTACACTGAGTAATGGAAATGTAGAAAATATGTGAGTTAGAAAGGGGAAACTAATTCAAGTTCCAGAGGTCAGTGAATGATAATACCTTCAAACAGTAAAATGTTCTTCTGTTTGCTGTTTCTATTTGCATGTGATAAAGTTAGAAGAATAGATATGAAAAACATTTTGAGAGTGCTCTTTCTAGCTTTAAATACATGTAAATGGGTTTTTTTTCCATATGAAGAAGGCATCCAGAGAAAACAAATGACCCTGTTTCCTTTCGTACTTTAATCAAACACTTCTAATAAGATACTGACAATAGTAGCATGCTTATTTTAAAACAACAGTAAAGGTGGGAATTCACCCTTTGCACTTGGAAATCTGGGTAGATTTCAAAGATGCAAGCATACTTCATCAGTGCTGTAGTTTATTGGAAGATAAAGGGATAATAAATTGGAACAGGTAGATATTTATTGGAAACTTGTACCTTTATTAGTTCCTTCATATTGCACAAGGTGTTTGAAAAAGAAGAGCAAAACTAGTGCAAGGCTGAAGAATGTAATTTAGATTCTATGTTTGAAAAACAGAGAATTATGAAAGATTTTTGTTTTGTTTCTGTTTCTAAAAGAAGACAGAGGTTTTAGAGATAGCTTAAGGTTTATTGCTTGAAGTGAGGTGGTTTCAGAGTGAGCTGAAAAAGACCTTGTTGTGTGCATAAACATAGAAGTCATCGTCCCCTTCTCCAGAGAGAGAAAAAATAGCCAAGGACATGACAGTGTTGCCTTTGTGACTGGCAGCATAGGAGGTTGGCACATGGGTGTTAGAGGTTGCATTTGTAATTTCCTGTCTTTGGAGAGGGCAGAAGAAGAGAGGAGATTGTCAGATGTTGAATAAAATCAGCATGAAGAGAATGACAAAGGCATAATAAAAGAAGGAGGGAAATTTTACAACTGTGGAGCATGACTTAAAAGTTTAAAGCTCATATTCTTGCTTCATTAACTAACACAGGGTAAAATCTGAGGAATGGCAAAGTGATTGATCTCACATGTGAGTAGATTGAGATAAACTCTATATTTCTCCCTGGGGATTTACTTTGGCTACCTGTGAACTGTGGAGAGCTACAGATATCTTGTCTGCAGCAGATTTTCCGAAATTCCGACTAAGATGTTTTGAATACTTTCAAAGTATGCCCCTGGGGTGTAAGAGAGAACAAGAACAGTAGGAGTGGTTGCTCAGCTGCTGGAGAGATGTTCCATGGTCTGGGCTGGAGAGCCACTCTGTCTGACCCAGGAAGGCTTTTTCTGTGCAGCACTGGAAATGACACTCTGTGAGACTACAAGCACTTTAACACTTCAATAAAAATGTGCTAATTTCATCCCATAGTGCTTCAGCTGTAAGGAGCTGTCTTCATGTTTCAGAAAGACCTTTTCCCCCCCTCACTTTTGTAAGTCTAAAGGGGGACAAATATTTCTACTTTGTTACTGTTAGAATTCTTTGTTAGTAACTTTGGCTTGCAATTCATTACTGCAGTCATGTTTTCACAGCCTGGTGTGAGAGATAAACCCTTTGCAAATGAAGACAGCATCCATTTTCTTTCTACCTCAGGCCACACAGAATTGATTGGGGTAATAAAATGACAGTACGATGTAATATACTGACGGCTCTTTAATTTGAAAACTAGTTCCAGGCTGATTCAAAACTTGTTTAAAGCTAATTTATGACTTGTGTAATTTTCAACTGGACCAAGGTAAAGGATGATATGTGAAAAACGATGCAGAGTTAATATAATATATTCAAACCTGTCAGCTTGAAATCATCTATAAAGGATTTGTTTCAATCCTTTCTTAGTTTTGTTTTAAAGAAGCAATAGCAGAAAAAGTAGTGTCTTTTAGGCTGGTATGAACACCATTGTAAGACACTATTTTTCCATCACCATGTTTCAAATGGAAATTCTTGTGCTTTCTAGGAAAAGATTTTGTGCATAATTTAAAAATATAAAAATATACATCAGTTCTCCATTTTCTTCAAAAAATAAGAAGCGGTATCGGGTTTCAAATTTTATTGAGTCAGTATCTGTGCTGACAGTAACATGGATTGGTAAATACAGCATTTTGCTACCGTGATGTTCACTGTGTGCCTTGCCTGTGACTACATGTCTCTATATACATATCTGTATCCTATTTACATATACCACCTGTATATGTATATGTCTCTCAATCTTGGATTAAGGGTCTGGTTTTTGAAAAGCAAAATGTGAGAATAGTGAAATTCTTAAATTAAGCCACATCAGCACAGCATAAAACATAAACATTTCCCTTTGAAATCTGTCACTTTCACGTGGCTTGCAAATGAAATCCACATCTGTTCTGTACGCACTGTTGATTTTTCAGCATACTGTGTCAGTGCTACTTCTGCACAGAAAAGGACAAAACTAAAAGCACAATGTGTGCTCCTGTACAGTAGATGCAAAGAGCAAATACACCAATTGGAATGAAGGGAGGAAGAGAACTGAGTATTGACAAAACTAGTAAGCAGGTTCCATCCCAGGACTATAATATCTGATTTGCTATGTATTTGTGTCAACATGTAATTAAAATAGTATTTTTTGCAGAAAAGAAAATGATCAAGCCTATGCAGTTATGGTGTCTTAAACTGCATGAACATTTAGGTCACAGGAAAAAGCCACAGTTAAAAGCAGGGCTGTCTTTCTTGCATAAACATAGCAGAATGTTTGCACATTTCATGTTTCCTCTTCAAGGTTTTCTAAGTCCAAGAAGGATTATGTTCTGAGGAGCTGTGATCAAAATCTGCATTTTTCAGGCAAAAATTTATTACTGAGCATTTGGAATTTATTTGTTTATAAGGAACTTGTATTTTCACAAAGTATTTCTACGTTTTAAGGAAGCTGGAAGTACCATTTAGTGGCTTTCCCCCATAGGTGAATAATTAATATAACTAAATACTGTGATCCATTATAAAGTTATGTGTTGATCTGTCTGACTTGAAAATACAGATTTATGATTTTTCCTGTGTATTTTAGAAAATGTAATAATAATTTAATGAAATGGGAAGGGCTTAAGCACCAGGAAAGACATGTACCAAAATACTGTGTTAATTATATGTCCATAAGCCACCATTTCCATCACTCCTACAGCTGAGGCTTACTGATCCACGATAGTGCCATTGTCATTGTTTTTGACATGCAGGACCTTGAAAAAATAATAAAGTGACAATAGGACAATAAATTTATAAATTTAGGACAATAAATTTAGGACAATAAATTTTAATTCTTTTTAAAGTACATTTTTCCTTTTAACACCTCTATGGTAAAAATATTGATTCAGGTCAGTGGTATTGAGGTCAGATTTTTTGCCTTTCCTTTCCAAGTGTAAATTATGCTAATACGTTTTCAGGTTTTTTTACTTGCCAGAGTACAAGTGAAACTACCAGGATTTCTAACCAGAACTGTTGCTGACACAACAGTTGTTATGAGTATGTTGCCACATACTCATAACACACCTGGAAGCAGCTCCATAAAAGTTCTCATTTGCACCTTGCAGCATTTTTGTTGTGGTACCTTCCATGAAAGGATCTTATTCCACTTTCTGAATATGTCTGTTTCTGAAAGCTGTTTCACATGTTGCTAAACTAGTTCAGAACAGCATAGATTACCTGTGTTGCATGTTTAGATCACAGAATAGTCTGGATTGGAAGGGACCCACAAGGATCATCAAGTCCAACTCTTTAAGTGAATGGCCCATACAGGGATTGAACCCATGGCCTTAGCATTATTAGCTCCATGCTTTGACCAACTGAACAATGTGAAAAGAGATAATAAAACCAGTGCAATTGGAAAGGGAGGCATATTTTCTTGGATTGGTTTCAGAATAATAAAGTAAATTTGGTTTCCATCTATCTCTCTAAAAATGGAAGTATTAAATTGGCCAGCTGGTTCTTAAGAGAGCTATTGAGAAAGATGGCCAAGCTGCTGGAGAAGAAGATGTTTAAGATTTGATGTGAAAAAGAATCCATGGACCTGTTGACACAAAGGAATGTAACAGGAATGTAAGCTTACCAAATTGCAGTTGTTCAGATAATTTTTGGAAAACATTGTTTATTACTTTAAAAAAGCAAGTAACAGAAAATGGTTGCCACCATTATCTGGCCACAGGTAATAACAGCATAACAAAAGCTTGTTCAGGCACAAAATGCAAGCAGAATTCAAAGAGAGAAATTACTGAACCAATGGATTCAGACAAGTATATAATTTTCTTCCAGCAGATGTGTTTGTTACTTTTGTTTTTGTAAGTAGTGCAGAAGAGCTTCTGGAAACATACTGAGCTGATAAATTGCGTGGCATTGATTTAACTTTCTCAAGGAAAAAATAGTACTGCTCTGCACTCAGAGTTAGCTCATGGCTAACTGGCTCAACAAAAAGAAATATTTTCATCATCATAGTTCACGGGGACCGAGCTGAGGTGGCCTTTGAGAGGGAGGCTGTTTGCCTTGTACAAGTCCAGGGAAACCAGTGAGCTGTCAGGGCAAACATAATGCAAAGTTCCTGTTGATGGCATATATAGCATGGGGAAGATCACTTTTATTATCAGAATTCTAGGGATGTTTCTCCTTGCAGCTCACTGTGTTTGGCTGATATTCTTCCAAGATATCTCATTTTTCCTTTTGTTCCAGAGATCCAGCATGGGCATATGCCCATAAAACAGTTCAGTGCAATGGCAGTTGGACTTCAGTGTTAACATTTTAATTGATGATATTCTTTAGTCTTCACTGAAAGCTTTTTTTTCTGAAAGCTGTTTTTTTCCTAAAATGTCTTCCTCATACCAAACCTTAAATTTAAGGTGGCAAGCCACAGAATGGGCCAGAATACCCTTTTTCTAAGTCACAGAGATGTGATGTAACAAGAAAGGTGTAAAAAAGCTTTATTAGACATATTTAACTTCAGAAGGTATTTTTTTCCACTTTATAGTCTCTGGGAACCCCCTCCATGTGTTAATTCTTTTACAGTTTCTGGTCTTACCTGTGATTCTCTGTATGATTCAGTAGTGGTTGTTGGACCAGTGATCACTTTCCCTTCCCATACGATGAGCTAAACTGCAATTGCTGAGTATTATCATTATGAAATTTTAATTTAGTTTTTAGAGGTTGTTATGTTTGAAAACTTAATCATGAGCTTTGCAGCTTGCAGTTTCCAAAAGTATGATCTTGATTTCCTTTCAATTAATGAATGTAGGAAGAAAGTGATATATCAAAAGCACATATTCTGCTTGCTAAGTGATGACATCTAAAATATCTTCTGTAATAAGCATTACGACAAGCACAGTAGAGATTGTACTGACTAATGGATTTTTTTCTCTGCATTAAAATGTCTCAATCTATACAGTTATCAAAACCTCCGTGTGAAGCAGTGGAGGTATTAAAGTGGCTTTTTATTTTGAATTATTTAGTCATGTTGCATGGCAAAATCAAGGCAATCTGGAAAACAGAAAGTGAATTACTTAAGAGTTTTTATTTATTTTACTGTAATGTTAAATTTACTGAAAGATAGCAAACGCTGCTAACTTCTTGAACTTTACTAGGTTATGTGCTATATTGGTTTGTAGTGATTGGTAAAATACATTTGGTGGGGTTTGTTCTAGCATGGCTCCAGCTGTTTTGCAGAAACATCCATCTGCCATAAGTGGATGAAATGTAATATTCCCTTCCTTGCAGTTCAGGAGCAGGGGTAGGTATGGGTAAAAAACCATGCTTATTCAGAACTTTTGCAATTGTGAAATACTATAACTATTTAATAAGTCTTAAAATGCTCTCTTGAAGAAAATATTATTTTAAGAGAAAATATATGACAGATGTTTTTGACTTGGGTAGAAGAAGTTGTCCAGGGTAAAAAGAGTAGTTTCAGACCTCGAGTATTTTTTATTTCTCTCTCTATGCTTAAAGCGCAATGCCTCTGAAAAGTCTCATTTTCTTGGCGTGCCACGTCAACACGCTGCTGAGGGGTCTGTTTGTGTCTGTTGCCCTCAGGACTCCGAGCCGTCAAATGAGGTGGTCTCAGAGGCCCCAGGTAACGTGGTACCCTCTACCTCAAGAAGTAGCTCTGAAGAGCTGATATCGGTGGCACAGAAACGTCCAGAAGAGGTAGGACATTCTGTGTCTATTCTTTTCCAAGATTAACTGTTGGGGAATACACGTTTGCCTCTGTTTTTCATGCCTAGTATTGTACTACTAATAACAGAGACTTTTTAAAGCTAGAGCTCCATCTTATCCTCTTATATAAACAGCATGCAAGACCAAGGTAAAACTCAGGACTACTATTGATGGTACCTACAAGTATATTCCATAATATATGCTACTTTTTTAAATACTGTTTCTTACTGTCAGTAATTAGGAATTTTTTTTTTCTGATTCCTGTCTTTCATACCATGACAGTAACAGGAGCCCTGTTAGATTCTGTATAAATAACTTTGTTACACTGAAGAGTCAGAAACAGAATCTGTTCATAGGTGTATAGGTAGATATAAACCTTTTATCATCTTTCACAAAATTGAAATATGTCTAACTTCTGGCTTGTGCAAAGGAAAGACTCTTCCTGATATTGAGCCTTTCTTTGTTCTCTTGGTTTTGAAAAAGTGATGTGGTGTTATCATAAGTTCCTACTTTCTGTTGTTGTATTCAAAGGTGCTTGTAAGGTCGTTCCATAGGATAGCCAATGACTTAAGGTGTTTTCTGTCCCTGCTATGCATCCTTGTCACAGTACACTATAGCTGGAGGAGAAGTTGTAGAATTCAGACTCATAAATTCATTTCATGGTGGCATTAATCTTCCCAGAGTACCATTATTATCCTTAAATTAACCCTTCCTGTGAGAAGTAAGTCCTTCCTTTATAGTAGCCTTAGTGCTTAATCTTGGCTTATTCAAACAGTCTAATTGATATTATTACTATTAAAAATATGTCAAGTACCAGGTAATATGAAGACTAATCTTTCCTGCTTTTTTCTGAGATTTCTTTTGACTGTAATCTTCGCAGCAAAGGACAACTAGTCATGGGTGATACAATGCCGTTTATTAGTTTAATGCAGCCTTTAGATAAATATCTTCATTTCTCTGATAGTCTTGTCACTTTGTCTGAAGAGGGAAGGTCCAGAGTGTGGAGGCCAGGAGAATTCTGAGGAGTGTCTCCTGGACTAAGACCAAGTAAATCCACTTTTTTTGCGATATCATGACATATTCTGAGATAGAAAGTCAGGTTATCACATCTAAGCAGTTCTGAGGATGGTGTACTACAAGCTTTCAATAATACCTTTTTATGTATTCTTGAGTAGCAAAGAGACCTCTAGTTTGTGGAGGGACATGGGATCTGCTTCTTAATTCTCAGCTTTGTCAATTTACCTCACTCCACTGGAGAAATTAAAGTTGAGAGTACAGATGATGTTTAAAAATAAAAAGAGAGGAAGAGTGCTGCAGAAAGAGGAATGAAACATGGTTAGTTAAAGGTGACTAAGAGGAAGATGGGTATACAGTTTTTGCTTTTTAAAAGCTGCTCAGCTGTGGGGGAGAAGAAACTGCAGCAAATCAAAAGATGGAAATACACCTTTCAAATTTTATTAAATAGTTCAGTAATAGTTTATGTTGAGGCTGTTTTACTGAATATGGGGTCATGTGTTATATAAGGGAATGAGACTTTCTTCAATCATATTTACTGCAGTTTGTACAAAAGAGAGAGAGGTGAGTCAGAAAGAGTTTTGTGGTTGGATTTGCAGGGAACCTTGAGAGGGGAGCACCAGTATGCTGAATTTCCAAATTCAGAACCCACCATGAAACAACCCATCTAAGTTACTCATGGGTAAGTCAGCATGATAAACAAACACTTGTGAATTACACCCTAAAAAAACAGGTCAAAAAAGTGTTTGCAGAGCTTGACTTCAACTAATGCCTTTTTTATTTTTAATTTTGTTTGAAGTCTTGTAGTATATTGTTCAGTATTTGCTTAATGAGTTAATATTTGGAATTGACTACTGACTGGTGCGTTATGTAATTTATGTCTCATGTGAATTCAAACCATCAGTATTGGTGAGAGTTGTTAAAGAAAAGCTCAAACGCAGCCATGGAAAAGAGAAGTATGAAGAAAGATTAAAGAAGGCGAAGGGGTTTGGGAAGGTGGAGAAAAATTGAGAAGGTTGTGGAGTGTGGTGCTCGAAAAGAGTCTTGGGCTTGCAAATGTGAGGACACGCAACTTCTAGTAGGAGAAAGTATGGAATATCCCACGACTTGCCACATTAATTTGAATAAAGCACACGTTTTTCCTGCTTACAGTATGTTTTCCTCTTTGGTAGGACAGTCTGAATCTAACGCTCCATTACTTGTGTCATCAGTAGGTTGATACTTGTGGGATGTAATGCGGTCACTCAAATGAGGCTTTGTTTTGCTTGTCCAGTCATTCCTCCTAATAGAAATGATGGTCAAATATTGAGTTCTACTCAACGGGAGGGCAGGATGGCATCCACTCCTCTTACTGCTGCTCTTCTTCCCAATCTCTTTTGATGCTCTAAAATTAGATTTAACTCTGTGTAGGATTAGGACAGTATCCAGCTATGGGGCATAGGACAAAAGCCACTGCAGAAATAATTAGCATATTGATTGTTTAGATCTAGACAACTGTGAACTTTCTGTGAATTTCACATGTGTCCTGAATCACCTCTTAGTGGTTCAGGAAAGTGTATGTATTCATCAGTGTATTTCAGATGCAGAAACCTTTTGGGTTATAAAGTAACTGAACTGACTTAAAAGTTAGAAAGATACTTTATTGTCAGTTTCCAAAAGCTGTGCAAGCCTCCAAAAAATTTAAGTTGTATAGATTTGAATGCTTGAATAATTTTAATTAGCGTCCATCCTAAAATAAGGATGTTTCCTCTGTGATTGATAAGTTAATGTTGTTGTTCTTGGCTTTTTTTAAGAATTGGAATTGAAAAGTGGTATTGAGAGAAGAATTCAGTGCATTTGGAAGGGGATAGATGTGTGTCATCCTAATTTCAGTGTAATTTTGTTAAACCTTCCAAGTTTATATAGTTTTGGTAGTTTTTCTCCAATAATAATACTTAAGATAGGATTTTTGTTCCCAAAAAGCTTTTCAAAATTCAGAACTACATCACTGTTAGTATGCTCTTTTTTCTCTGACACTACACATTTTTTACCATGAATGGGTGAAAGGAAATTCTCTGGATGTCATGATTATTTAAGATGCAGAGCTTCTAAAATGTTTTAAATGTACGAATACACTTGCTTGAATAACACTGCAGTTATTCAATAAAGTTGAAAGGCTGGTGAATCTGCTTTTATGATCCTTCTGTTTTCTGTGGTCAGCTTCACTGTGCATCTGGCAGTTGCAGCCTATTTGGTACATATATTTAAGTAGCTTTTGAGGGATATAGAGAGATGCTGAAGAAAGTGAAGATTTGCTGTTAAAGTAGTTTTACTTTCCCTTTTCCATGTGTCTAAAGAGCAAAATGGGTGGGCTTTATCTTGATACCATTTCTCATAAGCAGCACTTTAATCCATGGGGAATGATGGTGTCAGTGATCTGTTATCTAAGTAAGAAAATACTAGTTTTGACAGTTCCCTTAAATGTGAGTCTCATAAGAGGCATATTTGCTTGTTTAATTAGAAGTAAAATAGAAGTACATGAGTTATGTGCATTAATTTCCTTTGCCAATGCTGTGGCAAATTAATTAATCATGTTTTAATAGTGTAAGCCTAGAGGCTAACAGAGCTGATCTTTAAGACTTAGTGTCTGCATTGCCAGAGCAATACAGATACAGAGGAAAAGCTGTGCTATCCTTTCTCTTGGATAGAAAAATGAATTCAACAACCAACAAACCTCTACTTTCCCCTGCAGAGAAAAAGCACTTCAGGGTAAAATATGAATGATGTGTTGGTAGCATATGAACATGAATAGCTTATGTGTCTGTGGTGCTTTTTGGGTCTTGTATTCAAACTATAAAAGCTGTGCACAGTGTTGTGGTTCTCAGCTGAAGAAGGATTAAGATAGGTACCCACTAATTGGTTTCTGAACTATTAGACATCCAGTGCTTGCAGTTTATCTGGATAGAGCACTGACATTTTTCCGTAAGTAATGTACGGCTAAGGTGTAGTGATTTGTTTGATAGAAAAAGTTGTGTCCCACACTTATGTCATCTTCCATTAGTTGTAAATATGATACAAGCATCCTAAAAGGATTATAGAATTCAATTTTAACTTCATTATTTCCTATACAAGTGAAGGAAATGTTGCTTAATTTCTGTTGATACAATTGGCAGCTTATACTGTCTTTTGTTTCTTGATTTATCCTCCTTCCTTGATCTTGGGATAAAACCTTTCCTAACAAGTCCCTTTAGCATTTCAAGTTAGTACAAAAGTAGTTGGTTTTTTTTAAAACCCAAAGCTATAAACTTCATCAGCAGTGCATCCAATCCCTTCTTATGCTATTTTATCACACTGGGGATTTTGCTCTTTAAGCAAAGTATGATGTAGCATGTTCTGAAATGATTTAATTGAAAGTAATTCCATAGGAAAGTTTGTAATAATGTTCATGTGATAATTTTTTCCATCTGCTATTATTAGACTATTAAATAAGTGAATTTCCATCACTGACATAATTCGTTTCAGAAAATAATCATCATGAAGAATAGGGACCATCAAGAAGTAGAGAGATGATTTGCACTCTTAGAGAACACAAGCATATATTAGATAATATATATATTTGTGTATCTGTCTGTATATATAAATGCACAGCTTTTATGCTTGCGCTTCTGAAAAGCCTGTGCATTCTTTTCTAAACTTCATAAGCATAACAATATATTCCCTCTGTTCTGTGTAGCTGCTGGCTTGAATGCATTTAATAGAAAATTTGTGTCAGACAGTTGTTGCTATAAATGCATTCTTTCTGACCCATTGATAATTAAAAAAAAATACAGTTAGAGTGAGTTGGACTTATATTTAGTCTTGAACACTAATTTTTTTTGCTTGACTTCTGAGGAACTTTCCCACTCAGAAAAGTAGTTGTAAATGTCCATGCTGTATGGACCTAGCAGTCTTTTCTGATGAAAAGTCAAAAGTGATAACTTATTACTTATTTTTTATCATAGGTAAATAATTCCCCTTTATTTCAGTAGTGATACTGGATTGTGGTTTTGGAACAGAGGTCAATTTGTACTCTGAACCTGCTGCTACACTAAGATTTGCAAACAGACAAAACACCACAAAAGACCACCATAAACACTAAATGGCATACTTTAACAAAGAGAAGAAAACATTGGATCATCTGCGTTATCCATATCCTGGTAGAAATAGGATGGATCTCTCTAGTGCATTTGTTAGCACTTTTTTCTGGTTTTAAAGCTTCTGAGCAGTGGTGGCTTTCATACTTCTGGGGTCTTTTCCTTTACACTCCCTTACAATAAAGATTTTCTAAGGTGTTTATTACATAATGCTTATTGCACTCCTCCACTTTGTTTTCTCTGAGTGACAGTGGAAGAGTTGCAGCAAATTACAGATCTGAAATTGCAATGCATTTCGAATATTTTCTGGACCTAAGTCAGATTCATTGTAGAAAAGACTGACATTTGGTTCCTTTTGGAATTACTTATGGGTGATTTGGCCCATAATCCAACATTTCTTGTCAGACTGTGTCTTCCAGCCATCAGACTCATTTATCAAAACAAGGGAGTTGAGTCACCAATTCAGATCATTTGGCACTCAAGAGATTTGTTTGATTTTACTTTTCATGCTTCTACAAGTAATTATTATTATTACTGTAGTTCCCATTAGTATTCCAGAACAAAAGTGGTAAGCCACATGCCTAAAGAGCCTGAGAGTCTAACTGTGTTAAAAGTGAATTAATAATGAACTGAGAAAAGGAACATAATACCTTTGACTACTGAAGTGGTTCCTCTGTAAAATAAACTGGGAAATACAGTTAAGCATGTAAATGCTCTGGAGTTAGGAATTCATATTTTCCCTCTAATCTCTTCACATGACTGTTTTATGTAATCTTCTTAATAACTAAATATAAAGGTCACAAGATGGCTGGAAAATGCTGTCATGCAGTTCTGCTTTTGAAGTCAAAATTTATTTATGTATATTTAAGCTGTAAATGGCCTTATGAAATGAGGTTTCCTCTTAGAAGAACATTATTAATTTAAAAAATGAATTAGATCTGTTCCAAATTTCCACAAATCCAAGACATTTTTCTTTATTTAACCTTTTCACAGTCTCTGCCCTTCTTTAAAGTACATTCAGTCCTATATCATCTGTTATTCAGGAAGGTATTTAATACATGACTGGGCATCATTTGCATTATACAAGAAGATTAACTTTACAAGCTCTGCTATTAATCTGAGTAGCTCTACATATTGACCTATGAAAGAACATAATTAAGTTAGCTTAATTAAGTTAGTTAATTGTTACACTCTGATGAACTTACTATTGAGAGGAAATTAAAGGCAAATAGAAAATGGCATTCATTGGTTTGAAATCATATTTTAAAGGATTTCACAAAGATACTTTATATATGGATGACGAAAATATCTATTGTGTAATAGCCAAAGCAGAGACAATTAAAATCTTTGCAGTTTTCTCCTTTATTGCCTGACATTCATCCATATTTCTAAAAGAAATTTTAAAAGCATGCTAAAAGTTTAGAAAATAACAGTTGTGAGGTTTTTTCCTCCAATACCCAAATGATTGAATTCAGAAATCCTATCTGCACATGGACTGCAGAGAAAAGCACACCATCAAAGTTCATTAAGTGTTATAATCTGATACCACACTCTCCTTTCAGGTAGAAGAAAGGATTGAAAGACCCCACAGGGCAGCAGGCAATACCCCATCATGTGTACATATTCACACATCAGCATAGGAATGTCTTTCTCATGCAGTGATAGAGGGGAAAGGAGAGACACTCCTGGAACTTACTCTGTCAGCATTTCTGTTGTCAGGAGTGCCTGCAAGTTCACTGCAGGAAAACATTCAGGGTTTCAGCACAGATCCTGTGCATGGATAGACCCTCCACATGACTCCAGCATCTGGGATGCATTCATCAGTTTTGATAAGCGCTGATAAGTACGCTGGAGATCATCAATTCCAAGTAGCTGCAATTAATAAACAGTAAGAAAAAAATGGCCAAACATGCAAAAATGTGCTACAGTGAATGCTGCCAAATGAGCAGTTTATTAATCTGTCAGATTCATTAATATTACCATGGCTTTAGTTCAGAATTACTTTCTGTGAACAATTTTTAGTTCTCTATTACTTCTTTTTTTTTATTTGCCAGGTCTGTACATTTTCTGGATGGCATTCTCAAAGATTTTAGGATTTCTGCTTTCTTTGTGTTGTAAAAATTAATATTTTAATTCAAGTGAAAATAGTATTTTCCCTGAGGTATTATTCTTTGGCATTTCCAGATCACATGAAAGGGTCATTGATCTGTGGATATATTCTCTGGAAAAATAGCAGCATTGAAAGCAGGAAGGCAGTGGCATTTAGGATGATTTGTGTACAAATTTGTATTCATATTCTGAAGACAGATAAGTTGGAATTGCATTCCTCCAGAGAGAAAAAAGTCTTTCCTTAAATGATACTTGATTTCTTTTCATTTAGAAAAAAAAAAAGTGAAACAATTTTTTAAAATAGATAGGATAGGAAGAAGCAGTTAAATTACAGCTACTATATATTTTGTAAGACATGTTATTTTTCTTTAACACCTTGCCTACAAAAAAAAAAATTTTTTTGTAAATTCTGTTTGAAATGAGCATGTTGTTATATTTGTCCCCTTAAAAATGTTATGGAGCATTAAACAACTTGCTATATTCTAGAGGAAAGAACAGCTTCATTTTCAGCTTCAATGACGTGCTTTAAATCTCTTTTTTTTTTTTTTTAATAGCGGAAGAGAGTGGAAAATTGATCAGAAAATTAGAATTAAGTGAGCTTTAGGCGGGAAAATAGCAAGAAGTTCAAGTTTAGGGCTGTTTCCACCTGCTGAGGATTTTGATGGTTGTACTGGTGTCAGTGAGCTTCAATATACCTGAAGTACACTTCAGTGCACTATCTGGTCAGCTTTGACTGTGTTCCTTTGAGATATCCATGATGTGGCATGGTGCAATGTCATGTAAGCTACTGTTGTCATTTCCTGTGAGGCACATGGGGTACACAATGGAAGTTCTTTCCTGGAGGAAAGTAAATGTATATTTCTTCAATGTATTTTGTACACATTCTTAATGTTCTATTTTTTTGTTTCTTTCCTGGGGGATTTGTTGTCTTCTATCCTACCTGTAATATTTAAGTGAAAAATTAAGCTAATACATTCTCTGGTCATTGCATGCAGCGTAAATATTAAGGCTCACACTGCACTACATGAAGAAAGCAGTGATCCTTTTTGTGGATGATACATAATATCAGAAATTTCCTATTTTAATATGACAGGTTGAAAATATCATCAGAACCCTTTTAAATTATTACAGGCTAGATTTGAGATAGTGAAGCTTGAACAGAGTTAAAGATTCCAATGTCATCTTTAAGGTAGTGAAGATAAGCAGAGGTCAGTCAGTAGTCATTAATAACGTAGGTTATATAGATTTTCCCTACCCAGTTGCTTGAGGATTATCTCTAAATTGCAGTGCAATCCCAATAGTGTCCAAACGCTGCTTTGCCAAAGCATTCTTACTTTACATTTCTCTCACTGTTAAACAGAATATTTAGATGCTGAAGAGTTCATATTGCCTAAATATTTCAGTGCAGTAGGATCCGTGATTTGTTATTTGTTAGAATGGCTCTTTTTGCTATTAGTATGTATATTCGTGATAGTCATATATATATATATATCTACCTGAATTAACAGTATTTTAAAACTAAATTTATATTAACTTCAAGAATGTATTTTCTAAAGACTATCAAGTAGGCTAACACACGCTATTATCTTTAATAGCCCTCATTGACCTGCTAAATCCTTCTTAAGTGAACAGTTTTCCTATAATTAATTTTTAAGTGTGGCTACGTAGCTGTCCTAGTCTCTCAAAATCTCTAGAAGACCTGGAATACCCAGAACTACATATTCTGTGCTGTAGCTATGGTCTTTGTTTTATTTAGAAACAGAAAATGTTCCTGAAAATACAGTTAAATTCAGAGAGACTTAGACTGTCATGAGGAGTGGTGTCTTTGGAAAGCTGGTTTTCTGTTAGCCAGTCCTAGGGTGTTTTACTCTGGTAAGATTCTTGTTTAAATTGGTTGGAATCATCACAGGAAATTAGCTCACGCCTCCTGTCAATTAAGATACTTCTGTGTCCTCTCATAATGACTGCTTTGTATTATTCTGTAGTTCTGCATATGCGCAATAGAGATGGAGATACGCCTACTGCATGACTTAGCTGGCTACAACTATTGGCCTAAAACTCCATTGATTCTGCCAGTGTTTACCAAGGAAGATACTTGCAGAGGACTTCCCAGGGCACCTGGAGGAGGCTTTAACCTAGGGGTGTGGCTGAGATGGGCTGTGGAGATGGCCCTCCAATTCAGTGGCTGCCAGACCAAGCCCACACTGCTGCTGAAAGGACAGTCGGTGTTGGACCAGCAAGTAAGTGAGCTGTGTCAGTGGGCTACTCTGTCAGACCATGGAGTGAGATCCATGGGGGTGAAGGACATGCGTAGCTGTGGACCATGACCTCCCTCTTCAGTTTCAGCATGTAGTTAAATGATCCAGGGCTGACACTGAGATTGCATTGTCATTTGGGTGCTCTAGAAAAAATAAATTAAAATGATCTTCAAAATACTCACTAGTGTTTCTGGATTTAACGTATTAGCCTGTTCTTCTGTGTTTATCCGTTCAAAAGGAGCATTTTTTTCCCATTATACAGCCATATTCTCAGTTTACCCCACAAGAGTAGGCTTTTCATATTTGGGTTGTTCAGGAGATTGACTAAAATTAAGAGCTAATGTTGTAATTAACGAAAAACCTGTTTCTTTCTGCAAATTAGCATCAATTTTTGCTTTTAAGGTGATTAGTTACACAAAATTTAGACTCCTATTTGGTATCAAGAACCACAAGCACTGGAATTCACACAAAGTGGTGTGCATCTGCTTGCATCCTTGTGAAGATTTTTTGTCATCTTTAGCAGGAGAAATCTTTTCAGACTATTAGTGGACAGAGGCATATCCACACTTCGCTTGTTGGAAAACTACCAGTGTTCTTTTGGATTCGACACCTGTACTCGACACTGGTGAGGCCACACCTCAAATCCTGTGTCCAGTTTTGGGCCTTTCACTACGAGAAAGACACTGAGGCACTGGAGTGAGTCCAGAGAAGGCCACAGAGTTGGGAAGGGTCTGTAGCACAGTTCTTGTGAGGAGCAGCAAAGAGTTGGGGGTGTTTAGTCTGGAGAAAAGGAAGCTTGGGGAGACCTTAACACACTCTACAACTCCCTGAAAGAAGGCTGCACTGAGGTGGGGGTCGGTCTCTTCTCCCAGGTAACAAGTGACAGGACCAGAAGTGGCCTCAAGTTGTGCCACGAGAGGTTTAGATAGGATGTTGGGAAAAATGTATTGAAGGAAAGGGTTGTCCAACATTGCAACGGGCTCCTCAGGGAGATAACTGAGTCACCATCCCTGGAGATATTTAAAGGACTTGTATGTCTTGCACTTAGGGACATGGTTTACTGGTGAACTTGGCATTGGTAGGGTAATGGTTGGGCTTGGTGATCTTAGAGATCTTTTCCACTTAAGCGATTCCATAATTCCATGTTTCTGAGTTCAAATCTAGAATTCTAACCTGAGAATTCTATCTGAAAGCAGAAAAAAATTCAAGTAGTAGCTTCTAATCTTGGGGAGACTTACAATCTAAATTCCAAAATGAGCTGCCAGTGGGGAAAGTTGCCTTAAATCTGTACAACTGACAATAAAATCATTCCTTGTATGTTTTCCAGTCTTTTGATTGTACTTGACTACAATTTCCTCCAAATTTTCAGTAGACTTTATGTCTACTACCTGTAGGCACTCGCTAGAGGTAAACTCAGTTAATGCAATATTGGTCACATAGGGTCACATGGGTATTACAAAAATAGATGTCCAGAGTTTAGGAGGATAAAGACAGGCCTTTAGAAAATACTTGTTTCAGAAGTGTAAAAAATTAGTCAAAATAAAGGCATATTTGTTCTAATATATTTCTGAATCTGGGAGATATAATACTCAAAATGGAAGACAAGTTACTAAGTGCATGAAGAAAGAGAATATGGGGAAAGGAGCAGAGATTTTTAATGCATTTTAGATGCTTATTTTTATTCTCATTTTCCGACAGTCTTTATTTATATATTTAGCTCTGGGAAAAAAAAATCTCAGTAAGTCAGCATTTAAAAATGGATTCACCCACAGAATATAATTTGTGTGCGTGTGCACATGCTGTGCGAAATTTTAGATGTTTGTTTGTGCAAAATGTTGCTTGTTTTAACAGTCTCTTTGTAGTTTCAAGGATGATATCTGAAATGGGAATTCAGGCAAAAATGATGGTTTTATTCAGTGTGTAGATAATCCTAAAGTCACCATTTTTCATATTGTAGCCTGATAAGCAGCAGAGTAAAAATAACCCAATTTTGAAGTCATGGTGTTACTTGAGAAAGCTTTTAGTGTCTGCAGAGGCACCAAGTTATTCAAAAAGGGGAAGCACATTTAAACCTTACCAAAGAAATAAATCCAATCCCCGTTCCTGTAAGAAAGATGAAGTAGAGGAAACTTCCTTCTTCACCACAAGCATGACTCTGCAAGGTCTCTCTTGTGCCATGGAGTGAAATACATTTGATCCCTCCATCCCTGCCTCAAGACCTCATGCAGAAGCGCTAAAAATTCAGAGAAAATTTGAAATCAACATTTACTTCAATTATTTTATCTAAGATCAAAAGGTGGAAGAGCTTGGAGTTTTCTTGAAAATACTATTTCTAAAGCCTATGTTTTCTAAATTCTTCATATGATACTATGTTTTTCAGGTGGAATTTCTTTATCTCTAAAGTAATTGTATTTAATAATATTTAATTTGGGAAACGAATATGGGTAAATTTGATTTGTTCTTGCCTCCGTCTTGCAGCCTTCTCTGGATGTCTGCCTGTGGCATTTTACATGGCAAGAAACTGGACTAGAGAAACATTTGGTGCTGTCCATTGTAGCTCCTTATTTCTTTATGTCACAACCTGCCAATGCCTGTGTGTAGTGATGAAGCCAAGAAATAATGCCAAAAATTAAAACTTTTCAGATGCTGTATTGCAGGTATGCTGTGGTTCCAGGTTGGATTTTTTTTTCAGCTAAGTTAGCATCTGTGAGTTTTTATTTCTAGTTCACTGTTTAATACCAACATAGCACTTTGAGAAAATGTCTTGGCCAATTTTCCAGAGTATTATAACTTTAGAACTTTCTTATTTTTTATTTACTGAATTAATGCCACTTTATTTTCATTTAAATCCGTATGTATTGAATTTAATAAGCACAGGGTCTCTATGTTACGGTCTGTGAAGCTCCCATAACACAAATTAGCAAATAATTCTGTGCAATTAAATAGTATGCTTTTTTTGTGGCAATCTTACCCCAAGAACTTGTAATTTTGGGTATTTGTTTTTAGCTCCATGATTTGTATCGTGAATGCATTTCAGTGTTGCAGTCAGGGCTATGTGGTTAAAATAACTGAATTTAAAAAAAAAAAAGAAGGAATATAATTACCTCAAAGAGCTTTCATTTCTAATATAAAACCAGACATTGTGGACTAAAAAAAAAAAAAAAAAAGTTGTATTAGATTCTTTTTACTTCATTTTGGCTAGAGTTTGCACTTAATAGAGAAATCTTTTTTATTTTTTTTTAAAGGAAAGACTGATGATAAAGCTGATAATATTGTTTAAATATTTGGAAATTTCACATTGTTTTCCTACAGTCTTTATTATTAAGCAGGTTATAATAGCCTCTACTTCTCTACAAAATGTGGAAATTTAAGTTTGTAATAGAAACAATTAAAGACCGTGAACAGATCACAGAATGGAACAAGTGAATTCCTCGTCTTATTAATTGGTAAACTTAAGCTAGAGAGGTATTGCACGTATCAACCAGGAAAATGGAAGGTTGTTTGCATAAATACTTTTCCACTGTTAAAGCACATCATTAATAGGCTTTATCAAATCAGACCAAGGATCTGTATCAAGCAGCTTCATCAGCCATACAATCATGAAGTGAATGTCATCAAAAATCACTGGGCCTAAACACTTATCAGCTCACTATGATAAAATGACTGCATTTTTATTTGCACAATAACCTCGAATCCTCATATTAAAAAGTGGCAAATTTTTTTGCCCTTTACTGTTCTAAGTGTGACACATGTAACAATTATTCATCACTCCGTAATGGATCATTTTTATCAGAGTCCTGTGTCTTTTCTGTATACATAGAATAAATATTTATGTTTTCTCATTTTTCTGAACGAGAAGATACTGATAGAATAGGTTTGAAGTGTCAGCTATAATTCATTGCATGCAAAGAAAAGCTTTATACTGATACTGTGTGAAAGGAAAAGAATATCTAAATCATTTCAGCTGTGAGCTTATAACTAAGATAATATCAGCATTTTCCTTCTTGAAAATATATATGCCATAAATTAAAGGAGGTCTTCAGTATTTTATTAAAATGCTTCGAACAAGTTTAACTCCAACAGGATTATATGTATGAATACGAAAACCTTGTTTTTTAGAAAAAAGTGAAGGTCAAGTCAAAGTTAACACAAGCTTGCAGTAAACTTCCTACTAATCCTGCAAATATTTTGTTTAGAAGACATTAGAAGACCAAGACACATGTTTAGTGTCAATTTAAAGGTACCCATTTTTTTCTGACAAATAAATTAAGATATATCTAGCACTTTACTGTTTTGTACAATAGTAATGTAGTTTGGGAAAAAAATTGCAAAATATGTGTATACTGAGTGTATTTGAATGAACTCTTAATTTAGTTAAAATTAGCCTTAGCAGTAAATGTAATGGTGGAGAAGTACGTGTCACAGTATATAATTATGTTTAAATATACATGGCAAAGTGATTGTGTTAATAAGAATATAATTTTAATCCAAAATGCACTTTTAATGAAGCATTTTATACACAAATACTACACTTCATATAAATACTATGGTATCTCAACACATTTTCAGCCCTGCTTCCAGCTTCTTTAACAAGAAAATGCAGGGAAGTGTTGGTACTATTTGTAAGGAAGTAATGACAGAAGAGGAAAGTTGTATGTGATGAAAGCCTGCATCTGTTTTGCAGAATTCGCAGCTGTCCCTTTATTATTGTTGTAAAACCATTTGATTTGTAGTACTTTAAAGTGTCATATCCCATGTTTCTCTAATCTGTTGAAGGGTGAATGGTTAAGTTTTGTACTTTCTTTGTGAATGCTCCTTTCCCAAGCCCTGCAGCAGCAACTCCCATGTTTATGGCTACTAGCTCCCTAATTCCGGCTGCAGCTTTGCAGTCTTCTGAGAGTGGTGCTCTCCGAGGTACT
This sequence comes from Falcunculus frontatus, assembly GCA_013398115.1. Lineage (NCBI taxonomy): Eukaryota > Metazoa > Chordata > Aves > Passeriformes > Falcunculus > Falcunculus frontatus. The sequence continues at coordinate 1,605,896 of VZRV01008780.1, forward strand.
TGGTCAGAAGAGACATTGCTTTTTTTGGAGCCAGTCCCATCACAAAAGACCCAAGGCATCCATCACAGCTTTTTACAAACAAGCGGAGAGCTGAAATGAAGTCTTTTGTTTCTGATGTATGTGAGAATTTTACTTTGAACTCCAAGGGTCTTCTTCCAGCAATAAATTTAACTTTAATCATTCATTAGTATCACATCATATTGATGATGAAATAAGCTGGGAGATTTAGTAAGGTCATGTATTTAATAAGAAACATCAAAATACAATTTTGTGGGGTATACCCACTGTTTTGGTTTAGAACTGCTGCCTAGGAATGTGATAATTGTTTTCTTTAAAAATCAGATATTAAAGGACAATGTGAGAATGAATCTTTCTATAACAAAATCACAGTAGTTGTCCATTTTGGAAGCAATTAGTATGTTTCGAAGGTCATTAATGTAAAACTGTGAATTTGTCCCCACAAGTGACATGGATAAGCTAAGTGATCTTATGGTATTTGCTGTTGTCAAATTGTATTAGCATCTCAGGCATGATAAGAATGTCATTAATGTGAAACAAAAATTAATTGCTGTGATAAGGCAGTAAAGCTTGTTTAATACTGCATGATCAGTAGCTTGAAAGAAACTTGCTATTTCAATTTTAATTCTTTCTGTAAACACTTCCAGTTCCTATAGACTCTGAATCTTTACCTTTTTTGATTATTTGCAGACAGAGTGGAATTTACTCTTGGATGGGCACTCTGTAGAACAGCTTGCCAACTGTTCTTGCCAGAATGTTTTTAGCATATGTATTAGGGAATTTTTGCATTGTTGCATCCTAAAATCAATGTGGAACATAAGGATAATGAGTTGTGTTTTAGGCATTCCTTCTACTGTCCATCGAATGCATCTTGTGCAAGCAAATTTCCGAATTTTCAGAGAGCTCAACAAAGGAAAGAATAATTTGAGTCACAGTCATTGAAATTAACTGTGGTTCTATATCTGACTGCAGAGAGATGAATTGATTACCTTTGGTTATGCTTTGTTCAGGTCTTAGGAAGCTTTTTTAACATTATGCTTTTTATGTACACTGAACTGTGATCAGCCATGTCAGAGGCCTCAGAATAACGCAGTACTTGAATCCAAACAGCTGCCTACATACAGGATAAGAACCTGCTTTAACTGGTGGATTCCACTGCTTTCTGGTTCAGAATAAAGGAGATGCAGTATGAGGGTGTCTGTATCCAAGTATGGGATCATATCTCTTGGAAATCAGGCACTTATTTAGGCCAGCAAATCCATTTGGCTTTTGGCTGTGAAGATCCGTGCTGGCAACTTTGCATTCACAGTGCATCTTTCAAAATATTAGCTTCTAGATGGTGTGGGACAAGTTAATCAGACAAAAACTGCATTAGGCTACTATGCACAGTTGCACATAGCAGAGGCTTTTCTCACTGTGGTAAACTCAGTATCTTCAGACATCAGATGAATTGATTTCATTACAAGTCAGCTTTTTGTGCTTTGAAATGGAAGTACTGAGAAGTCCTTGGTTGTCTTTATCCCTTCCAGAACCACAGGAGCCTGTCTGCTTTGCAGAACAAGTGTGATGCCTCCATGGCAGATGGAGCAGGCATGCTTACTGCTAGTACCTCATACTTTTCAAACATACATTAGTCCTTCTGAGGCAAGCAAACTCCAGAATCATATCATCTGTTAGACTTTGATTGACTGGTGGCAGCTTCTGAATTCCAGCATGAGAATTCACGTCTTCAGAACGTTTTCAGAGGAGCTCACTTCACATCTTCAAGCACCAAATAACTTCATTAAGGAAGGCTGTCACTTGTCAGAAGTGAGGTCATATTGGTCTTTTCATGATAGCATTCTGGTTAGCTGTGTGTGGCTTAGAAATTTCATCAAGTCAGCCAGTCTTGCATTTGCAAATGGTATTTCAGTGACACGTTCAGCAGAGATACACCTAGGGCTTTCTGAACTGAAAGTTTCTTAAGCAGCATATCTTTGACAGTGCCTCTCAGAGAGTATGAAAAAATTGTTAACTGCAGAGTATCTACTGCTTGATTTTGAAGGGCTTGATAGATCATTGGTTCATAAACATTAATGTAGAAAGCACAAGCCAAGCTTTTGAGGAGGTCTGGCCTTTTGTTTGTTTGGACAGACATTTTGTTGTTAATTGACTCTTCTCATCCTTTCCTGCCTTGCGTTATGAAATCATATGCCCTAAGGAAATAAAATTCAATTATACATTTAATATTTTTGGATTAGTGGGGCACATACATCTGGGGTGGTGAAAGCAGGATGATTTTATGTATAGAAGTTAGTTAGAAAAATTATCTCAGTTGATACTAATATGATCACAACCTGCTGTATTCCTCAGAAAATCTCTAACACTTGAGACAAAAGCTGCTGTTATCACTGTTAGAATCTGTTGCATTAGGAGTATAGAAATTTGGCAGAAAATAAACACCCTTGCTTTCCAGCTAGTCCTCAGAGATCAGCAGGGCTGGGTGGGACACATCTCGTGGAAATCCCTTCACTGCATATCTCATGGCATATCTCATGGCTATAGGCCTCATTCCTATGGAATCTAAATATTTTTCTGAGTGATGAAACATTAATGTTATGGAAATTCTAAAATATTTTAAAATTTGGTTTATGGAAGTGATAGCAAAAATATGTCACTGTGTCCACATGGGTGGTGGTTGTCTGGTTGGAACATAGTCCCAGAATGTGTTTTAGTTCTTTAGAGAGAGAGAGAGAGAGAGACTGGTGGCTGTTTCGGTTTCTTCATTTTAATATTCTTAAATGTAAGATTAGAGGAAAAATTATGACTCAGAATTTTAAAAAAGCAAAATAACTGCCAGAGATTTCCTTTCTACAGAAATCTACTCAGTCCCCCACTTTGAATATAAGTGGTCAGTTGTTATGTCTACCTTATCCTTGTAGCAACAGAAGATGTTCTTTTAAGGAAGTAGATGAAGAACAGCAACAAAGAAAGAAAGAAGAGCTTGTATCCAAAGGAAATGACACTAAGAAGATTATAAGCATCAACCTAAGGATCTCCAGGAACTTTCCTGGATAAAAGATGAGAATTCTGTGAAGTAGGCTGTGAAAGCTAGAAGGAAACAAGCCTGAAGGTGGTGAAACATACACCTAAGTATGAAATTCTACACACATCAAGAAAGCAGTTTGTGGGAGGAAAGTGGAGCAACTTTGAGACAAGTTGTTTTCATCAGCTTTTCTCTAGTTACCAGCTCAAAGTAAAACAACCAATAGGGCACAGAGAAAATTCCCTTTTACTCTCTGTATCAGTGGATAAGACCTTGAAGATGAAAAAATATGTTTGGGACTTTACCCAAGGAGTAGGAGCATGCTGTGTTGCATTTATTGAACTATTCAGACAAAATAAAAATCTTAGCTGTCACCTCAGCCACTCAGAGAAACAGGGAAAAGAGAATCACAGATACAGCCTGTATTTTTACATAGGCCAGGAATGCAAATCCTTTTCATTAAGCAAGAAGGCTGGCTTATTGCTGAGACCCAGTGCAGGAAAAATGCAGTTCAAATCATGTTGGAAAAAATATTGCCAGATAATGTATTTTCTGGGGTTTTGGGTATTCTTCCTCCTTCCTGCACATTTTTTTGCTTCTACCAGCCTAACTTTGAAATAACCTGTATAAGCAAAACTTTATACTGTGTGATGAGTTACGGAAATTATTAAGGAACAAATTTACCTTTCTGTGAAGAATATGAAACTGACAAATTTGAAAGAAACTGCATTAAGAAAATGTTTGCTTCATAAATGATAGAAATTTTTCTTATGGGTATACACCATTTTCTTTCTCCTTCTTCTGCTCAAGACAGGTTAAAGAGAAACACCTCTGTGAATAGATAGTTGTTTGGCTAGGATAAAAAGGAGTATGACACTGCATGTTGTGATGGGAATATCTTAGTGGTAGGCTTCCATCATGTTTAAGTTTCTTAAAAGACTATTTGGTTTGTATTTTTTTATTTAAATCCCTGGTGAATCTCATTGTGCTGACAGAAAGTCTGACCTCATATTCACAAGCGATGAGCAGCAGCCTTGTGTTGCCTTTGGGACACGAGTGGACCCATGGCTTCTACAAGGAGAACACAGGGATGCTGCTTTTCTGGCCAGGACACATACATGGCAAGCGGCTGGCATCTGCAAGTGTCTGTCCTTTTCAGGAAAGAATCAGTTCAAGAAATAAAAGACAAAAGTAGCAATGTTCATTGACTAGGAAATTATAGTTTTCTGTGATGGTAAAATATGAATGAGGTTTTTCTGAATGGGCTCCTGTCTGCTGTGGGGTGGCTGTTTAAGGTACACATGGTGCTTTCACCTGAGAGGAGACAGTACCTAATGATGAAGCTCTTGCTGAATAGGGGAACTTATACTCTCATGGGCTGCACCAGCAAAGTACCTAATGCTGTAATAACCTACAAATCAGAGCTATTCAACTTGGGATGAGTGTTACAATCAATTATTGTAGCTTTCAGTAGAGTGACTGTTCCTCTTCCTGTCAGATTTAGCATCTTACCTGCCTTGTTGAGTCATGTCTTGAAGTGTGAGAATTATTTCCAGTCACAGCTAGTGCAGAATGCTGGTTTGTATAAAGCCATCTGCGGGTTAAACATCTCAGTTAATGAGAAGTCTGCTGTGTGGCATTGGATTACCACCTGGATTAGATTTCTAATGCAATAAATTTCCAGGCATCCTCTTTCAGTATTTTTACAACACTTCAGTCTATATTATGGTGGAAATTGGATTAAAAGGACAAAGCGTGAAGTCATTTGCTGAAGCAAACAGGATGTTAGTGCCAAATTTTGTATAAAAGGATGCTGCTGAAAGGGCCGCGTGTCTCTCTTCTAATCCACAGAGAATCCTCTGCCTCTGAGTTTAAGGACTTCATTTCCAAATACAATGCACGAGGGGTACATAAACCCCTGTTAAACAGTTCATTTTGTGCATTCATCTCTTGTTTGTTTATGGTATTAAAAATGTTGTTTCCAGCCTGGAACAATCCCATTCATGTGGAAATCACTTTGTAAATTTAAATACTGTATTATTGACAGTTCCGTTCAGAGAAAGTATTTTAACGTGTTGGGCAGTATCAGTAGCGATCCTTCTGTAAATAAAGTTTTAAATATATGAAACAAAATTCTGCCTTTTATTTTTCTCAGTGAAATAAAGAATTTCAAGAGAAGAAATTGGTTCTATGTAGAGGATGTGGTCTTCCTTGGAGAGCAGGTGCTTCTCCTTCTGAGAAAAAGGAATAGACACATCGATTTCATTTGATCCCGCTGGCTGATGTACTAGCACTGACTTGGTAGTTACTTCCTTATTACATTATATTTTAAAAATTGACTCCATTCTCTATTTATCATTCCAAACCAGACACTTTTTTTATGCATTGCTTTCTGATTGCTCTCAAAGCATCTTTCCAGTTAAATAATTTCCTGACAAAAAGCAAGTTTATATGAAGTAAAACTGTTTTTCATATGCTTTATAGGTTGCTGCATATTATACAGTGTCATGTATCATAAAATTCCTGCTTTTAATGGTTGTTTACTTTTTCTAGAGACAAAAAATAAGCACCAGAACTTAAAACCAGACAATTTCTTGCAATAACTTCACTCGTTTTATGTCTTCTTTTCTGGCTTCAGAAGGAATGGGTGATGTTCTGTACTAGAAAAGTTAATGCTTTTAAAGTCTTCTGTACTTGCTGAATGTAATAACAATGACAGCACTTAGCACTTACATAAATCTTTTCATGCATAGAGCTCCATCCTGACACTGAAAGTATTAATATTCACATTTTACAGATAAGTTCTTTAACGTGGCAGTGAGTTCAATTTCCACACCCTCCAGGCCGAATAAGTGTTATAGTAGGGGTACAAATGTCAGAGATTTTAGCTGAGAAATTCCTCATCTGAGTCTCAGACCTTGCTTTACTGTCGACACATGCATTAGCTTTATGCTGATTTCTGTTAGTGACCCTCCTTTAGATTAGAAAACTTGTTAAGTACCACTTTTCCATTTCTTCTTCTTCTTCAATGGCATTTTCCAGAAATCCAGAGGTTTCCTCAGCTTTTCCTACACAGGGAGTTGTCACCTTGACCTCAACTCAGTTTCCCCTGGAGAAGGACATGTCTACAGACTGACTCAAGCCTCAGTATTGTTTTGATAAAACATCTGCAGTAACTGTCATATTTTTTGTGTCTGTCCTGTACAAGCAGTTTATTTATGAAAAAAAAAAATTCTATTTGAAATAGTTTTATATACATTTTGATGATAGTCACTTTTTAATCATTCTTCATTTATTAGCCATAGTTGGAACCAAAATGTGAATAATGTACATGGCCATTATCCTGACCCACTTAGCTTCTCTGATATTTTACTTCTTGTTCTTCTGGTTTTTTCATTTTTTTTCCATAACTGATTTTAGACTCTACATGATCAAACTCCCCAGATGTGTTTCTATAGCATGTGGCATGATATGACTTGGCCAGATTTGGATTATTTATTAATATTATAGATAAATAAATATTGTATCTGTGTATTATCATTTATCATTTTGAATGATAAATCTTCGAAGGACCTAGAGGCCTTTCTATATCTAGGTCTTAAAAAGCATCATTTGGTGGAATTTTCAGTGGACAGGGGAAGCAACAGCTAACAAAATTTTTCATTATTTGCTCTTTTGAGAACTTATCTCCTGAAAGGTTTCCTTGAGTGCAAATAAATTGAAAATAACCTAAGTCCAATTCAAGTAACAAGTAATTAATGCTAATAACTTTCACTGACTTTAAGGAGAGTACTGACAGACAAAGAGAAACATCAATTATTGTAGGAAAAGTAAGATCCTTGATTTGTTGTCTGCCGAAATAGATGGCATTTGCTGTATTTTCTTCACAGTCTTATATATAGTTAATAATCATATTTAAAAATTACATTGGCAGAATAAGTAGTAAAGTTATCTTTTTTTTTTCTAAATTTAAATGGCAGTGCTACAGGCGTCTGTTGTTCTTTATTTGTTGGTTGTCTAACTTACATGTAGAGGAGAGGAAGCAGTAAAATGGGTTGTCTTGAATACTAAGTGGTATTTGCCAAAGAAGAACGTGAGCCTGGTTTTCCTACATAACATTTTTTTATATACTACATGTTCAGTTTTGTGAGTAAAGGAGACATGGTAAGTTTATCTTAAATCCTCAGTGAACAGAAAATAGTGATATAAATAGCTGCTGGCTGTTAAGTCTAAGAATCATGATATCTGTTCCTGGAGCTCCTGTATATGCAGAAAGAGAAAAGCCAATGAATAAAACCAAATAGGTTGCAACTAAGTAAAGTGAATGAAGATGGAAGCTTTTGCTTGATGTTGTTAGGTAACACTGACAGGTACAAGAGCAGCTGTTGAGCAAGAACAGAGAACAGCAAGTACCAAACATCACCGCGGGGCCGTAGCTGACCCTTCATAAGGTGACAGACAGAAACTCTGTAGAGGCAGTTGAGTGGCAGCACTAGGATTTCAGGAAAACATAGCCCTCTGAAAATAGCCTCAGCTTCCTCTTAACTACCCGTAATTAAAATGCCCTGCTTGGTGCAGAGGCTGTTTTAAACTCGGTGTTCGTTCCAGAGAAGTGTTGTTCTACAGTATAGTTCATACATAGCCACAGTAAATGGTACTGCTCAGTTCAATAATCAGATGAGTGGAATGTAATGATGCATGTATACATGTTTGCAAGTTGTGGCCCTTAATGGTAAAGAATATTATGGTGAAGAATACTGTGTCTTGGAAGCACTGTGATATAATGTGATGGGAGACACAAAGCCGTCTGAGGCATAGAGTTTAGTGAGGTTCAAAAGGAGTTCCAATGAATGATATTAAGTGACTTCAGAGTGTTAAGGAAAAAGTACATAAACAACAATTTATAATGTAAGCTCTGTAATGAGCCCTTCTAGCATAAATATGCAAAACACTAATTAGTTATAGCCAAATTTCCCTAGCTTTGGGAATCTTTTAGAATATAGCTTTTCAGTAATTGAATCACATCAAAGTATTTTTTCTCCCACTCTTCTAAGAAAGCTACGTGTGATTTGTTGGAGATAGGCAGAGATAGGAAGCAAGCTGTTGACAAACCAAAAGATGACTTTGATGTGGTTTAGTGAAACAGTGACTTACAAATTTATCAGAAAGAAATACAAAATGAGCATGTAAGAAGCCCTGTTTGCAGTGACTACCAGAATTGAGATGAGGTCTGTCAATTAATTTGACTCCAATTTTCCAAAAAGCATCTAATTTTTTTTTTCCACAAATTGTATAAATATTGTTAGATATAAGGTTTTGGAAGGCTTTCAGAGTATGTTTGAAGGCAGAGGCTGCTTTTACAGAGCTTGTTTTTGGGAAAGTTCCTTTTGATGATATTTGAAACATTAAATGGTTGGACATCACATTATTTGCAGTTGAAAGAATTTCATCTGATTCTGACTTCAAAAAATTACAGTGAAGCAACATTGCTATCATGACAAATTACCATTCTTCACTATACCCACTGGATTAAATAACATTTGGCTTGAGATCCTCGCTTGGAAATGCAAAGAGGAATGGAGTTTAAAGAGATCTACTATAAATCTGATACATTCTTTTCTTTTCTTTTTTTTTTTTTTTTAATTTAGAAGCTGATCAGCCTGAAACTGTTAAAACCTTGGTATATTAAATATTACAATTTTGATTCCAAATTGACTACATGTTTATTACCAATACACCCTTGGTGCATCAAAGGCAATTGATTTGATGTATTGTATGAAACAGGACTGTTCAGGCATCATTACAGGGTCGGAACAGGATCCTTCAAATAGAGCAATAAAGTCAAAATACAAAAACAAATCTACAACACTTCCTTTTCCATCAAACCAACTGAAGTCCAGCCTTTAAAGGCATAGATTTCTTGTCTTGTTAGGTTTCAAGTCCATAGCCAAATGGATGAAGGGAATCATTCTGTGAATCTATATAGTCAAATTTAAAGTATGTTTATATAGGTTGGAAAGCAATGATTTTGACTTGTGGATAGGTCTGCAATGCTTATGTTAATTCAGATTAAATGAATGATAACAGTAAGAAAAGAGTAGATCTTCCATGAGAGATGGAACGGACTGCTAATATGACAATATGGATCTGGTCCTAGCCTAAAATGCTCTTTTGGGGATTTTATTTAATTGATGTTGTTGAAGTAATTGAAATGTTTGCTTAGTTATAGCTGTTGGATTCAGAATTTAGGTATCATGTGTTTTGGAGGACCTGTTGAAAGGAATTTTGGGGGTTGTTAGTGGTTTTTTTAAAATCAGAAGTCTTTTTATTCTCTAATTTCTTCAGCAGTAGCACAGATTCTATTTGCTCTCACAGTCTATCCTTTATCTACTTCTACAGCTTCATTCATTTCTAACTGTTTTGTTGGCAATTTCATGGATTGTGACTAAATATGGGAGTCCAGTATTACAGCAAATATGAAGTCATTTCTACAACATTTACTTATATCACATTTTAGAAAATAAGTGACAAAATAAAGGCCTTTGCCTTTATTCAGACTCCTACGTCATCATATTAACTCCATTGAAAGTTCCAGCTTTTTTGCCTTAAGCCTGAACAGAATTTCATGGCTGTCCTCAGGTGAAATGTTCTGATGAAATAAGAAGAAAAAAGCTTTCTAAATTCTCACGTTATAGTAATATTTTCATGAATTCCCAAATTATTATATTTATAATACTACAGTAGGCTTTTTCCAATTAAATGTGCATTTTCTTTCGTCATAAGGAAGGAAAAAACTTCAGTTATACTTCTTACAGTAATTTAATTAAGCAATTCATGTAAGTTCATTTCAGTATCTATCATGGCTCACTAAAGTTGAAATTCAGTGTAGAATGGTAGATTAATTGCCCTTTGTCTTCGATGAAATAAGAATCCTAAATATGCAGAGTCATGAAATTTAACTGTGTTCCTCAATTGCTTATCCAGTGCTTTGGAAACCTGAATCAAGAAATACAGAAGAAGAGGACCAAAGGTTGTTAAATGTAGCGAGTAACACAGATTTTGAACTTTACTTAATGAACCGAATGTTTATTACTATGAAATAAATGCACCATTTAAAGAATTATGGTGGAAATGTAAAACATTAAAACTCTAATTAATTTTGGTCAGAAGCATGCAATGCACTCATTTTTCCTGAAACATTTTCATTAGGGTCTATATTTTCTCTGTTATTGAGATAGATTTATTCCTTTCATATGGTAGTGCTGTGTTTTTCTGTTACAAGCATGTCCTTCAGTGATGTGTACAGTGATGTCTTTCAGCTGCCTTCGACTTTGGGCAGCATGTCTTGATAGTAGCTTACAGATGCATTTTTCTATAGCTCAGTTGTGCCTACTTTTCCATTTTATGTTGTTAATCATTTCTGAAGCAAAGAAAAAAAATATAATCTGCATATAATCTATATATATCTTATAGCCTCTTAATAATGGGCTATAGATATATACAGAATATATCCAGATTTTATTTCACAAACGTATTTGAGAAAGCAGTTAAAGCATGAAAAAATCTTCAGGTGTCCCTTAGTACCTACCAAGATACATGTATAGCCTAACAATTGAGCACTTAAAAATTAAACTTGTACTTCTTGGGGTTGTTTTTTTCATTAAATAGTACTAAGAAATAGAGCTATTAATTCCTTATTGCTGGCCTGAGCACCTTTTGGTCTCATGTAACTGTTGTAAGAAGAAACCATTTTATTTCCTAGTATAAAGAACACAAATATGAATAAGGTTTCCTTCTTAAAATTTTGTAAATGTATAGTGTAACTATGGTGAGAGTGTAACCATAAATATTTAAAATTATCTTCATTATAATATGCTTTTCTAGGCTATGAAATAGTATTCTGTAGTAGTATTATGATTATATATAAAGTGGAATTTTCTGTTTTAAATTTACAATTTGTAAAAATTACTATTATGTTGCTACATAAATAGAAAATGCTATTGTGGTTTCCATATATGTGTTTATATATGCACAGATGTAATTATTAAAATTGAAGGACAAATTTGCCTTAGAAATTATCTTATTCAGGGCCATGTCAGATTTGAAAACCAGAGTGCCCTCTCACAGTGGAGTGGAAATTAAGAAGGCTTGTCCCATATGGGCACAGTACAATCCTGTTAAAGCTGCTTTTCATCTCTTTCTTAGTTGATGTTGCAGGTTTGTGACATCTAAGCATTTATAGGTGCAGTTGAACGTTCATAAACTTGAACCTTCAGAGACTTAAATTCTTAAAGAGGAAACATTTTCCTCTACTTTCTTCAAGGAGAACCAGCTGAACTTGTAAAACAATGGTTGGGTTTCAAGCACCACCTGCCCTGAAGAGGATCCCAACTGTAGTGGCAGTCAGCCAAAGGGACCACTCAGTGGAATGGTTGCCTCCTAAAAAGGAGAGGAACAGATGGAAGATTTGAAATCTGGCATGAAATTCCACTTCTGTACTAAGCGTTAAATGAAATTTGACTGTAAGGGCTCTTGCGATGGTACATTTATCTGTATAATCAGAATTAGCAACAAGGAAATAGAAAATACAGAACACTGACAAACATTTCAAAAAGTCTTTAAAGTTCTTGTAGCAGTGTGAGTTAAAGGAAAGAGTTTGTGATAAACACGCAGCTGCTTATAGCTTCTTAGAGGAGCTTTAGTGTAAAAGTAGTTCTGCTGGTCTTGCATTGCCACCTAGAGCTCGGCAGCGTGTACTGCTTGGTAAGGAAACAATCCCGCGTTGCTCTTTTCACTGAACGAAGTGGGGTGGAGAACTGCTTCCAGTTAATTGATGTCATGTTTGCTTACATTGTAATGGTTAGTCCCTTCATAGCCTCCATTTTATAGTGTCCCAGATCAGCAGAGATCGTGCTGCAGGGTTTGGTGGGCTTTGACACTAAGAATTAATGGTGATGCGCATTAAAAGGTACAACTGTCAGATATCCAGTGGTCCCAGAGGGGGCATTTTCTTGATGGCTGCTCTAGAATACTTCATGAAGCAAATGTCAAACTTGTCAAGGCTGTCACTATGAAAATGATCCATGTAGCAAGGGTCTCCTTTTCTTGGGAAACAAACAGCTGCCTTATCACTGCAGAGCTGTGGTGACAGAAAACTGTCATTTATCACAAGAAATTTATATTTGCTTCTAATATCCATTGGTAAAGAGCTGTTCCATTTGTACTCTGTATTTTTGCACCGCTCTTCATTATAAGGGTTGTCATTAATACGTTTCAAGAAGATAGCATAGGCTTTGGAATTAAAATTACTTTTGAATTTTACTGCTGGATGCTTTCCTTCTGGCAATTTAACAAAGAGACTATCTTAGCTCCCAGTTTTTCTCTGACACTCATTTTCCTCCAAATTTGGCCTCTGACTTTGGAAGCTAGACTTTCACATACACAAACAAAAGCTCTAGTATTTATTAAATTCTTTTTTTCCCGATATACTTTTTAAGAGTATTAAAAGTATTTTTGCCTTCAAACTGGTGTTTTTCTAGCTAGATTTTGTGAGGCAAGAGATGAAATGCCAGCTGGGCATCCTTAAATATGTCTGTTAGGCATATTATGGGTCTTTTGGGTTAAGATACACTAGAAAGTAATGGTATCAGAATTTGGTCCTGAGTGCTTTTGAGATTATATTTCTAGATTATGTAATAGCAGAGCCAATCCTTTAGCCATTACTCATTATAGCAGGGCATTTTTGTGTTTTGCATACTTTCTTATTATTCAGATGATCCCTTACATCATTCTGTAATATATAGCTGTTTATTAAGTTTACAGTTAAGTTTATTAAGGTTACAGTTGGCAAAATACACAACATTGTAATACAACTCTAGATGTTACAGGTGTGGTGCAATGAATAGAACTGGGAACTGATGGATTTCCTAGCACAGTTAATTAATGTGTGATCTTTTCTATTTGCAGAAGAGTGTCAGATTTCCTGTAGAGTTAAGAGTTGTCTAATTCACTGTTATTTTCCGTATTTCATTTCATTAACTAATGGGGAAAAAATAAATTCTCTGAAATTTTTAAGGAAATTGGTTGGAGGGGGAAAAAAGAGAAAGGGACACTCAAACCCCTATTTCTAGGCTTTTTTTTTTTTTTCCTTTTTTTTCCAAAATTTGTCTACAGGGGAATATTCTGGAATAATTACTACAAAATTAACTTTCTGTGTTAGCCCATTATTCTTTGGTCAGACAATAATGTGGTTGACCTTAAATATGCTTTCAAAGGGGATGGAATTACAGTCTTTCTCAACTGTCAGCTCAAAATTTTAGACAGAACCTTCAAGTCAGACTCTTACCTTTAGTTTTTGTCACCTAAAGATTTCTAAATATCGAAGTATTCTCGTCAACTTCAGCAAAGCTATTGAATCCTTAATACTTCAATAAATCACAACACTTAATTATGTGGCAGATTTTAGGGTCTCTGTTCTAAATTCTTGTCCCCGTTCTGTTGCTGTGACCCTTAAATGCCCAGCTACCAAGTATAGACTAAGCTGTGCGAAGAAGAGATGTCCATAGGACATTTGAAAACACCTGTAGAGCTCCCAAAGGACCCTTTAAACCAGTACTTTATTTCTGTCAGAGAAAAGGTGGGATGCCAGGGCAAAGGACATAGGAAAACTAATGTGGAAGCTCCATCTCTTAATCAATGTCATCAGGATGCAGATGAGGTCACTGGTGGCTTAAGAAGCTCCTGAGCTGGCATTTCAGTTCAGAGGGTTGGGTTTAGCAGCACTTTGTTATGCTCTTTGTACTTTTCCTTATCACTGTTGGTTTTGTAAATCTGTAATAACGTCAATTAATAAACTTCATTCATTTCAATATTAAAATAATCTTTGGGCTATTAAAGTGCACTTTTTCAGTAGGATTAGTAGTCTTTAGGGATTCACTTCCCTTGGCTGTTCTTACAAGTCACCAGATCTGTGCTGAGGCATCTTTTAGGGGAGTGTATTCACTATATAATATTTGAGTCTATGGTTGTCTGTAGTCAGAAAAGATACTGAGACAAGTTTGATTTTTGGCATCCGATGGCAGAACTGCTTTAAAAGTTGGACTTGTGACATCTGCTAGGAAAAGCTACTTTGATTTTAGGATTTTTAGAACAGAAAGCACTAGATGTGTGGTTGGAAGAGTCATGGGTGGTTGGAAGAAAAATAAATAATAGTATAAAAAAGAGATGTGAGATATTAATAAAAATAATGTAAACTGAATTTCTGTGGACAGAAACCAGAATTCAGTATTTCATCTGCTGTGTAGCTGCTGGTAATAGAAACTTTGCACGCTGCCATCATGGACTGGTTTTGAAAATAAAAGGTTTTCCTTTGCTATTCATCAGAATTAAAAGCATTATAACGATAATGATAGGTGGTAATTACTAAAACAAATATATTAAATATATTTAATCTGCAGTCTGTTTCGCATAATTTCTTGATAATTAGGCTATATAGGCTGTGTAGCTGAAAATTCAAACATTATTAATGATACTAGAAACTCCAACCATTTCAGTATTCTATGCGCAATCATAGGGCTGCCTCTTGGGCTACTAAAAAAAAAGATAAAGCATTTCATAGAAATCTTGCATTGTCAGCAAACTGAAATAATAGTGAGTCTTCACATCTTGTAGTATGGTTAATATGTGCTCTAAATTTTCAGTTTGGATCTTACTCAAGCATACTGGCAGTGATAGAACATTTCTTATAATTTATAGAGGTTTGTGTCCCAATTTTTTCTGACATTGCCATTCTGGGGCATCTGCTGTCACTTCTTTTCTGGCAGAAAGCTGCATGAGTGCCAAAACTGGTGGTTCATACTTTCCAGTGTTCCCCAAAAATCCTTTCTGCCATCTTGTTTGCGCTGGCACTGTTGTTCATGTGGCAGTTCACAGGCCTGGGAACTGATCTGGCTCAAGGCATTTCCGACAAAGGGAAAGTTTTCTCCCCTTGCTAATTCATACTATGAGAAAGATCAAACATCATTGCTCTGAGCTTTGCACAGCAGTCACCTGTGTTCAGAGATACCAAACTTCCATTTCTGTTTCCAAATGAGGTGTGTTCTTGGAAAACAGAGGTGGAGTAAAAGCACTTGTACAAAATCAAGAAGTTCTATGTGGAGCATGGTTCAATGCAAGCTAGTCAGAAAGTTTTGTGCATAAAAATGCAAAAATAGGAATAAATTTTAAAAAAACAGGCATCTGGATGACTTGTGTACTGGATTCTACCCATATAAGTCCAATCTATGCTCTGCTCATAGATTTTATCTGTTTGAGTATGCTTTACTTGGTTGAAGCAACAGGAAATCAACAAAGGAAACAGTATTAGTTCTGCAAAATATCCCAGAGTTGATGTTTCTATCTTGAGTATTCAACTCAAGCAAATCCTGGAGCTGTGATCACCACCAGCCATCATTTCTGCATCTCAGAATATACTGATCACTGCAGCTGCTGCTGTAACCTAGGAAATCTGCCAGAGTGCAAGTATGACCTTTTGAGCACAGAATTAAAACATTTCAAATTTAAACAAAGCCAGAAGATTCTGTAAAAAAACCTTATTCACTAGATAAAAACGTTTTTGCCATTAAAAAACTCAGGAAGCCAGTGTTCAGTATTGAGCCTAATGTGCCTTCACCCTCTTGTAGTCCTCAGTGACAGTATGGCCCCATTGTCTCTGAAATTTCTGCATGCTCCATCTATTAGGAGAGAAAGCCCTAAGCAATATGTGAAGAGTTCTGGGAAAAGAGCGATAGTGTAGGGTTTATATTCCTGTATGAGGGAGCACAAGTCATGACATTAGAATAATGTCAAGTTGTGTGCTAGGAAGGTGGATTAGTTGGCATTGAGGTCAGCTGGGATACAATTTCTGTAGGTAGGGACCTTCAGAAACATGCAGAAACATGTTCTCTTATTAACATCTTCATTAAATAACCTGGCTGTTTTTCCATAGCAGCCAAAAGTTTCTGTGTTTTTTTATTCTACAATATGCTTTTGTCACCTGTAAGCAGTAAGCTTGGTAACAGCTCACTCCTTTGTTGTTTCCAATTCTGCCCTGTGTTTGTTTTCATTTGAAGTTTGACCTCTGTATGTATACTATACATTGCACTCTCTTTACTCACTGCCAGTATGCTTGGGGAAGATCTGATTCTACACTTCTAATTTCAATGAATCTGCAGTGTTTGGTTTCACACACATGCACAGACATGTTTTCTCACCTTAACGAAAAGAGCCACAGGGAACGCTACGTGTTTTAAAGGTAACTAAAGAGATGACAGTCCAAAAAGATAACAAAAAAAGCTTTTACCTTTTATTGGTCAGTCATGTAAATATTTCTCAGTGCCTAGGCTGTCCCCAGAAGGAGGAGGATTCAGAGGCATAATGGCTTGGAGTATCTGCTACTTTAATAAAACAACTAGCTTTTCCATTTTATTATAGTTGGGTGTAACATATTATGAAATCACATTTTTAAATGAGATTTTCTACTGCTGTTCTATTTCGTGCTGCCCGTTTGTGCTTCCTATATATTTTCTACCTCTAAATATTATAGTTATCCTTACAAAGCATGCTTTGATGGTGAAGGAAGGGCTGGGATGCAAAAGGATAAAGTTATTTTCCTACAAGAATGAAAATGTTCTTTTAAATCAGGAAAATACATCTCAGGTTACTGGGTCCCACCTAAATGTCCCTGGTGTTTCCTTTCCCTCAACTGCCGGCTTGTGATGAGAAGTGTTACAGCGGCCAGGATGCTTCTTTATTCCAAAATATCTGTTCATTTCTTTTTTGTGTTGCTGGAATGTGGAAGATTCTCTGTAAATTGAATTAAAATGCAGACTAGAAAACTGCCCATACTTTGAAATTGTGGTAAGGACATTTCATGATGTGATGGGTTGCAAGTTGCCTTTTAAAACAGTTTTCTCACTCATCCGTAATTTATACTTTGGAGGTCACGATTTTGTACTGGACACAAAATAGTATCCATTCCTATGGAAACAGGCATTATGATGTCACTTCATTTTTTCAGTGAGATCCAGAGGAACCCATAGTGAATTATGAGCCCAACTCTTGGAGCTGAAGCTGTAGAATATTGTAAGCATGCTGCTGCCTGACATGCTCATGTTTCCTATTTTAGACCTGACTGATCTTCAGATAACATATGGTGGTACAAGTAATTGGAAAATTGGCAGACCTGTCAAGAAAATATGCTAGATGGGACAAAAATACGATGCTGCAGCACATAAAGTGTCTCTGAAGTTAAATTTATTGTCTTTTATCAAATGGTGAAGTAAACGTATCTGGTCACTAAAAATGAAACATTTTTCAATGGCAGATGCTTTTCAAAAGTAATTTTTAGTACAATGATGAAAGTTCTTGCATTCAAAAGTAATTTAGTGGAAATCTCTGGTCAAGAACAAAGTAAAGGTGTGTGATACTGCCTGCTGTAGGTGTTTGAATACCTTGTCATCCATGTGTGATTTAATAATTTCTTTATGTAACCATCCAGTAAAATGGTCAGTAAAATATTTACTCTTTAAATTATTCTTCCTCAATAAATGTAGGCAATTAGACTTGTTTAAATTTCTTATCATTTTTATTTCAACTCTTGAGCAAAATCAATCACTTCAATAAATTACTTTTTCTGCTTATTTTTATGCTTATTGGTCAGGCAAAAGACTATACAGAATTCCATACATCTGCATAAGCAGGAAAAGTGTACTTCTTCAATAAGTTGATTAATGTTCAGGTTTTCATTTTCTCTTGCAGGAAGATGAAAATGAAGCTGAAGCAGAGAATCCATCTCAGGAGCTGAATTTGGAACAGAAAAAATCAAAAAAATAGGAGATTGCTGTCTTGTTTGAAATATTTGCAAGTTGTGTAACAGTGGTTATAGTTTCTCATTGTAAAATTAACAAAAAAGTTCTCAATAAAGTCATTGAAAATTAAATTCATGGTGCACTGGGGAATTAATTAAGTAGCTCCTGGTGATATTCTTGATTACATTAAAAGCTGAATTATCGGAACTGAATACCATACCAATAAAATTCTGAAAGCTTTTTGAACACATTATGAAAAGCTGATGGGTTATTCATCACTTATAGCATTTACTAAGCAAATAGGGCAATTTTATGTTTTACTCTGCAAAGCAATGTTATCCTTAAAGGATAGTTACAACTCAGACATATTTTGGTATTTCTGAGCAAGAGCTTTGATTCTTAAAAGTTAGATAAATATGTTCTACTAAAGGAGTTCTGAAATTTCTTCTGATCAGTGATTAAAATAAATGCTTCTGAGGAGTAGGTAGAGGCAAGAATTTTTTGATATGTATGGTACATTTTTAGAAGTAATTAGTTTTACATTTGTATTGTGATTTTTAATTGGTTTCTTGTTGCATTATACTTTTCTTTATGTAAACCTTTTCCATCTTCATGTGATCATTGTCTTTTAATGAATGTCAAGCTTTTGTCTCGATTAGGCCATCCTACCCAGGTCTAATTCCCTCATGCCAATCTTTCCATTCTAACAAAATAAAATAACTTCTTTCTGTGTCATTAGACCTTCAAGTGAGTAATAAATATCTAAAATAACTTTTCTTCCTATAGTCCTAATTTTGTTTTCCAGTTTACCTCTGCTTTTTAGCCTGTGCTTGTCAGTAAATGGGAAAGTACAAGAAACTCAGAGGTAGATTTATAGCCTGATAGTTTCATAGATTGCAATGAAGAAACAAAAAATCCCACTGATTCTCTTTTAGGTTTAAAACAACGCTTACTGAAGTCCCTTCTTGCTCTAGAGAAATTAATTTTCTTCAGCTGAAAAGTTCACTTCTTTTCCCACTCTTCTATACTTTTTGCACTGAGTGTTAAATCGGATTGTAAATAGTATTCATCAATTTTATCCTCTCTGTGTAAATTACATTTTCAGATATTTAAAAAATAACATGCCTGTGCTTAAGCAATATCTTTTATTAATTCTTTTCTGGTTCATGAGGTTCAAATGTGTGTAGCTCACGGACAAATTTCAATCACAATTACTCTACAGGAGTTTAATAACACTAGATCTCATTTTAACGAATGCAGCTATTGTGTAAATGAACATATAAAATAAATTCAGCATTGGTCCGTTTGGTGCAGATCAACCACTATAGCCATCTCAGAGAGGAGGGATATTATGATTTTCTCTTCACTGCAGTGGAAGAGACAGAGTTAGGAAAGACAGAAGCAGAGTTTTACCATGCAAGACCTTAGGGACCATTCTCTGTGCAGCGATGTGAAGGATCACAGGGTAGCTGAAAGCAAAGGGAATGCTTTTCATTTTTGCAGACGAACCCAGAAAACCATAGTTCTCAGAGCTCAGTTCTCAACAGGGTCTGAAGAAGGAGCAGGATGTCCAGTGGAACAGGCTAAAAGGCCTCTGAATTTTGAAGGACAGAACTAGTAACTTGTAAAAAAGAGGTAAGAGAATGAAGTTTTGCATAGGGCTTACACAAAGGAAGTGTAAAGATGGGGAGTTACTGACTGGGATGAATTGGCCTGGACGTGCCTTGGCTTTTCAGCCTACATTTGATGCACTTGATGTTTGGGTTTGTCCTGTCTGAAATTAAAAGATAGGGCCTCAGTTGTGCAAGATACTTATATCTTTATATAATCTTATTTCCTTTCAGTCTATGGCAGCACGTTTGTGCTTTTGCTGTGAGTCAAAGCTCTGTGACAGCCCAGTACTGTACAGGTGCGTGAGAAGAGAAGGGTGGTTATTCAGTGTTCAAGTTTTGTATGAAAATGCATTACTTTGCTCTGGAACACCTGAGTGAGAAAAATAGTTCAGACATTGAAAGATACCATTTGCTTCCATTTGATGCATAACTCTGATGGGCTTTAAAGGAGTATTTCCATATCTTTCCTAACTTCTTCAAAAATTTAATGTGGAAGTATAATTACATAAGCCATACTTTTAGCTAACTCCAGCATACATCACCAGAAGTCTACAGTCAGTGTTGTTAACCTGCCCCTTGGTTAAGTTACTGACTTCAAAACATGGGAATTCAGTCATTTTTCACTGAAAAATAATAACCAGTACTTTTGCCATAATCAGCTGGGATGGAGGTTGAGACAAATGTGGCTGAATTGAAATGCAGTCCTAAGTTCATCCCTGCCAGAAAAAATATAGGAGACCAATCTTAGTAACTTGTTTGTAAACATGTTTACTTAATAGAGGGGGAGAGGTGTTTAACTGATAAAAATCAAATGGATCAGATGAAGGCTATACCAAATAGGTGACTTTATTTCCTTTATTTTGATTCTGTTCTAGTTAAAATTTGCAGCTGAATTGATTTTTTTTGTGTATTCTCAAGTTTTCAAACTACCAGTATGAATTACATTTTCATCATGTATTTTTTCTCCTCAGTGTCCAGAGTTTCTTTTGATACCACACATTGAGTAAAGCAGATGGCTGCAACACTGCTACATGACTCTGACGTGATGAGTGTTACTCTCCAGCAGCACTAAGGTGTAAACCTGGTGCAGAATACTGTGGCTTTTACTGAAGGTGTGTCCATGCTGCAGTCAAACACAAGCTAGCTTGGATACTGAAAACATCCTATCTCCTGCAGAATGAAGTTCAAAGCTTATCTGAATAAGCTCAAAGCCCAACTTAGAGATGGGAAGAGCAAAACTTGAGACAGCTTTAATTCAGCTGATTGCAGTCACTTTTATGGAGCAGTGTATTCTTTGTATGCAAATACACACAGACACCCATCTGTACATGTGCCCAAGCAGCCACTTATAATGTCCTTTTTATTTCTCTTTCCCTCTATTCTGTTATTTAATACTAAGAGTCATATGCTGATCTGAAAGTCTAGATGGAGAGCTACTTATTTCCCACTGCATCCCTCTCATGCGTGATGATGATGATGCTCCCCGGTTGGGAATTGCAGTTTTTCTGGATTGCATTAGTGATAGGTATTTTAGGGTGGCTTAGGGGATAATTATGTTTTCTGTGCTTGAGGAGAAACTGTCATTTTCCTCATATTAAAGCAAATTCACTTCTTTTGTGCTGTTAATGATGGATTGCTGTTGGTTTTTGTTCAGTCCTCCATGTTTGCTCTTTTCCCTCCTGTGGAACAGTGGGTCATGGAGAATTTTTTGAACTCCAACACTGTTTTCTATTACAGACAATCACTTCATCCTCAAAGAAGAGCAAATTTCTCTATTACTATAATTTTTGTTCTTAGAAAAAGAACAAATGTCTAACCTTTCCACTGCCTCATGGGGGTATCAAAAATTTGAGGTGTGAAAGTTCTTGTCAATCATTCAGAGTAATATTTCTGATTTATGAGAGTGTGGCTTATGTTCTATTGTAGATATATGTGCAATAGTTTGTTATTAAATTAATCGCTTTAGTATATTACCTAACCATTGTTGTCATGCAAGGATTCTTATTCTGAATGCTGCATTCCTACATTAGAGATTGGACTCCAAATGATTGGCATGAGCTAAAAAATCAAAGCTACTTTTGACACAGATGCTGTTACTTTCCTATTTGTTGCTCAACTGGTATTGAAATAATTGGATCTAAAATGTTGTGCAGTCATAAGGATTCTGAACAAAAGCAAATATATCTCAGTGTTTTAATCCCAGGGTATGTGTGACTTCTTATGACTAAGTGAGAATCCACGGTATTTTGGGGTTTTTTTAAATGATACATTGAAATGTATTGCTACACTAGACATTTGGTGCTCATTTAGGGTTTTTCTCCTGAGCAGCACATTATGTGCACGAAGTGTCACATACAGTGGCTAATCCTAATAAAATATTCATTTTCTGCTCATTAGAATGCATTTCTATACCTGTAAATTAAGAAAACTATTTAGCATGATTATTCCCTCTCAGGATCTTCAATATTTGCACAGCTGGAGTTTTTGAAGGGAGAAAACCACACTGACAGAGAAGTATCTCACTTCAGTGCTTCTTTCTCATTGCAGTCCCATAAGCAGGCTACCTCTTGGTTGGTTGCTCTGCATCACGCTACAGAAACTAACTCTCCCTGACATTAGGCTGGATAGGTTTTACCCTGGTTTTACTCTGAAAAGTGAAGATTGATTAGAAACTGACTCTATTTCACATGACCTAATGAAAACAATTTTTACAGCGAGCAAACGACTTCTATCGCCTATCTAAGGCTATAGAGGGAAATCATAGCAGGTAATAAATGTTTCCCCACCGTGAATTCAGTGTGGATTCTGCAGTGATGTTATCTGGGGAAGGAAGCGAAATGCTGAAGGCAACAGCATGAAAATGCATGCAGCTATGGCATAATTCTGATTTGTTTGGAAGAACTATTAATTTCCTTGTTACAAAGCCAAGTAAGAGCAGCCCTTTAAAACTCTTGAACCATGAAAGCCATTTCCTTAAGGGTTTTAAATTTGGGAACAGAGTCATGAAATTTATAGCTTTGATGAGATATTCTTTGCCTGCAGTCAGAATGAGAGCCAGATCATTGGTTTCCCAGCATGACACCTATGTATTCTTGTGTGCACTAGATATCATTAGGCTCATAATAACACAGCTATCATCACATTAACGTCTGAAAGGTTCAGTTTTGATGCTTGGTTTAAGTCTCATTTATGCCTACAGCATACAAAACAGCTGAATAAAAGCAAAAGCTATATCTTACCTATATTGTGCTACTGTTAAGCACTTTAACCAAGAATACAGTAATTTTATGCCTGATCAAATTTTTATTATTTTATTTTTCTTGCCCAGTCATGTTGTTTTGAAAGAGCTGCAGTGATGAACTAATAGCATGCCATGAATGCAGTAGCAGATAATGGTACAGTGAGACCACTTTTTTTCTGGTTCATGCCAGTAAGGACAGTAGGGAACATCATATATATATTGGTCTAATAATTGTAATTTTCAGTATATTATTGGAAATTTATGTACTATGTCTGCCATCTTATGGTAGAAGAGAAGTGTGTCAGAACAAGCTGATAGCACCTCATTCCTTGTATTCGTTCAGGTAAAGCAGTGCAGACTGTCACGTTCTAGCAAGGCACCAGCAGTTGGAAGTCACACAAAGAAAGAAATACAGCTGAAAACAATTTGGGTTTTCACTGCTCTGCTACATATTTTGTGGGTTTCTATTGGAAAAATAAAGTATATCACTTGACAGCATAAAGTTGTGCAGGTTTTACAGTGAATATCATACCATTTGTATCAAATGAAATTTGCGGAGAGAGATACCAAGAGAAATCATCTTTTGTTCTGCCCTGTGACCGAACAATTGGAAAGAGTTTGGGAGAAATATCTTTGTTCTCATAATGGAGAGAAGAAGTCTGGAGAATCACCAATATAGCAAGTCTAATAACTTGTGACAAATTACTTACTACTTTGATCTGAAAAGTTTTCCCCAGATCAGTGTCAGAGCTTTCATTTCTTTACATGGGAGGGATACCTGCGGGAGTTCTGGCAAGAGATAGTCTGCAAGTTGGGGCTGTAACATTGAGTTAAAAGCAGCCAATTCCAGTGGTTTGGAAAGAACAAAATACAAAGACAATTTGAATCATCAGAAGTTGGGAAGGCTACATTAGACAGTATTCTGCAAGAGCTTAAAACCCTTGTGGAATAAGAAGCACTAATTAGCAGCTGAGGAGATGGGATTTATAAAAGATAGAGTATAGCAATAATGTTACCCAGAAGAGAGATTCAGGATGTTTTCATTTTAATTGTTAAAATGCAATTTCTTAGTATTTATTTTAAGGATCACTCTTTCAGTCACCAATATCTGAATATTTTTGACTCAAACTCCAGATTTTTTTTAACATCTTGTTATGAAAGATGTGTTATGAAATAACCTTTTTTTCTTAAATATTTTAAGGATCAGTTGAATTTTTAATGTCTTTCTATCTTCACACATCAAACTCTTTCAAATATTGAATCAGCTGCAGTATTGTGAAATATTTTGTCCCTGAAAAGGAATGCAATATTCATTCTTAGTTACAAACTTAATGCCAAGTGATTAGGTGAAAAATACCTTTTTCAGCCCACATTTGTTCTATAAAAGTAGACCATTTTTTGAATCCAAGCATAGTGTAGATAATACATGGCATTGCTAAACCCACCCTTTAACCTGCATTGCTCATGTTATGGAATTGTCTTTAATTGCTAAGTAGCTTGCCTGTGTAAATCTGTGTGAAATTGCACCATTGATTCCCACTTTTAGGATTTGGAGTCAAAACAAAATTTAGACTACCATTTCTTCCTTGTAGATAAAACAAGGAAGAAAAGGTAGACCAGCCAGGGGAATTGTCACCTTTCAGAGAAGCAGGGTGAGGCAGCTGCCAGCAGTATGGGACAGCAGCACAGAGAAAAGACTCCTGTTCCCCAAAGCTTTGTTTTCATCACAGAAGACAACAGCCTGAAAAGCCAGGCTGAAGAAGTGATATAGCTTGGATCGTAATCTTTTAGCACGTCCCTCCTGTGCTATATATTTATATTTTTTATATATAAGAATACTTCTGCTGTATTTTTTTTTGGCCTTTGTTAAGAGAGAAAGGAATACAAGATGGCATTTCTGAATGCTTAAGT
Organism: Falcunculus frontatus; assembly: GCA_013398115.1. Taxonomy (NCBI): domain Eukaryota; kingdom Metazoa; phylum Chordata; class Aves; order Passeriformes; genus Falcunculus; species Falcunculus frontatus. Next base: position 1,630,550 of record VZRV01008780.1, read on the forward strand.
TATTTAGTAGGCCACTGTATTACTTTTGCATGGCCAGGCTTTGGTAGTGGGGGGGGGGTGCTACAGGGGTGGCTTCTGAGAAGCTGCCTATAAGACAGAGCCAATCCTTGGCAACTCCAATGATGAATGTGCTGCTGGTCAAGGCTGGGCCAATTAGAAATGGTGGTAAAGCATCTGTGATAATAAATTTAAGAAGGGAAAAAAACCCAGAATTATTGCACAGTTGTAATTATGGCCAGAGAAGAGCAGGGTGAGAATATGTGAGAGGAACAACTATGTTGACATGAAGATCAGTGGAGAAGTAGGGGCAGGAGGTACTCCAGGTGCCAGAGCTGGATTGCCCTGCAGCCCATGGTGAAGCAGCTGTGCCCCTGCAGCCCGTGGAGGATCACAGGGATGCAGAGATCCACCTGCAGCCCATGGAGGAGCCCCACACCGTAGCAGGAGCTTGAGAGGAGGCTGTGAACCTGAGGGACACCCGTGGAGAGGAGCTCGTGCTGGAGCAGCCTGTCCTTGAAGGACTGCACTTTGTGGCAGAGTGACCCATGCTGCAGCAGTTCACAGGGAGCTGTTGCTCATGAGATGGACTCACACTGGAGAAGTTCATGGAGAGCTGTCTTCCATGGGAGGGACCCCGCAGTGCAGCAGGGGAACAACTCCTCTCCCTGAGCATCAGGACAAAGCTATGGGTGATGAACTGATCATAACCCCCATTCCCTGTGTCCCTCTGCACGTAGGGTAGGAGGTAGAGCTGGGAAGGAAGGAGGGGTGGGGGGAAGGTGTTTTTAAGGTTTTATTTTACTTCTCATTATCTTGCTTTGATTTTATTAGTAATAAATTCAATTATTATCTCTAATAAATTCAATTATTATCTCTAATCTCTGTTTTGCCCATGACAGTATCTCATGAGTGATCTCTCCCAGTCCTTGTCTCAACTCATGAACCCTTTGTTATATTTTCTCTCCCTGGTCCAGCTGTGGAGGGCGGTGATAGAGAGGCTTTGGTGGGTGCCTGGAATCCAGCCAGGGTTAACCCACTACAGCCACGCTGGAGCACAAATGACAGACCTCGTCTCAGTGAGTATTGGCCCTGGGTCCAAGCAGCTACAAAATTTCTTCTGACCACCTCATCTCCCAGGAGGGAGCTTGCAAACATTACTTTGTTTGTTGCTACACACAGTAATTGATTGCCTTTTGAAAAGCCGTGCGGATGTGAAGAAAGATTCTTAGAATAGTCTTTTAATTTTTTTGTAGGTTATCCCCACCCAGTTATTCATAATGAAGAGACTTTCAGAGACAGATCAAATCTATTAAGTAAGTTCAGCACCACCTATATGCAGGCACTGTTGCCTTGCAGGTGTTTTCTGAGGAGTGGACTAGGCTGATTTTCAGTAGCTTTGCTCTTCACAGCCCCAGGGGTGTCTCACTGGGTGGTTGTGGGCAGTAACTCCTCTTGGATCTGCCAGAGCAGTGTGTCACCTTGTGGCTCTGTCGTGACTGCTACTTTGTTGTCCTAAACCAGGGAGAGTATGGGATGTAATGCAGCCTGCTGACCAGTGTGGTAACTCAGTCCCTCAGCCAGAGCTCGACCATGGTCAGAGCATCAAGAATTGTGAGTTACCTTTACTAGGACAGGACTGATTTGATGGTGAAAGTTTGGCATCATCAGCAGAGAATTTGGCAGAAATAATAGTAGTCCTTTAAACTGAGCTATCAGATTTTCCATTAGTAACTGGCAACTACGTCTTTAGACCCACATTTGGTCATCTCATCATTCCATTCTCAGTCTGGTCAGACTTTGCTGCCCGCAGCTGATTAAGAAGTTATGTCTTGTTGATGTGGACATCAAGCCTGTTATCTTCCAGGTTTTCTTCAGGGATAGAATTCTGTGTAACATTAGACCCCAAAAGTGGTTGAAGTTCAGTTAATGTCTCACTAAAGAATGAAAAACACACAAAGCTGTCATTCTTAGTCTCTGGGATCAATTTAAATACAAATTTTTGAACGGCCACCCTCCTTCTGCCCTGTAGCCTGGGACTGTCCTTTTTGCAAAGATTTCCTCATCTGGGCATGCTGCCACTGCTAAAGTCATTCCGACTTGCTTGATTTGGGTTCCCTTACTGCAAAAGACGACAGATCCAAGTGTTTTCTGAGAGGACACCGAGGCTGAAATCATTTCCTGCCTTCTTGCTGTCCAGTGCTTGTTAACCTGCAGAGAGTAGCAGTTTTGCAGTAGGGCGAAACCCACCTTCTTTAAGGCATGAGAGAAGGCTGAAAATATAACCCTTTTAACAAAGACAATCACTGCTTTGTTGGACTAATTAAGTACTAAGTAATTTTTCCAGGGTGCACAGTTGCCTTGTATTCTTGCTTGAGCAGTTAGTCTTGGGTAGAAGCATTTAGGTAATTCATGGCCTACAAATGAGAGTTTTTTATCATAATTATTTGTCGTTATTGTGGGAGGGGTTATTAATTATAATAATATCTCATCATGTACCTGGAGCCCAAATTCTTAGGAACAGTAAAAATGAATGAGAATAACTTGGTCTTCATTCCATTCTGAGTTAAAAATTGGTGTCTAGGGATGTTTTCACTGTAGCCTATGAGATGTTTTCTGGTGGTATGGTTAGTTTTCTTTGGTCAGTGAAAACCTTACAAAGCCTTAAAAAATTGATCATTAGCTCTAAAAGTTTTGTGAAAAGGGAATTGCACAAACTTGACAGAATTGCACAAACCCTACGGGATTCTCATCAAACTGTGACAGCAGTGACCATTTACCTTAGAGAAATTACAGAGATATGTATTTTTAGTATTTTGACTGTTAGCACAAAATCAAGTGACGTATCAAGTTTTAATACTGCAGTTCACTGTAAACCATGTTAATATTTGACATGTTATTTAAAGTTTTGATATCTAAGAATTTTAAAACATAGCTAAAATGTGGAAGGCAAAGAGTGCCCACAACAGCTACTTCTCCATCATTTATTCTATGTTGAACAGATCTGTAGAGTGTGAATGGTTTATCTTTTGAGCCATATGGGACTGCGAAGGCAAACAATTGTATTTCAGACATCATGTTTTAGAAGTGAAAAAATGAATTTATTCTCCCATCTAGTTCAGATAAGTAGACATTTATTTCTACCACAAATGATGAAAATAGAAGAATAATAGTTGACATTATGCATTAAGGTTCTGTCTCTAGTATTGATAGGAAAATCAGATATACCATTAACATATCTTACCGACATCTATTTAATTATATTTTTTAGTCTAGACATTCCATTCAGTGGACAGAAGAGTGGTGTGTTTCAAATATTTTTTCAAATATTGAAGTACACACCATTCATAAAGTATGTGCGCTGTGGGAATTATAGATCCTTGACACAACTGCAGCTTTGCTATTTTTGGAATCTCACAGGAGCAAATCAGAAGGAACAAACTTCAGACATACCAGCAGAAATACCACTGCACCTCATGATCATGGCTGCTAAAAATGGAACAGTCAATTTGCTGTTTGCCCAAGGTGGCAGTGAAGAGCTAGAGTGTTACAGCAATTAAGTGACAGTTTTGGTATCAGAGCCTTTGAACTTGTACCACTACATTTCAAAGATCTTGATTTTTTTAAGTAAAGTTATTTTCTTAGCAGAAGCATAGTGCCATTAGAAGTCAAATTATTATAACATTTGTGAATTATATTTAACTTAGAAATTGTTTTTCCTTTGCTTTTAGGAGCACTGTTTTATCTATGGCACAAGAAAACAAAAATCACCTTTGTCTGACTCTTTTACAATGAATTTTAATTTTACATCACAGCCCTGTCTAGTGTATGTATCCCCTAATACGTGATATTCAAAACTTTTCTGAAAATGATCAGCTGCTTTTCTAACTCTAGATATCAATTAAATATAGTATTATTTATATATACACATATATAAAAATCTGTATTTGTTTCCTTCAGTTACATAGGTTTATAGTTTGGGCAGTCTCCATCCTTAACAGAAAATGCCCTGAACAAACTGGTCTGATGGCAAGCTGACCCATCTTTGAGCAGGAGGCTCAACTAGAGACCTCCTGAGCTGCTTTCCCATCTGAATTATTCTGTGATTCTGTGATAAGTATTTAATGTTTATATACTTAGCAGCTTGAATGTGCAAATAGAGAAGGTAATAAAACACTTCGCTTTTAAAGTCCAAGTGTATCTGTTTTCCCTCTGGGAATGTGAGAGAAGTAGTCACTTTGCAGTGCATGTGAGCTTCACAGTGCATTCAGCTGCCCAACCTTGAGCAGAATGCAGGCACTACCCTGGGCTCTGCGTGTCCAGGTGAGCTCTTGGGGCTCAGACAGATACTGCCTTCTAAAATATCACTTCTAGTGCAACCTTTTCTGCTTCTAAAAATGAATAGCAGATTTTATTACTCCATTTCAGAGTGTGCCAGCAATTTGGGTATTTGAGTTTACTGATTCATGGTTTCTGCCTTCAGAAATATCTGATAATGGTGATGGATTTGAGAGTTCGGGTTCGGGTGTTCTTTAACTTTTTTTCCCTTTCCTTAAATTTTCAACTCAAACATACACAGACTTAGGTGGATCTTCTTGTGGAGCTCAAGCTGACACCTCTAGGAGTGGTAAGGAGCTTCAAGAACTTTTTCCAATTCCTTTGGGCTTGAGTCCTGCTCTTGACCACCAGTTCTGTATTTTTTAAAAGTCACTGACCTCTGGACTGTATCACAAACCATATTAGCTTAAACTTGCAAGATGATATGTACATGGCAGTCTCCAAGATAAACCTTGGGAGGGATTAATATTTACAAATTTATGACCAGTTTGCAAGAGAGCAGGGTTGCAGGTTTATTTTTCTTCTGTTGTTCTTTTCTTGCTTTAAGTCCATCAGGGTAGTTATTTTTGCATCTCTGTATTTTATCTCTCACTGTAGATGAAACTACTTTAATACCAAGTAAAATTAATAACAAGTAAAATTAATACCAAGTAAAACAAAAAAAAAAAGGTAAACTTATAGCAAAAAATAATATTTCACTTAGGTGATCATTTATTAGAGAGTTCATCCATGATGTATATAACATGTTAATAAAGACTAAGGGTGTCGTATTTATGCAAGGAAAGCAGTGTGGCATTAGGTGGTAATCCTCCAGTGAAGCAGCAACTGCAGGAGCTCCAATTCATCAGAAGCTTTCTGACATCTTTCCCTTGGGCCAGGTCAATTGAAACTAAAAGCGTTGCAAATGTCACACCATGAGGGCTGTTGAAGACAAGTGACATGCATTTACAAGCCTTTGCTGGCTGGCTTGCCACTGAAGCACTATTGATTACCTCATGAGGAAGAGGCTGTATATTCCTTCCCTTCTGCCAGGAAGAGGTAAGTTATGTGGGCACAGGTAATAGAAGCAGTGAATTTTGGGGAAATAGATCTATGGTGAAGTAAAGTACAATGGACACTGATGTGAAGAATGGTGCTGTGATAAAAAAAGAGGGGAATGATCAAACCAAGAACTCCAGGGAGTTATCCTATGTTAGTATGGCAAGCAACAAAGCCATTCATATGACAAACTGTTATACCAGCTGTCTCGTTTTGTCTTTCTAAATTGTTCTATGCCCATTGCTGGGCAAAAAGCTGATTTCCTTTGCAAAAAGCTGATTTCCTGTGTCTTTGTAAGTACATCACCATGGCAGAAGGGTGTGGTCATGTCTTCTTACATGTCTTCTTTTCACCTAGGAAAGTTCTTAGTTTATTAATACAATTGTCTTTTTGGGGACACAGAAGCTTGGGAAAAGTTTTAATGTTCTGCTCCTGCAGAGATGGTAATGTAGACTTCTTATAGTAAGAAAAACTGGATATTTCATGAGAACCTATCCAATGAGAATTCCCATTAAAAGTAGTTTAGGCATTTATGTCACAAAATGAAGTTGTACTATGATAGAACTCTAATCAAATTACAATTATTTTCATTTGACATAAAAAGAAATTACGAATTCTTTCTGTTTATCAAGTTAACTTTACTAATTAAAGGAAATGTTTTGCATGTCCTTTAGAGGATATGCAAAGCACATTTGTATTGCCAAATCAGCATTTTCAAGATTGTTACACAGTAGTGGCTGTTGAATGGCTACAGAATGGTTTTTCTATATTTAAAAACTGCTGCTTCCATTTCTTTTATCTAAAACCTAATTTGACCTGTTGATTCAACTTATATTTATAGCAAAGCAAGTGAATAAGAAACCTGACAACAATTTATTTTTGTATGCTGATTATACACAGTGAGCAAAGAGGTGCAAAATGACTAAAGGCAGAACATATTATCTTTATGGTAAATTTACTTATTTTTACTGTGCCTGTCCATAGGCACTCTATACAATAATAGGACTGCTTTAATGAGAAACAAACATCCAGTTTTTTGTTGCATATGGCAAATGTCCAGTTAAATCCCAAATAAATTTCACAAAGATGTGAGAACTTTGCTTTCTTGCAATGTTGGGGAAACAGTGTCTGTTTCTTGATGTGATTCTGATTTTTTTAAAAGTTTTCATCTATAAAATTACTCGAGGCTTCTATTTTGACATTAGACATTTCTTAATTTTGCAAGTCACTACACACAAAAGAATTTTCATTCCCATGTGAGAGAATTCAGCAGAGACTGATTTTAATAGCATCAAGTATTATAACAAAACATTTTGATTTCAATACTGCCTCTATTTATCCCAGCAGGAAGGCTCTTATTTCTGAATTCCCCATGGAACTAGCTCTTGTACTTGCTAATTGCTGTACCACTTCCCTGAAGGTTATCATCACTGAGGTCTAAGTTTCTCACAGAGAACTTGACTGGAAACAAATGCTCAAATAAAGGATATTTTCCATTAAAAACTAGTAAATTAAAACTCCCATTCTCATAATGCCTGTTACCCTGTAAATATGTACACATGTACACAGAATGTAATTACACCTGGAAATGCAATAGAAAGGCCAGTCTAGTGATGCCTTCTGACTTACCACTTGGATGTTTGTTTAGTAGCTTAGCATGAAAATCCACATTAGTGATAAATACGAAGTCTGTAGTCAGATTTTGATTATTGAATGATGAAAATATATGCTTGTATTTGAATCCATTCCAGGGTAATCTGTTTTTAAATGAATAACATATAAAAAAGCCAAGCAATTTTTCCACACTGATTAATGATTAATTTCTGTGGGCTTTTCCAGAAGATCATGCGTTTAGTATGTAATGAAAAACTATTTGCATAATGGGGACCTTGTATCAAATTAGATCATATCAGACTGTGATTGTGCCTTAGAGCCCAAGTTTTTTTATACTGGATAGCATCAAAATCACAGAATGTTGAATTTTTTGTTTCATGTGGTAAGTATACAAGGAGATTATGTGAGGCAAGAAGAAACCAGACATGTTAAAAAATACTGTATATGCAGATGAAGGATAGCAGCATGTTCTGGTTTCATAGTGGAGACAATCTTTAAGTCAACATATCTGGAGTTAATACAGATGTGACTGGTTTAATTCAGAATTTCAATGACTACTACAGTAAGTAAAAGAAGGATTTTATTAAGAAGGTAATTTTTTACAAAGAGGACAAGAGGGTGCATGTTCCTATTACAGCAAAAAGAAATGTTGGATTCCATGCCAAAGGGTCTAATAAATCAATAGATAAAATGAAAGGACTTAGTGAACTTGCTTTCATAATCTATCTCTCATCTAAAGACTCTCTTTCCAATACAGAAATGCTGTATCCAAGTAGTTGCAACTGCTGAAGAGTCCTCTTGACATGACAAGGAACTACACCTTACCATACACTATCACATTGGCTATTTATGTAACCCTTAGGTACACATTTTATTACATTTACTAGATGATACAAAGTGTTACTAAATCAGATCTCAGACTCATTCACATAATGTTCTCTACATTATCGTGCATATTTTGTGTGTAAAGATAAATATTTGGGGGTTTTTTCCTGTATTTTCTCAAAGGTTGGAAAGATCAGTTGATCTGCCCTTAATGATTGATAATAGGAGAAATCTGATGAGTTTTGTATCTTGAAAAATACCACATTAAATAACCATATATCATGTTTGAATGATTATAAGAATTGTACTGGTAGGTAAAAAAAGTTCTGTTCACTGTTCAGTCTTAGCAATAAATTATTCCTTATTGGAAAATAAATAGAATTTTACTACTTAATTCCTCTTATCAGTAGAACATTGCCATCACCTTTTTGCATGTTTCACTGATCTTTAAATGACACATGCAATATTAATGAGTTTAAGGGTTATTTTCAAGGAGAGTTTTTGTATGTACTGCCTATCTATTGCTTAACAAGGAAGCATTTTCTACTTTGAAGGCGGGACTTACTCTACCTGTTTTCTTTCAGCTCTTTTACTATTAAAGAGATCATAAAATTGTTGATGTGCAATTTCAAGGAACAGCGGCCATCTTGATACAAACTGCTGAATTGTGAAGTTCTTTTTTGATGTGTGTTGAGCGTGGATATCTTTCAGCATAGTCATATCAAATCCTTCCTCTTCTTCTGACATTGCACTGACCCGTGGTGATTTTTTTCATCCAGCCTTTGTAATTTTGAATGGGTTTGTCTGGTCTTGTTTAAGCTTGCTTGTATCTTGGTTGTAGCAGTGATTCAGACTGGCTTTGAAGAACTGATGCTTATGTATCAAATAGATAAGTGCTTTAATAAATGCCTAGAATGTGCTGTGCTTTCATCCTCAGTTATTTCCAGGACTCCCTAGAGTTCCTGGTTTTGTTCTTAATTTGCTTTATTCTTATGAGTCTTCACTGGACAGCATCTAATGCATGATGCAAAACACTGTACCATGTGCTCATGGTTATATGGATTGGCTCCTTTTCTTCCCTCAGGGAATAAGTTGTAAGATATTAACCCATAGGTATTTTGAGGAACGCTGTTAACATAATTTGTTTTACTTGGTACCTTTTTTAATCCAGCTCCTGGACATGATTGTAGGTGCAGATAAATTAAATTTCTCCCCTCATATAGACAACAAATTGCTCTATTATTCTACAGACTGTCACCCCATACAGTAGGGGTGTTTAGCATGTGCCTCATCTTACTTACATGCATTTAACTTACTGGGTTTTCTTCCACAACTGAACCCTCAAAGAAGCCCCTGGCACCTTAGCAGATGGCTGAGACCCAGAGGAAATATATTTAGGTGATGCTTGAAGTGCTTGACCATTTTCAGGCGCCAAAGCCTTGGGGGCTTTAAATGCTAGGGTTAAATAGGCAGGTAGTAAACTTAATTGCATTTTAAAAAATTATATTCGTTTTTACAGGGCATTGATTTTGCACATCATCCAAATTGTCTGAGGACTCCCAACTTAACTTATCATTTGCACAGCCTTCCTAGGCTGAAGTCTTTTGTGATAACACACCTAGAAGTAAGGAGAGCTGTATTTGCAAAGAGCGGTGGCGCTAAGGGGTGAGGGATTACTGCAAGCGGCACTGCCAAGATCATTTCAACAGCATGAAAACTGCTGATAAACGCTGTGGAAAAAACCTGAAGTCCCCAGTTCACGGAAGCCTGCTCAACCAGATAGGCTTGAATGGCTGCCAGTGTGTGAATCAGATGTCACTTGGGTGTGTGCTAGAGCAGACAATCTGTTTCAGCAGCATCGGAGCCTGAAAAGAGGACATGAATCAATGGGAAGAGACTCCATACACAATGTCCTTTTCATGTTACCCGGAAAACCACATTTATGCCAAATTACTCTGGGACCAGGCTTGTGCCATTTACCTTATTGGAAAGCAATAGCTCCCCTTTATCAGTCAGTACAGTACTCATTTTCATTCCCATCTTTGCATTAAAGAAAGGGGTAAGGTTTCTTTGAGAATAGCATTGAATTACATTTCATTCTGTGAGGCCATGCAACTGTTGATAAATAATTCTATTTGCCAACATTTAAATCACTTGTTTTCAAGATAAGGAGAATTTAGATTTTCTTTTGAATTAGCTGAAATTTTATCGGTTGCAGGTTCTGTTCTACTCCTGGGACTCTGTCTGCCCCACTTAGAGAAAATGCCAAATTAGAGAGCAAAAATTTTTCTTTTTTTTTTTTTTTTTTATTTCAGGCTTTATTCCTCCCCCAGAAACGCAAACATGCATGTGCACAGACACACACTCCATAATTTTGAATGCTGGTTTTGGTCATTGCAAATGGCTTGAATTATTTAAAACATAGAAGGGAGGGACCCAGTAAATTTTATATTTAACAGTGGAGCTTAACTGTGTTCTCACCATGGCACTAGTAGGCCATCTTTTCTGTTCAGGTTTGGTTTAGATGGTTTTCAGGTCTCTTAACTATATTCATTAATTTTCTCCTTACCTGACCTTTAAATAACTACATTTTCTCTCAAGAATTTGAAAAGCATTTACAGTGGATGCAGACAAAAAAGAAGAAATTTGAGTGATCTGTCCTGCCAGTCAGTGAAAAGCCCTTCCCAGGTTTAGGTTTCTGAGATGATAGGTTATTGCTGAGTGATACATTTGTACTTGATATTAACCAAGTAATGCATGTATGGAAGCAGCCCGGATGGCAAACAGTGGTTCCTGAATAGGGAGACATGACACAATTATAATTCATTGCCTCATTGCAGTGCTCATATCCTTCCCAATTGCCCATCTTTCTAAATAAACTTGTTGTTTTGTGTACCCTATTTATTAATCAGAAAAGCAGGAAAGTTGCTCTCAGGGCAGAAATGATTGATGTGTAGAAGAAAGAAAGGCTTAATTTAGATTTAGAATTAATCCTTTTGGATCTTTTGCAAAATACTTTTTTCTCTCACACAGTGTGATTACGTTTGTGGTGTCTTCATGTCTTGCCACTCTTTTAATAATTGTACCTCCCTCCATGAAGTACTTCTGAAATTATCACCAGTGTCCCTGGTGCTATTTTTTTCCACGCATATTTTGTGTCTTTTGCTGATTTAAGCCATAAATATTTCAAAAGCTCCAAGTTAAAAAAAAAATCAATGATAACATATATGCAGCATTCATAATATATTAAGACAGTGGTCTGAAATGGCCATTTGAAAGTTCTGGAAAATTAATCATCGTAATATTTATTGCAGAACTGTCTCCTTTATCAACATAATTATTATTGTTATTAATATTACTATAAGCATCCTATTATTGTAGCCTTGTGCTTATTAGGTTTCACAGGTGAAGGCAAAGTTTCTATGGCTTTTTTTGCCAAGCATTTGAAATACTGAGATGTATTTGGACTTAGCTGCACAGAGATGTTCCTGCACCATCCTAACAACTTTTTATCCACCAGCTCTCCTTTCTCCGTTGTTCAGAGGCAGATCTGCAGCACTGAACCATGGCTGCCTTCTGCTGCCCTACATATGAAGGGTAGGACTTCAGCAACAAAGCTGAGCACAGTGACCCCTCTCCCCTCTAGCCCGTAGGCACAAGTGCATGAAGCAATAGGAAGCATATGCTTCTTGTGGCCTCCAGCCCTGAAGTCTCTGAAACACATGGGTAATGTCCAGGAGATGGTGTCCAAACAGAGCCAGAGTGGTAATTGTACACCGTCTGTGGTTGCAGGCCTTTGGTGTCATGCTTGTGACTCCAGATGCTACCATGAATAATTGAATCCCACCTGGGGTTGCAACTCACCTCTGCATCCTGTTTTAAACAATTATGAGTTGGGAACCTCTGGGTGAAGAGATATTTCAGGCATTTTAAAACCCTATATTCCTTTATTGCCACAGCTTTCTGTTTGCCAGTTTGTTTTTTAATTTTGTAAAAAGTAAACTGCTGAGGACTGTACAGGAGTTCAGAATTGGATGGCTGTCAGCTGTATGCCTCCAAATAGGCTCCATATTTCTGATGGGATTTCCCGATGCTGATGCTGTGCTGGGCAGAAATGCCCATTGCCCAGGCTGAAAGGGCAACTTGGCCACAACCAGCACGGTAGGTTCTGTGAGCTCTGTCTTACCACCCCAGTGCTTTACACAAGCTGTAGTTCTACTTAGCTGGATAACCACAATAATAATGATAACAAGAGTAATGTGAATTTTATTGTTCTGTTGGGGTGAAACCAGACTGGCTGCCAGCCCTACAAGTTTCATCTGGCTTTCCTCCAGCATGCTTCTCAATGCCAGTGGCAAAGACTGTGCAGCTCTGATTATGCCTCATCCTGTTGCCTGCAGGTTTTGTCAGAGAGATGTTTGTATGAAGCTAATGGGGCTGTCATGAGAACCGTGGCCCTGAGGGTCAGAGACGGTTTCAGTCTCAGGAGTACCAGTATAGTTTCTGAGTTTGATGCTTACAGAAAATTAACAATGTATTTAGACTTGCTGAATAGAAATATTTATAATTGTAATCAAAGAATTACTGGGAATTTAAAGCCTCGTGAACTTTTTGTAGGTCAGTTTTGGAAGTTTACATAGGAAGAATTATCCAGTAAGAGAATTCTAACCCACAGAAAGGTAAGTCCTGATGTGTTTGTGAATTTTTGTATATGTCAATGCACTCAACAGTTTGCAGAGCTGACCAAACATGATTTTCTTTTCATAAAACAGTGAGATTGGGTAATCTGTTGTACTTTTTCAATTAGTTGTAATGAGAGACATTTGACTACATTATTGGAAAACTAATATAATTATTGGATGCTGTATTGGAAAATTCATAATGATTTGGAGCTGCTGGGAACATTTAATGAGATTTCTTGTTTTGCTTTCATTCATTCAAGTACGTCCTTTAGCACTTAGATTGGTAAATGTTGAGATATTTTGGCATGAAAGAGTTTCTTAAATGAAGAATTCTTGGATAGTGGGATCTGTTCATGTCCCAAACCTTGTCTGAGCCATATTAGAATGGAGAATATTTTAGGGGGGTTTTTTTGTCATTTTTTCCTTGATGAAGTTTCTGCCATAAATTATGAGAAAACTAGATTTTTCCTAATATCAGATTGCTACTTAATCTGCAAATTCAATACAAAAGAAAAAAAAAATAGAATGCTTTATTGAAAGGTTTAAATACCCAGAATGTTCTTGAGTAGAAAAAAAAAGGCAAAATGAAAAAAAAAGAAGACACAACAATAATTGTTGTGTGCACTCTTATTTTTAAATTCTAAATACAGCTTGTGGCTATTTAATGCTATCAGACAGACTTCATGACTACATTTAAATGTAACAGTAACCCCAAAAAAATTCTTTTATCCTTCTATGTCAGAAAAACAACTTCTGAAGAATAAAAGTTTTCTGCAGTTTTAAGTAAGCTGTATCTTTGAGTGTAACTTTGAAGTAATTGTTTTTATGTTGTATAATATGACCCAAATATTGTGTTTTTGTCAGCATGTCTAATAGGTTGCTCAATACCCTTGTTCTGCACAGGTCATTGAGCCCATTCATGTTCAATGATATACAGTATGAATGCTCATGGATAGTTTGATACATGTTTAATAGAAGGTGAAGGAAATGGCACAAGTTTTTTTTCTGACCTTCTGGAAGTTCATTTCCAGATGAAGTGAATTGCACTTTTAGCTTCATCAATGAAAAGAGAAAATCTGGGGTAGAAAATGTTTAATTACTGCAGATAAACTTCTGAGAGCTGGTCAGTAATTTCCTGTGATTGCCGTTATAATGCAAATTAAAGGAACATTTGTTTTAGATAAATTATTGTACAAAGTGAAAGGTCGTCACAAGCATTTTCATCTCACTTCTGAGTTCTTGGATTCGTTTATTCTACTTGAACAACCTCATCTCTGCCCTCAGTGCAAAATGCTCTGAATAAGTAGCTCTGCTCAGGGCTTTTAGCTTGAGACTACATGAAAGAACTCTGAATACTTGATCATAAGTAATATAGACTAGAAGTTGATGTCAGTGGACATTAAAAAAATTAAAAGTGGGCTACTTCTTAGAAAGTAATTATTTGATATAAAAAATCATTATGATGATTATTTTGATGACAAAAAATCTCTACTGTCAATAAAATGTGTATTATATTGACAAGACAAATATGAAAAGAACCCTGAAAGACTAGTCCTAGATGACCTTTTAGTTTATTAATGTAGATTTTAAATGGTTGGAGGTCATTCTGGCCCATTTACCAAGTTGCACAAAACCAAATTCATGAGACACAAGACAGGCAGTTCAGGCACGATCCCAGATAATTTTGGTGGAGCCCCAACACAGAGGTGATAGAAGCTACTGATGGTTGTCTGGAGCATGGAGATACTTTTACTCTCTGACATGTCACTGAACTGATGGGTGTGAGAAATAATCAGAGCACTGATTATTCTCTGGTGGAGTGTGACTGTGAATTGAACAAACTGGGATAATCCTTCACCTCTTGAGTGGTGCTGGGAGAGGAGTCTGACCTTGGGCAATGAAGAGACATAGGTGTTTCTCCAATGTGCCTCTTCTCTGGCAGATCACCAGGCTGTGTCTTCTTGCTCTGAAAATTGCTGGCAGAGGGGTGGGGCAAGTGCTCAATGACACATTGATAAGACTTTGTAGTGTTTTGTATCAGAGAACACACAGCATAAAGGAGTTTTAAAACTCCTTGTCACATATTCTGAAGGACTGCATGGAGGGCTCATGTGGTGAAGTCTGGTAGTGTTGCCTTTCCCTGGTCTTAAAATCAGAGCCAAACATGGTTAAAAGGGAGAAGGGATTTACCTTGGTATTTATTTAAGGATCCTTAATGTGCACTCTCTGAGAAGCACACACAGAAATGCGCACACACACGATGAATCACGCATACAATTATAGGCCTTGCAAATTAGCATCTCTATCAAAGATTCCCCAAGGAGAGGCTCAAGTGAGCCCTTCATTCGAGGAACCTTCCCCTGGATGGGCCTATCTTAGTTTACAGAATGTGTTCTGGAGACGACCTTGGTGTCTGGGGCTTTCTGAGCCTTAACTGCGAGGCTTCCAGGATGTTTGGTCTCCTGGCTTAACGGAATATTGGGTCTATGCTAATTATCACACCTAAGGAATTAAAACATATGTGGGCTAAAAGCACTAAGAATACATAAAAGCTATATAAAAGGGTATATAAAAAGGGGTATATAGAAAGGCAAAAAATCATCATGGCATCAGTAGAATAATATGAATGGGAAGAAGTATGAAACATAAGTCTGTATTTAAGTGCCTTTTAACATGGTGTCTCTAAGGTCTGTGGCAGAGAAGTCTCTTTCCCACTTGATGCCCAGTGTTCCTGCCTGACGCAGCTGATGGATGGCAGATGACAGTGGTGCTTACAACTTGCACACACTGTAAGGACTTAAAGATCGCAGTGGCCTATCTCAAGCACTGTTAAGGTCCCAGAAGGACTTTGCCGTGAGATAAGCATAGAATAGAGTGACAGGATGGTACCAACTCCAGACCTGGTAGAGTGAGATCTGGTTAGCACATCCTGGGTAATGCATCCAGACAAAAATTCCCATGGTGACAAGCAGCGTAAAGAAGCAACTGTTCACGCGCATATCACCAGTCAAAGAAAGATCACCCCAAGTTATGGAACAGATGGCACTGGTGATCACCAAAGACCACCCCAGCCCCTTCTGAATACACCTCCATGGATACCTGGAAATTGGACTGTAAGATAAGCCCCCACAGTGGGAACTTGAGATAAGATAAAGGTAGTACTATTGTCTGGGTGTTATCTTAGACCTAGGTGGAGGTTAACAAAGTTGGGGGAGAAGAATGTGTCACTGATAATTGTTGCGGTGGCTCGGCCCACTAGTGGGCCAGGCGACATCCAGTGGGTGGATTTCCCCGCCCAAGACTCCGACCCTGAGGGCCGGTCTGAGGGCGGGACCGAGGTCTAAAGCCACATCCCACTGGGTGTCGCCTTCAGCAACATCTCTCCTCCCGTATCCCCAGAAAGTTCTTTGTTCCTTAGCCCCTGATTGGTTTGTTTAAATATGTCTCCTCCTTCCCCTCTGGAAAGTTCTGTATTCCTCGGTTCACTATTGGGTTGTTTATGTATGTTCCGCCCCTACTCTTCCCTGATTTGTCAACCCTTGTTACCACCCCGTAATCCCATTGGTTTGTCACCCCGGATCCTCCCCTGTTAAAAAGCGGTACGCAGAGGGCTCTGTGCTCCTGTGCGGTGCTTCCCCCTTCAGCTTTAGCCCACTCCGTGGGTAATAAAGCTGGACTGTGAACACTAAGCCGGAGTCCCTCTCTCTCCTTTACCATTCTCCTCACGCCTCTACGACACCCTTGCTGCAGCCTGCCATCGGGGAAGCCACTGCAAGCACCCCAACTGCAGACAGGGGTTGGCTTGATCCCGCTCCGACCGGAGACGCCGCCACCCCTTGTCGTCTGCCTGGCCACCGGGCGGCCAGCAGCCGCGACAGATAATGGACACAAAGAATGCAGAATTTATGGGCCACAAGAAAAGCTTGGTGGTAGGTTTAAAGCACTGATCACCACTACTACTCTCTATGAGTAGTGATGCCAGTTTTCTTGCTTTATCTAGAACACTCCTGGGAATGGTATGCTCACTCATGCTTGTGGGTTTAGGTTCATTACTTTGGTGGAAAAAACCCCAGCTACTGACATTGTTGTGTTGCTCTCCCAGCTCCTGCTCTTCAGAGTCTTCAGGAAATGGAAGTGGGACTGTCATTAGTTACAGGACTGACTCACACCTGTGTGGCATTCAATAAGGTGTAACATTCCACGTTTGTGAAAGTGTTTTACCATTGAGGAAAATGGCTAATGGGCAGCTCTGTGACCTTGCTAGCAAGTCATCAGTAATCGGTTTCCTTTTCACGGAGGAAGGAGGGTTATGAACGGGGAATGATAGGCACTGGGAGAAAAAGCTGTGTTAAAATGCTAAACAGCACTTAAGAGACAGAATGAAACCATTTAGAAAAGGGTTTGTCTAATTAGAATTTCAGTGAGGTTTAGAGATCAAATACAGTGCAAAGTTTCTCCTCACCTTATCTTTGTCATATTTGTGCTTGGAGATGTACTCCCCCACTTTCCAGCATATTACACAGCTTATTTCTAACCTAATTGGGAGGGAGTGGCCCTTCTTTAACTAGATATTTTGCATTTTTACCCCAGGCATACTTTATTAATTATGCCACAGTACATTGCAGGCATTATAAATCTTACTGTACAGATGCCAATGTCCTCTAAATTGATCTTATGGGCATTTATGTTGATCTTTTGCCAACTCATTGGTCCAGTTTCAATTTCCAGAGTGTTTTTTAATCTAGTCTCAGTCCTATCCCTGGATTTATTGTTCCTTGTATAAGATTGATCTAAAAGTCTGCTAATCATAGTACTGATATGTTTGATAGAGAAATTTAACTGCTTGAGGGTAAATGGATGACAAATTAATAACACTTCAAGAGCAACTTTCACAATGAAGAAAGCTCTTTGTGGTCGCTATAAGTAAGACCAGGATTTTGCCTGAGACAATGCAGTAATACGAAAGCCTTTACTGTAAGAAGGGGTAAAAGAAGGGGCAAATTGCTTTGATACCCAGTCTTGGAGACTGAATAGATTGCCAAAGTATGCTACAAGAGAAGTAAAAAACCAGTTGTGAGAGATGGAGAGCTGCAGAGTGTTCTGTCACCAGGCACCAGGTACCTTGTGCAAGAGAGGAGCATTCAGAGATGAAGCTCACCAGCCCCATCAGAAAAGTTATAAATGAAACATAAAAGGGGTGCAGCTAGTCAAGGCTTTCTGGCCCTGATTTTGTAGTCAGTCTAAGGTCACGTGGATCCTTGCTGACACTGTGAGCACAGCTATGGCTGTATCTTATCTCTCCTACCCCTGCCCAGGCTCTAGCAGTCATGAATGCTGGCTGTGAGCACACAAGATCTTTCTGAGATCATGGTTCACAGGCTTGCTCTCATCTGATGTTGGGGGTGAGGAGACCATGAGGCTGATACTAATTCCTTTGTCTTAGCTTTACCAGACTGGAGACTCATTTGAATCAAGACCTTTTCTTGGCCCTGAGGATTTTACATTTATATAATTCCACAATAATTAAATAGATGTCAGAAATGTTTTCTCTCCCTTATTCCCTTGATTTTTTTTCTTATTTTCTTTTTTGAAGCAGTTTTGGTTGGCTACATGCTGAGTCTCTCACTCATTGCAGCATTTAGCAAGAACAGTCTGGCAGATAGACTTGGCTTTTGAATCCATTTTCATAATGTTCCAACATCTACATCATGGCTTTTTCCCTGAAAAGTGGGAGATTTAAAAAAATAATAATAAAAAATAAGCACATTATAACCCAGCAGGAACGATTTTTGCGAAGTTACATCTTAATGCAAGAACTACATAGTAGGAGGCTTTTTAGGTCAGCATAATAGAGCTCTAGAGTTGGTCTGGGTTTTGTTTTCCTTCATGTTTGTTTTTTTAGTACCTGCTATGGTTTGATGATCTATGCCATGTGTGCTGTTTCAGAGACATCACAAAGAATCAGCAGTCACAGAAGAAGCACAACGTTGTCAAACTGGAGCAACAGGAATTTGTGTATGTGTGTTTTGTTTCAGTGCATCAACCCTCCAGGAAAAGTGTCAGACATTCAAAAAAATCCTTGTATAAGACCAGTTTTACATATATACATTTTAAAAAGCTTGCTGCTGATACGTGTGAGAGATAAGAGCAATCGCATCAGAAAGACCTGCGGTGCTCAGGCTGAAGAGATGTTGCAAGTTAACATGATGCTCAGGAGAAAAAGACCCTGTCGTCCCCACAGGCAGTCTTCTAACATCTGTGACCCTCATTTTTCTGTTAGGGAATTAAAGTTTTTCAGTTTTAAAAGAGATTTGCAAAGGATTTTCCTGATTTATAAGCTCATTCTCCTACTCAGTAAGTCACCAGTGACTTCCCCTCAAGCCCACAAAATATGTGATGCTGCCAGCCACAGCCGTGCCACCAGCTCTTGCTGCCACATCCCGCGTGCTGCTGAGCCGTACGTTTGTATGGATCTCAGTCAGCGGATGCAGTCCTCACTTTTCAGCAAACTAACTGGAAGCCGACGGAAGCAACAGCAAACCTTTCTCCCCTTTAGTGCTGCTGGCAAGATAAGCAGCACAGGAACGTGTTTGCCACAGAGATCATCGTGCTGTCAGAAGGCATTAAATGGGTCCAAGCAGGTTCAGAGCCTGCTGTGCAAGACAGGACGTGCACACAAAGTCACCACTTGTGTCTCGGTGAGCACACACTGTAAGACACATTTTAGACGGAGCTGCTTGCTCAATATTTTCTTGATCTCTTAAAACTTCCTCCTCTTGAACTGGGCCTGTGCAAAACATACACTGCTGAGCCTGAGCATGTATTTTTAAATTATTCACTGTGTTATTCAAATCAAACATTGCAGTGTGGCATGTACCCTCAGAAAGCGTCAGGGTTTTTTTGAAGGTATTTTTTCTGTGTTTATGGACTGCCTCACACAAGCAGCCATAACTAATGAGCTATAACCTCTACTTTCACAGTGTGTTCAGGTGCTGCTTTGATGAAAATAGTAAGCAATGTATTTTAAGAGACAGATTGTTTTAAATATTTTCTGAAACAAGTATTTTCACGTTTGTTTTTATTGTGGTCAAGGGGTCTTAAATACAAGACACTCTAAAAAGTTCACTTAGTGGGATGGATGTTTCTCTAGCTTATCAGGATAAATCCTGTTCTTCAAAGCATGGAAAAATCCCATAAATGTTGACAGAATAAAACATGTAGAGTGTTTCTGCAAAATGCTGGAAGATACAAGGGCCTGTAGATTGCCTTTAGTATAGGTACAGTAATTATTTGCTTGAGTTGTGTTAAATCAATAATTTTTAATTTTTAGAAGTGTTTTAATTTCCTCCTTACTCATTCTCTAAAATATCTGAAACAAAATTAAAAATGGTCAGGACAGTTTTCTCTTAGCTGGTTCCAACAAACAGGCCTGTTCAGTCTGAGATTTGAAAGGCTTTCCGCCCATCTGTTTTCTTTTTTGGTCTTTGGCATTTTACCCACTGAGATTAAGTGATAGAAGAGGTAACATCTGTACTCTTTCCAAACCTGGATTACACTCTATGGGAAATAAGCATTGGAAATTTGGTGGAATTAAACTTTTATAAAAGGTCTGTAACAGAGGAAATTCTGTAAGCGTGTGTACACAGTAAATACAGGGAAGTCCTTGCTTGTCCTCTGGGTTTCATGCTGGCATACAGTGAAAGGCTCAACAGAAAAAAGAGGGTGTTCTTGTTTATTCAAGATTATGCATTTTCTTAACAAAGAGCTGTTTCAGATGACCTATAATACTGATTTTCTTTTTTTTTGGGCTAAAAACAAGAAAAGGGAATTAGAGACAATAAGGGAAATTCCATTTTATAAGTAATAACTGGAAGGAGTGTCACCGTTTTTCCTTTTGTAGCAACAAAGATGGCACTCTTAAATAGCATAATCTTAAGGCAGAGCTTTTATACACACAGGGCTTCATTTATGGCACTCCAACTTCTGATAAAATTAGTGACTCAGAAATAAGGCATGTAGCCTTCCTTTGAAACAAATTCCTATTGCATGAATATTTCATGAAACTTTCAAAACAGATGGAAGTAGAAAACAAAAACTTGCCTTAGCTACACAATATGTATCTCAGAATGAGAGTCACTAGGCTGTTTTCTAGAAATATGACAAAGTTCTGGTCCGTGCTGCTGGAGAAAAGGGCAGAAAACCCAAGCATTGAACATACTGCTCGGGTGACCAAAAGGAAATTGCCAATAGTTGATATTAGAAATTATTGCTTGGAACAACCTGAAAACAGGAGTTCAATGGTTCCTACTGGGGGCTTCATTGTTTGATTCTGCTCCACAATAGCGTGAAACTTTGCTTGTCCTTTCAGGTGGTGGTAGAAGAAAGTCACTCACTGTCCAGGACAGTTAATGGCAAAAGTGAATAATCTGAATAAACTCAATAAAACTCTGAATTGTGAAAAATTTACATCCATTCTCTGCTAATCCACTGGAAAAAAAAAAATTATAAGTAACCCAGACCTGCTTAGTATCTTTTCTTACTTTGAGAGCATTCCTTACACAGTCTTGGGCAAAACCTGTGTATTTTTATCGAAAACTTTGTCTAGGTGATTTGAGCATTTCCTATCAGATGGACAAATTCTGAATCAAAAACTTACAAGAAAACTATGTTAATCTCCTGGAAATATCACTAGTCCAACACAGGGGGAAAAAAAGAAACATGTGGTAGCACAAATCATACTTAAATAACTGATATGCTGCTCTGATGAGGTATATGTTTTGCCCTGTAGTGGGACGTTACGGGAAGTGGAGAAATAGGATTAAAAAAAAGTCAATATTATAGGGGAAGCAGATGAAAAAGAGAAGTTGTTTAATAGACTGAATTGTTGAAATTATTTGAATTGTTAAAATAGTTCTCTCACCATCTTGGATGATCTAGAAATTGTCTCTTTAAGATTAATTAGTCACATCACACTCTGCTTTGTGCTCACCCTCATTCAAGTGGAAAACATCTGGCTTTGAGCTATCAGAGATCATAACTGTGCAAGTAGAAGATTCTGAGAGCAGTAAGAATTATTTAACATTTGTCTTTTTGAAGTACTTAAATTTTCTTAATGACGTTTCAGCTTCAAAAATTTGAAAAAAGAGGAAGTTCAAATACATAAGAGGCAAGAAAGTTCAGCACACACATAGAAGGGTATTCTTTGAAAGTCTTCAGATACCAAGGACCCTTTTTTGCCATTAAGCCATGATCAAAAAGATACTTTTTACAGCTAAGACTAAAAAACTTCTAAATGTTGTAAACTGCTGAGGCCATCTCAGAGCAATAACAAAGATTTTGCATCATGCAAATCCAAGCTAGGATGTAGTAAAATTGATCTCTGGAAGTCTGTACACACTTCAAGGTTTCAGAAATCATTTTCTACTAACACTTTGCCTGTGGTCTTTATAGATATTTTTTATCCATGCTTCAGCACAGTTCCTCTGTT
This sequence comes from Falcunculus frontatus, assembly GCA_013398115.1. Classification (NCBI taxonomy): domain Eukaryota; kingdom Metazoa; phylum Chordata; class Aves; order Passeriformes; genus Falcunculus; species Falcunculus frontatus. The sequence goes on from VZRV01008780.1 coordinate 1,652,531, forward strand.
ATGATCCATCTTAGGACTAATACGAACTTACCTTTTGGTGCAAATGTTCTTTATGTAATTTATGGAATGAAGAGCAGAGAAGTTTTATATCTTTTTATTGCTTAATGCTTCATAATATGGAACAAAGATTTTACATCACATTCCAGAGATGCTGAGACAGGGAAGAGGATAGGAAGGCAAATGAATGCATCTTTAATACTATGTTCATTTACAAGTGGACAAAGAATACCAGTGTTTGTTTCACTGACCTTCACAAACTAACAAGTCTGTGAAAATATTTAAAGTTTTCTGTCAAGCATACTCTCCTCTTCTTTTCTCTTATGTTAATACTGCATATTCTGTGTTATAATAATTTTTTAGGTAAAAATTCATTATTTTATAATAATTTCAAAATATTTTATAATCTACCATAATTTCAAATGCTTTTGCAGTCATTTTCTAAACATTAATCCTTGTTATCCTGGAACCATTCTGTGATTATAGAATAAGACATGGGATATTTGTGGATTAACAAGGCATTCATTGGGGATGGCTTGAGTAACACCTTTTAACATACTCCCACTGCTTCTTGCAACAGTTTTAACAAAATGAAATTATTGATATTTCAGTTTTTTTAATTTTAAAAATTAATAACTAGATGAAAAGAGGTTACATTTGTTAACCTGCCTGAACTGGTTTTGTGTGTTTCAATGATAAAATATAATGATAATTGTATGGTTTGATGAAAATATGTATTTACATATTGGTAAATCCACTCTTATAATACTATTTAATTAATTCCACACCGTTATTGCTAATAACAGTTATCATTCAGTAATGTACACAATTTAAAGAAAATATACTTGTGGCTGATTTTGCATGTTTTCTGCTGAGTGTTTCCAGACAGAAATGACACCACTTTCTTGTATGGAAATAATTCACCCGTACACCTCATGTTGGAAGTATGCCTCAGGTCATTACACCGAGCCATGAGGCAAAGGAAAAGGGTATCACTTTCTGGCAAAAATTCAAATGCTTCAATGTACAAATGCAGAGCTTGCTTACATTTTAGAATCTGAAAATCTGGGTGGTGCAAGGTGAAATATCTTTTCAGGAAGGAAAATTGCTGGTCACAACATGGTCAGAATTTGAAGAATTAGAATTTCAAATTGGAATAAATTTTGAAGCTGCTTATAAACAAATCCCCTGCCAGAATAAACAAAAGATCTTTATGTTAGAACCTCCAATTTTGAAGCAGAAAAGGTGATCTGTAGTGGAAGACAACCACAGACTGGAAAAGGGTGTGGAAAGATAAGCAGGAATGTTGAAAATAGAAGAAATGCTACAAGGGAAAAAAAAAAGGTTGTCTTCTTGTTTCTGTTGTTGAATGCATTGATTCTTGGATTCAACCTCCTCAGCAATGTTCAAACTGCTAATCATGTCTGCAGCATTTTTGTTTTCTGCTTCATCATTTACTCTCTCCAAAGTAGCTGATCCTTTGGAGTCAGTAGCTGATAGGATTTAGGTGCACACAAGGCTGAATGTTGCACCACATTTAAACTGTTTGCTTTCTTGTGACGTGTGGTCTAGGGCTAGTGGAACATCTCAAAATTGAGTGCCTTCACTAAATGAATGGAACTGGCATTTGGTCAGTTCCAGAGAATTTGTTACCTAATCCTAATTCAATAGTGTCTTCTCAGGGTCAGTGGTGGGATTGAGACAGGAACTGAGGAAAGGAAATGTTTAGTACAAAGGAGGATGAAGACAAAATGGTGCCTGCAGGCAGTGTCAGATGGGACTGCTGTTCTAACTGAAGGGTGCTTTTGGAAGATACTCTCTGCTAACTTGGCTCTTAGTACACTGAGAGAAATTTAGTCTTGATGTGGGCCAGTATTTGTGTGCCTTAGGTGCAGCTTAGAAAGAAATGGAATCAAATGTGTAGCACACAGGGAGTCTATAGAGGACAGCATGGAAGATGCACACGCAAGAGTTTAATAAGGATGTTAAAGGATGATGGTGTGGTGTGCTTTGTCTTTTATATTTCTAACCATATGTACATCAGTAATGAATTAGCACATTTACACTGATATTTTTTTGTTATTCCTCCTGAACAGCCAGTTACAATATCTCTGATGATTGCTAGCACTCTATTGTAGACATATTTTTAGCAAGATAGAGACTCAAACCCCTCACCCTTCTTCGCTTGAAGCATGTGGTACCAAAAAAATCCACTAAAAATTAAGGTTATTGTATCCATTTGAAGCTTCCACTCAGGGGAATTTTTTCTCAGACATCTTAAAGAAGTTCTATTTGTTCTGCCTACTTTACCTTTTTTTCTACTTTGTGGATAAAATGAAAGATGTTTCCTTTAAAAGCAATTTTCTCAAATCCTCTACAAAAGTGGAAATCAGTGGGTTTAATAATTCCCTTGGCAACCAGCTCCTTAGGCAACAACGCAGCAATTATAAATAATATTATTAAGTTCATCTGATTGCTTCTGATAACAAACCATTTCAGAATCCCTCTTTTCTTTTTATAGCATAGGGCACTGGTTGTTGAGAAAGAGGCAGAAATATTCATGTGAGCATGCATATGCGAGAGGAAAAGAAGCAGAATTGATTTGCATACTGAGCTACAATACATGACTGGAAAAAGAGCAGCAGGAATTCATTTTTAGAGATTTACTTATACGGCCATCCTCTCCGAAACAGAATAAAAGCAAAATACTAAACCTAATGAAAATTATTTGTTATGCAGTAAACAACCCATATGAAAAATTTAATTGACTTGGTATAAAATGGAAGCATGCAGTAATCAAGGGTTTTAAGAAGTAATTTGAATACTTCCATTTTTATGGCAGCTGATCTGGAGTATTTTGCAAGGCCTTGATCATTCATTAAGGGGACTGATGCCTGAAGAGGCTATCTGCAAACAGAGACTAGACAGGAATAAGGGAATAAAGGTGATATTTATTTGAAAGGCCTCCAAAGGTACGCCCTGGGGAGCCCAGAGGCTACTGCCAAAATGGACCCCAAGATGGATGACGAGTCACGAGTTCTTCACACTTTTATAGGTTTGGTCCATTTGCAAATCAGCATAAATTCACCAATTAAAACTTTATCTACCAATGTAAGTCCTCTAAGCTCAGCCCCCCTTCTCCAAGATGTTGGTTTACACATTTCTGGGCCCAGCATGGCCTAGGTGTCCTTGGAGAGCAAACCTAGAGACTTTGTTATGTCTATCTTAGCATGAGAGAGCAGCAGCAGCAGGCTGTAAGGCATTTCAAAGTTTACAGTAGGCAATACAGAATATAAAAGCTAAACCTCAAGGCATCAGGGGCAGTCACAGATTCCTGGCTGCTGTACCCAAAAATGAAATAAAAAGGAAAAAAAGGAAGAAGAAGGATCCAGAGGAAGAAAGCTTGAAATCCATGTTCTTAAACCTGAAAATGTATCATGTTTGTTGTTAGATTAATAAAAGGTGTAGATGGGCATGGCAGAACTTGTACAGAGTATTGCTCTGTGAAACACATGTGCATTCAAGAGCTCTCATCGGAAGTAGAACTAACCTGCTTTCATTCTTGAAATGTGATTCAGTGTTTTTCTGGAATTACAGAACTTAAAATACACAGAAATCTCATTTGGAATGTTTCAATAATTACAGCTCACAGAATAAATATATTTATGTAGAACAAATGAAATTTGTACTTCACAAACAGTGCTACCACTAATAGAGATTGATGTATAGTATGTAAAAAAAATGCTGATAATGAAATGTTTGCCCACATATCCTCTTGAAGCTGTGTATACATAAGCATTTCCTTATAGAAATATAATAAATATTTCTGTGTAGATTGTTAGGGACAATGTTCTGTCATAAAAATAAATGTCATTTTATTTTATTTGACACAAAATTCGTATGAAGAGATTTCATCACTTTCCTAGAATTTTCATGGACTCAAACAGTAGCTGAATGACTGAATCTGATATATCAGTAATGGTTGATCATCTAAATGACCTTCACTGTTGTGTCCTATGTTTTTTCTCATCTTTGACCTCAATAAACAATGATTTCATATGTTTTCTAGTTAATTACCCAAAATTATTTAGTACTTTCTAGCCAAGAATGGGATGCAACTAGATAATTATTTCCACTTAGCATTTAATTTATTTTTCCAGTAAAAATTAGCTGTATTTTTCACTTTGTATTTTACGTAATTTATTTTGTAATTTGAAATATCAGGAAGTACCAAATCAGATACCTGACAAAAGACCAAGAAAACTTGAAACAGTGTAAGTCAATTTTCATAAAGAACTATTGAATAACACCCCCAAAGGCAAATACAGAATATAGAATTGTGTTATATGCAGGTGATTCAAAAGTGCAATAATTTATCTAAATCCTGCTTGATGCCCTGGATTTATTTCTGTTAACTTGAAACACAGATGGTATTTTGCAACATCTTAAACATTCCAAACCTTTCCTGAGCAGGTATTAGTTAAAAGGAAAATAAATCTTGTACTTTTTTCTTTCCCTAGGCGTTGCTGTGTTATTCAGACATTGGAAAGCAAACATTAAACTTCCATGAAGATAGGACTTCCAGACCTCTCTGAAGACAGTATTTTCATTGCACTGCACATACAAGAACATAGAGCACTCAAGATCTGCTGAGTTAAATGAGTACAACATCACAGCTTTTAGATTCTATTTCACAGTAGTACTTCTCATAGTGTTATTCCACAGCCACCAGAGATGTTGAAGTCCATAGAGTAATAGCTCTGTATGTCAGCCTCCTGTCGGAAACATGAATCTCAATGATGATTGCCTTCATTTTAAGCACAGATGCAGATGAATAGATTTAATTTAATTTGCTAAAAATACCTTAAGTGGGATTATCCAAAATGGTTAAGGAGTGTTAAAAATGTAAAATCTACATTTTTTAATGTCAAAGGACAAAACAAGACAGATAAACAATAGTTCAGGCTGAAAGGGTACAGGAAAGCTCAGATTCAAAATCGACCCGTATAAACGAGAATTGTTTTATTGATGATTTTTATTGCATCTGATTTGAAAAAACCCAACATATTTCTTCAACCCTGCTGCTGAATTTTCCTTTATGTTACTGTTGTACATGGAGAAAATCAGTGATGATGACATTTGTTTCGATGCTTGGAATTCAAGTACTGGATGGAATATTCATTTACTTAAAACCCATTATATCTTTTCATTGCTCAAGGTAGTGGGGAGAGAAGAGAAGCGATTTTATTGGTCTTCATGCCAGGGATAGGCACTGTAATTTCTCTGGGGAAATGACTAACTACTTTCTGCAAAAGCTTTGATGGTTGTTTCAGTACCAGGCAAAGGAAGATCTGAGACTTTTAAAAGTGTATGAGATAAACTGAGAAGTAATGTGTTCAGACCTTTTTGGTGGTTTTTTAAACTGATTTATTACTATGTGTTTTTGCCAATAGTTGTTCTCAGGAGATCATCTCCAACCTCTCTACCTTCTCTGTCTCCATATGCAAAGGCCAGCTACAAGAAGCACTCACAGGTCTGCAGGGGCTTTTGCTGTAGTTCATGACTGTGATACAGAGGACAGGTTTCAGAAAGAAAGCCTGAGCAACAAGGAATATGAAAGGTTCAGAAAAAAAAAATCTGTTCAGAGAAGAAAGAAGGAAAAAGGGATACATGCAGAAGCTGGAGGATTTATGATCTATAAATTAGGGAAAAATGATTAATTGAGCTTAGAAAAGTAAGTAGTAGCATGGAAAATATGGAGATTCAGGGACAAATGTGCTTTTGGTAAGTATTTTGGGAAGCAACATCTGTGTCAAAATGAATCCCACATGGCCATGACATCTTGAAGTTACATATGTGTGGAAAAGAGACAAAGGAACTCCTGAAGAAGCAGAAGGCGACAGAAGTTTCAGATGGAGGCCAAGATCTGGCAGGATTTTGGTGCTCTGAAAAGAAAAACAGTATTTGGTAGCTTGTTAGTGTCTATTCAAGGAGTGTTAGGATTGTTCTTTCATAAAAACAAATGGAATTATGGAGAAGATAACTGATGGAATTGCCAACTTCTGTTTCAAGCTAAAAACATCTCCAGAGTGATTATACCTAATTTTAAAAATAAATAGATTATTTTTCCATGCAAATTATTTAATTCTAATTTAAAGAGGAAGACAAAAATTTGGAACATTTTGCAACCTGGCAAGCCCATCATCTAAGAGAGAAAACACGTACATATTCCACTCATAGCTAGTGGCACTAGTTACCTAGGCACAGACTGCTGTTGGAGTCCAAATTTAAAACACAGACAAAATGTATTTGGTAACTATAGTTCTGCCACAATTCATTCAGAGTTCTACTGCAGATAGACACAGGTAATATGGGCCTCATGAATACATTGTGTCTGAACAGAGAATGAAAAATCCCATGAGTGCTTTACTCACACACACTTAGTTGGGGCTGCTTTATTCAAAGAGATGAATTTTTTTCTGACTTAAGATTCCTCATCTTCTCAAAAGATAAGGAAAACCCAGACCTGTGCTGAGTGCCACCTTGTAAGACACACGGTTAAAGTGGTTATAAATTCTTTTTTGCACATAATAGCCCATCTACCGAGGCTACTAACAACAGCTGTGGTGTGTCAGTAAACATCTGGATTAAATTTGACTGCTTCAGTGGTGCTAAGCCTGTAACAGTGCTCTCAATAGTAGATGCTGAGCACACTGGAGCACCTTTACAAATTACATCATGCTGTCAGTCCCAGAAGAATGACAAATTTCTGTAGAAAAAATATTTCTCAGTGTGGTAATCTAAAGGTTTTGTGTTGGCTTTATTTTTCTTTTTCAGCTTGTTCCACCATGATTAGTATGTTTGAATGCCATTGTTTTCCAGACAATTCCCTGATTGAACTGGGGACCATGTTACTTCTCCCCATGACCTGTCAGAGATAAAGAATTTGTTTACTGTAAATTGCTCACCACTTACTCCTATGCACCATCTGCCACTCTTACCCACAAAGAGCTGCATTCCTAATAATAGCTCTTCTGACTTAAGGAAAGTAATACAAGATATTTCATGCACAAGCTTGGGATAGAATTGCGATTTTAATCTCCTACCCTTACATATAAATCCTTAGTGACAATAAATAAACTTGTTTTAGATTTCAAACTTTTATGTAACAGTTGAAGTTTTGTGTCATCATGGTAAATAATGAAGAGGGTACAAATTTTCCATAAACTTGTCCCAGCTGAGCCTATCTGCATGTTTTTACTTAATTAGAAAATGAATGCTTTTTAACCAGTAATAGCATTTTTCTCATCACATATCTGTGAGGTCCTGTTTCAAGAAGAGGGAGAAAAGGACCTTGCTAGCACATTGTCCCTCAAACACTGGTGTGCAGCCCCCAGACTTACTCCTAGTGAGCCTTGTTTTATCCCTTTGTCCCTTCAAATCTAGTTTAAAGCTTTTTCAATGAGCCCCGCTAACTCCTGAGCAAAAAACTTTTCTCCTTTTGAGACAAGTTTTCATATAATTTTATTTGAATTCCAGTCTTTCACCATCTTTCCTAGCACTCTTTTAGAAGTGTCTGTCTAGAGGTGTCTTTCTGTCTCTTAATCTTTAGGTTGCTCTTTTTCACCAAGTATCTTTTCTTCATTTATTTCATGAGTCTTTTTGTTTAACATTGTCCAGGACTGTAAATCGTGTATGACTCCTTTACTGGAAGTAATTTAATTCACTGGGTATGTGTCATGAAGGGAATATTTTTTCTTTCCTGTGTAATGGGACATTATCAGCAAATCTTTCTGTATCTTAGTATTTTCGTAGAATCACTGCTTTCATCCTTTATATGTATTTTTCTTCTGAAGAACCACAAATACAAGTCTTCACACATAGTAAATTAATACTTTCTTCTTTGCAGAACTCAGTTTTCTAAGTTCAAGTAATCAGTAGGAGTTAAATAAAATACCATGATTAGTACAGGTACTTATAGCATGTACATGGTGTTTAATTAATTTCTTTGCTTTCAGAACAACATGTTACAACAGGTGTAAAGACCAAAAAATTTGTCAGCCTTCACATAAAATGCAACTCAATGTCTATCACACCACCTGTTTTCAAGAACCTAGGAGCCATAAATGAAGGTAAACAAAATATGCTTCCCAGTTTTGTTGTTATTTTTTAAGGTCTTTTCCTGTATATTTTTCAAAGCATCTGTGACAACGGGCTCATTACACGCTTGGGGCTTCCATTCCTATTTTCATCTCATAATGACTGAGGAATGGTTAAGGCCCCTGATTGAGAAACTTATCTCTAGATCTTAAATATCTTCCTTACTTCAGAAGTTGTCAGACATTGCTTTATAGGTAATTTTACCTTGTAAGGCTGCAAAGATGTGTTCTTCAAGAACATTATACCCTGTAAAGGCAAGTAATGTTGGGAACACTGGTGAAAATTGTGAGACACGGTCCTTTATTGCCTTTTTCAGCCTCTTATTCTTGAATTATGACAGCTCTTCATTAATTTGAAGTCTCCTATTTCCATTTTTAAAAGAAGGAATAGTATAAGTTTCTGAGATTATTTACTTAAAGCTAATTTGGTCAAATTATTCAAGTGTGGCTAGTACTGACTGCTAAAGTCAGTAATGCTTCTTAAGAGGAATTTAAATATTGATGAAGAAGTCTGACAGTTTTGGTTTTGTATTAACTTTTATACTGCATTATTAAGAAACCCGTCTTTCAAACCAGAATTCTCATCTTTTTACACTACTACTATTGGAAAGTCAAAATAAAGTTTTATTTAACTTTTTAATGCTATGATTATTATTCTATATTTTTTCCTTTTTCTGTTTCTAGGTTTGTTATTTGTAGATAGTATGGCTGATATGTGAATGTCTACCCTTTTATTTTTGTCTGTTAGTAAAGTAGTTGTATTGATAAGTGACAAACTAGAGAACATATTTTTTGGAGGACTGTGTAGTTTGAATATACATGGAAGACTAAAAGCAGCCTATTTAACAACAGTCAGCAAAATTTTACATGTAACTACATGCTCATATATGTTGAACTGTGTAATTCAACAGCAAAAAACCCCAAATGAAGCAATTCAATAACAGAAAGATTCATACATACATAATCCTAATAATATAACTTTTCTGTTTTTCTTTTCCTACCATTAACTTATTGTTGTGGCTATGAAATTATCTTAAATCTCTCCTTTTCACCTTTAACGTCAAAAATCTCTGATGCAAGTTTGCCTGAACTAAAGGTCTGCCTAAAAACACAGTATGAAGAAACAAAAATCGTTTTCAGATTTGAATTTTGTCATGTTTTCCTTTTGTTTACTATCTCTCCCCTTTTCTGTTAATAAGGAGCTGCCACCTTCTCTTCTCTACACCACTCATTATCATCTTGTCTGCCCCTGTTGCTGCAATGCTTCAGGATTTCCTGAGAGTGATGGGATTTGTCTCAGTTCTCTGATCATGGCAGAGGGAGGAGTTGGTTTATGTTTGCTGGAGTACACTTGTTCCTAATCATCATGCCAGGTCCCTAAACTTTTTCTTTGCAGTTAGGAAGCAAAGGCTGCAGAGTCCACATTCCTTGCTTCTGGCTTCATCTGTATGAAACACTCAAAGTTTGTAGGTTTCAGACTTATCTCCACTGCCTCCAACACCAGGAAGGCTTAATTGCAAATCAAACGTTAGTTTTTTAGGTCTACAGGTCTAAGTTTGGAAAGTACAAGTTAGGAAAGAGAAAGTTACAGAAAGGGAAGCAGAAAACACAATTCCAGTCGTCCAGTTGTTTAACTTCTCATGAGGGTCTCCCGGGCTTGTCCCTCTGTACACTTTCCCTGCTTCCTACTAGCCTGGATTCCCTTTTCTTGTCCCAAGAAACAGGCAGCAATGATGAATTACATTTTATGTCTACACAGTCTTTCCAAGAAATGAATGTGCTTGGTGGCTCAGCCAGATCCGCTGGGTGTTTATAGGTGACTTCCCAGCTCTGTCATGCAGCAGTCATGCTGGCAGCTAACTGGTTTTGACACCGTTTGGATATTCACCCTTTTTGTCGTGCTGCTTTCTTTCTTTCTTTTTTTTTTTTGATAGCTTTCTATAGAAATGGCACGTGATGCTTCACTAATACAGATGGCAATTTTAGCAACAAACAGGTTTTCCATGGCAGCATAAAAGGAGCTAATACCCTTGGTATTCCTGGTGTCCAGTATGATAGTACCCATTCTTTTATTTTTCTGTTACAGGCAATCAAGGTTTTTAGTTGCATTTTGGTAAGCTTTTCCACGTCTCTAGTAATTTTAGTCTCTCCTTCCAACCTTGATTCTAACATTGGTATTGCTTTTTACTTTCTTCCTGCTGCCCTGTGTATGTTGGGTAGATTTATACAGTGTTAACAATGTACAGTGGTGTTTTCTCAAGAAAATATCTGGAAGATCACTGCTATTCAGGGACTTCCATTTTAACAACAGTTTTAAAGCCAGTTCTGTATAGTCATAGCCATTCTGATTACAGCAGAATGTTCTGATCTGCTTATCTTCCAAATGGTTGTTTTAAAATAAGAAGCTGTTTTTCATTAAAATATTTCCAGTGATCAATTATGAAAATTAAAACAAGTAGCCTTAAAATATGTGGGGATAGGGAGAAATATTAACTATTTTTCTTTATTTTACCAGGTTCACAAAGGGAAAACTGATTTTTCTCTGAAAGAAATTGTAGTATACAAGTGCTTCCAGAGGAAGGTTCATTTTTATTATGTTATTCACATGATTTATTATTCATAAAGAACATTTGAACAGAAACTGGCCAATGCATGAGCCAAAATCTTCACTTTAGAGAGGTCCTTCGGCTGTAGTTTTCACTGCCCTGTCTAAATCAGTAGGGAATATTGCAAACATGTTGAACTTCCTGTTTGAAAGTTAAATCTGACAAGATGTACTTAGGAAAACATACATTGTAAAAGAAAATGAAGCATTTCTTTGATATTTTTTGTTCTTTGTCTTGTGAGGCATAAAGAAATTCAAGATGCACATTCTGTCCTGTATTTTCAGTATTTTTATTTTGCTAATTTAATTTTTAGCTTTGAAAAAGAAGTAAGAAAAATATTTAGGTCCAATCTAATTTCATTTTAATTTGGCTCAATGTAATGTTAGCCAAAGGATGGTAATTAGACTTGCTAAAAAAGAATGCAACATGAAGAGGGGAAAATGGCCTTATTAAAAAAAATCTCAGCCAATAGGAAAGATGGAGTCTTTCCTCAGTCTTTATGCACAATCTTCTGTCTCCAAAGGCAAGATATTTAGACTTTCTTACACCAGTCTTCTACCTGTAAGAGATAATATGCTGCTGTATTTGGGGGCTTGTGAAGCAAGTGCCTACAAACTCTTGGAGCATGTTGGAACTGAACAATGTTCTCTTTTGCTGTTGACAGATGATAACCATACCATGTAAGAGAGACCAATGGCCTACTTACTAAGTTTTCATAAAAACAAAAAAAAGGGAAGCTCTGGTATCCAGACTTATTTTGTTTCAAAATTCCAGAAACCACTCCTTTATATACCATTGGCACTTCTGGACGTACATATTGTACCAGTGGTAGGCAAATCAACATCAGGCAGGTGCAGCCTCACAGCTACCATGGCTTGAGAATCAGCTGGGAATGCAGGCTTTTGTAGTCAAATCTTGCTTCAAGCCTGTCCTTTTAGAAACTCATAATAGAATTTTCTTCCTTTTTCTATACCTGCTTCTCACAGCAGGAGGTTTGAAATTGCCAGAGTTAAGCAGTTTAATAATTACTTTTGAAAAGTTAAAATGCACATGGCCAGGCAATTTCATTCTCATTTTGAAAATAAGTTTTTCCTCTTGTTTCTGAAAAAGGAGGTGGAAATTATGATTGCTTATGAAATTAGTTTGTATAACTGGTTGGGTATTTGATTATTTGAGCATCTGTCTTTAACAGCTGAGGTAGTTCTGCTGCCTTAAGCATAAATCAGTGAGGTGAGAGCAGGTAGTGGGAAGAAGACAGAAATTGCTCTCAGGCTACTTGCCATACTAACAAGAGGTCTAGTTGCAGAGGACAGGAATTGAACTCAAATGGCAGATGTAACGGGAAAATCAGAGAGACCCACTTTAAAAATGCACATTTCTGCAAGTAGAAATAATTCCTTCTGTAAATCATTTGGCATGAAATTTCTTTTCCTTCCCTTAAATATAACACTATGATGGTAAAGAAAATCCCTTATAAATGAACTAGTTGAAACTTCAAAGAGAGTTCTGTGTTTCCCTGTCTTGCAGTAGTCCCCACTGCGCCTTGCAGTCCCTATCCCCTAACAGACATGCAAGATTGAATAAAAGATATAAAATTTTTGACCAGCAGAGGAAAAAAGTGATTTTCTGATACTTCAAAATATTTTAAATTCCACCACTTCACATAATTTTTCTCTTTAGGTTACACCATGATTTTTGCGTTATGTCATCCCTTCCAATTCTTCCAGTGCAGGTCACACATCTCTTCTTGTTCTCATATCCCACACCTGAAAAACTGAATAGGGGAGGGAAACTGTGAAGATCAGTTAGGCAGCATCTCCTTACAAAGGAAGCTCAGAGCTCTGTTGCTAATCCAGTTTCTGACAGAGTTACCATTGTTTGCCCTTGGCTAGGATTAGCAGTTAGATATATGAATCATGAATGTGGCATGGGAGGTAAGGAAATAACATAAACTAATAGTGTATTAGATCAAATGGGAGAATACTTTGCTCTGTCAAAGGGATGAAGTAAGAACCTAGCATAATTCTGTTACTATTCCTCATAAATAAGAACAAAAGTTAAAGTCATGATGGTCATCAGATCATGAACAGCCTTGGGAAGGGTGGAGTGGGAATGGATCCCAAAGGAACTGTTGGCCTCTTATAGGATTACTACCTTGTTCAGTAGAAAAAGGCAAGTTAAGAGAGTTTGTTGTACAGCTATTCAAAAGATTTTTCTTTCAGAAGAAGTGAAGGACAACACCCCCATGACTGAAAGGACACACCGTCTGCCAGCCCAGCATCTATCTTCTGTCAGAATCCTGAGGAACCTAACCTTAAGAGGCCAAAATATCTGACAGAGGGATAAGGTCCCCACCTAGTAGGACATCAAGTGTATTTGAATGATAACTAAAGTTTCCTTTTATGGTTCATATATTATAGCTGTGCTGTACCAAGGAAAAGGACCAAGTTTCTCAAAATAATGTTGTAGTGCTTTAGTTCACATTTCTTACCTTC